>CM061533.1:186562227-187162227 GCA_030545055.2 Neoaliturus tenellus | reverse complement strand
CCTAAAAGCTAGCAGCTAAGGATTTGACCTGTGAATAGGGCCTATTATCCAACAGCCTAAACCTAATGTGTTGGCACTAAGAGATAAACCTAAGGCCTTGCACCTGAGTCCAAAGCCCTAAAAGCTAGCAGCTAAGGATTTGACCTGTGAATAGGGCCTATTATCCATCAGCGTAGGCCAAATGTGCTGGATCTAAGATCTAAACCTAAGCCCTTGCACCTGAATCCAAAACCCTAAAACCTAGCAGCTAAGGATTTGACCTGTGAATAGTTATTAGCCAACAGCCTAAACCTAATGTGTTGGCACTAAGATGTAAACCTAAGGCCTTGCACCTGAGTCCAAAGCCCTAAAAGCTAGCAGCTAAGGCTTTGACCTGTGGATAGGGCCTATTATCTATCAGCTTAGGCCTAATGTGTTGGACATAAGATCTACGCCTAAAGCCTTACACGTGGTTCCTAAGATGAAATGCCTTGGACTTAGGTCCTAAAACCTAGCAGCTAAGGCTTTGACCTGTGAATAGGACCTATTTGCGTTTAGCTTAGACCTAATGTGTTAAACCTAAAATCTTAACCTCAGGCCTTGCACCTGAGTCCAAAACCCTAAAACTTAGCAGCTAAGGATTTGACCTGTGAATAGTACCTATTAGCAAACAGCCTAAACCTAATGTGTTGGAACTAAGATGTAAACCTAAGCCCTTGCACCTGAGTCCAAAACCCTAAAACCTAGCAGCTAAGGATTTGACCTGTGAATAGGGCCTATTAGCCTAAACCTAATGTGTTGGCACTAAGATGTAAACCTAAGGCCTTGCACCTGAGTCCAAAGCCCTTAAAGCTAGCAGCTAAGGATTTGACCTGTGAATAGGGCCTATTATCCATCAGCGAAGGCCTAATGTGCTGGATCTAAGATCTAAACCTAAGCCCTTGCACCTGAATCCAAAACCCTAAAACCTAGCAGCTAAGGATTTGACCTGTGAATAGTTATTAGCCAACAGCCTAAACCTAATGTGTTGGTACTAAGATGTAAACGTAAGGCCTTGCACCTGAGTCCAAAGCCCTAAAAGCTAGCAGCTAAAGATTTGACCTGTGAATAGGGCCTATTATCCATCAGCGAAGGCCTAATGTGCTGGATCAAAGATCTAAACCTAAGCCCTTGCACCTGAGTCCAAAACCCTAAAACCTAGCAGCTAAGGATTTGACCTGTGAATAGGGCCTATTAGCCAACAGCCTAAACCTTATGTGTTGGCACTAAGATGTAAACCTAAGGCCTTGCACCTGAGTCCAAAGCCCTAAAACCTAGCAGCTAAGGCTTTAACCTGTGAATAGGACCTATTACCCAACAGCTTAGACCTAATGTGTTGAACCTAAAGTCTAAACCTAAGGCCTTGCAACTGAGTCCAAAGCTCAAAAACCTAGTGGCTAAAGCTATGACCTGTGTATAAGACCTATCAGCCCCCAGCCAGGACCTAATGTGTCGGGACTAAGATGTAAACATAAGGCCTGACACCTTAGTACAAAGCCATAAAACCTTAAGATCTGAAAACTTACAAGGGGGCCGCGATTCACAGCCCCCCATGAATTGAGCAAACATTAGGCAACGAGGTCTTTTTTCTTTGAATATGAAATTATGATCAGAAATGGTTATCAGATTCAGATTGGAGTATTTGAAGACCAACCTCCATCCATCTTACCCAACTCCTAACTACCGCATGGACTTGACCCAAGACCTAAGGCTATACACCGTAGGCTTTAAGGATCTTAGCCCCAAGACCTAGGCCATAGAGTTAAGACCTGAATATTTACAAGGGGGCCGCGATTCACAGCCCCCCCTGAAAAGACACTGTGGTCTAAACCTAATACCTAATACACCGTGGTCTAGGCTTTTAGGTTTTTAGACCAAAGACCTACTACACCATGGTCTAGACCCAAGATCTAAGGTCCTAGGCTTCAGGTTCTAAGCCCCAAGATTTAAGGCCTGCATAGGCATTTAGGTTCTTAGCCTCCAGATCTAAGGCCCGTAATCTAGGCCTTTAGGTTCTTGAATCCAACACCTAGGACCCTACATCATGGTCTAGACCCTAAACCTAAGGCCTGTGATCTAGGTCTCTAAGTTCTCCTCAAGACATAAGGCCCTACACCATGGTCTAAAACCAAGACCTAAGGTCCGTTGTGTAGGCTTTTAGGTTCTTATACCCAAGACATAAGGCCCTACACCCAAGACATAAGGCCCTACACCAGGGTCTAGGAGCAAGATCTAAGGTCCGTGGTCTAGGCTTTTAGGTTCTTATACCCAATTCCTAGGGCCCTACACCAGGGTCTAGAACCAAGATCTAAGGTACGTGGTCTAGGCTTTTAGGTTCTTATACCCAAGTCCTAAGGCCCTACACCAGGGTCTAGAACCAAGATCTAAGGTCCGTGGTCTAGGCTTTTAGGTTCTTATACCCAAGTCCTAAGGCCCTACACCAGGGTCTAGAACCAAGATCTAAGGTCCGTGGTCCTGGCCTTTAGGTTCTTATACCCAAGTCCTAAGGCCCTACACCAGGGTCTAGAACCAAGATCTAAGGTCTGTGGTCTAGGCTTTTAGGTTCTTATACCCAAGTCCTAAGGCCCTACACCAGGGCCTAGAACCAAGACCTAAGGTCCGTGGTCCAGGCTTTTAGGTTCTTATACCCAAGTCCTAAGGCCCTACATCAGGGTCTAGAACCAAGATCTAAGGTCCGTGGTCTAGGCTTTTAGGTTCTTATACCCAAGTCCTAAGGCCCTACACCAGGGTCTAGAACCAAGATCTAAGGTCCGTAGTCTAGGCTTTTAGGTTCTTATACCCAAGTCCTAAGGCCCTACACCAGGGTCTAAAACCAAGACCTAAGGTCCGTTGTGTAGGCTTTTAGGTTCTTATACCCAAGACCTAAGGCCCTACACCAGGGTCTAGAACCAAGATCTAAGGTCCGTGGAGGCTTTTAGGTTCTTATACCCAAGTCCTAAGGCCCTACACCAGGGTCTAGAACCAAGATCTAAGGTCCGTGGTCTAGGCTTTCAGGTTCTTATACCCAAGTATTAAAGCCCTACACCAGGGTCTAGAACCAAGATATAAGGTCCGTGGTCTAGGCTTATAGGTTCTTATACCTAAGACCTAAGGTCCGTGGTCTAGGCTTTTAGGTTCTTATACCCAAGTCCTAAGGCCCTACACCAGGGTCTAGAACCAAGATCTAAGGTCCGTGGTCTAGGCTTTTAGGTTCTTATACCCAAGTCCTAAGGCCCTACACCAGGGTCTAGAACCAAGATCTAAGGTCCGTGTCCTAGGCTTCTAGGTTCTTATACCCAAGACCTAAGGTCTGTTGTGTAGGCTTTTAGGTTCTAATACCCAAGTCCTAAGGCCCTATACCAGGGTCTAGAACCAAGATCTAAGTTCCATGGTCTAGGCTTTTAGGTTCTAATACCCAAGACCTAAGGCCCTACACCAGGGTCTAGAACCAAGATCTAAGGTCCGTGGTCTAGGCTTTTACGTTCTTATACCCAAGTCCTAAGGCCCTACAAAAGGGTCTAGAACCAAGACCTAAGACCCGTGGTCTAGGCTTTTAGGTTCTTATACCCAAGTCCTAAGGCCCTACACCAGGGTCTAGAACCAAGATCTAAGGTCCGTGGTCCAGGCTTTTAGGTTCTTATACCCAAGTCCTACTACACCAGGGTCTAGAACCAAGATCTAAGGTCCGTGGTCTATGCTTTTAGGTTCTTATACCCAAGTCCTAAGGCCCTACACCAGGGTCTAGAACCAAGATCTAAGGTCCGTGGTCTAGGCTTTTAGGTCCTTATACCCAAGACCTAAGGCCCTACACCACAGGCTAGAACCAAGACCTAAGGTCCTTTGATTAGGCCTTTAGGTTCTTAGACCCAAGTCCTAAGACCCGTGGACTAGGCCTTTAGGTTCATAGACCCAAGACCTAAGCTCTTAGACTCAAGACCTAAAGCCATATACCGCGGGTTAGGGTTTTAAGCTCTTAGACCCAAGACCTAAGGCCATACACCCTGGTCTAGGCTTTTAGGTTCTTAAACCCAAGACCTAAGGCCATACACCCTGGTCTAGGCTTCTAGGTTCTTATACCCGACCTAAGACCCTACACCCTGGTCTAGGCTTTTAGGTTCTTATACCCAAGACCTAAGGCCCTACACCCTGGTCTAGGCTTTTAAGTACTTAGACCCAAGACCTAAGGCCATAAAGTAAAGACCTGAAAACTTACAAGGGAGTCGCGATTCACGACCCCTGAACAGACACTGTGGACCCAAGACCTAAGGCGTTACACCGTTGTCTAGGCTTTTAAGCTCTCATACCCAAGACCTAAGGCCATAAACCCTGGTCTATGCTTTTAAGCTCTTAGACTCAAGACCCAAGGGCATACACACTGGTCTAGGCTTTTAAGTACTTACTCCAAGACCTAAAGTCATAAACCATGGGCTAGGCTTTTAAGCACTTAAACTCAATGCCTAAGGTGGTCCGCATGGGCTAGACTTAAGACCTAAGGCCATACACCCTGGTCTAGGCTTTTAAGTACTTATACCCAAGACCTAAGGCCATATACCGTTTTCTAGGCTTTTAAGCTCTTAGACTCAAGACCTAAGGCCATACACCGTTTTCTAGGCTTTTAAGGTCTCAGACTCAAGACCTAAGGCCATACACCGTGGTCTAGGCTGTTAAGTACTTATACCCAAGACCTAAGGCCCTACACCGTGGGCTAGGCTTTAAAGCTCTTAGACCCAAGACCTAAAACCATAGGGTTAAGACTTGAAAACTTACAAGTTAATCGCAACTCACGATCCCCGAAAAGACACCGTGGTCTAGACCCAATACTTAAGGCCCTACACCTAGACCCAAGAGCTAAGGTCCTTCACCATGATCTAGACCCTAATATCAAAGGCCTTATACCATGGTCTAGTACTCGGCATAAACCGTTTGCAGTTGTGGTTGTTTCATCTATAGCTAAAGGTAAGTCGGCCTCTAAGTTCTTAGACCCTAAGACCAAAGGCCTTATACCACGGTCTAGTACTCGGCATAAGCCATGTGCAGTTGTGGTTGTTTCATCTATAGCTAGAGGAAAGTCCTAAGTTCTTAGACCCTAAGACCAAAGGCCTTACACCATGGTCTAGTACTCGGCATAAACCGTTTTGCAGCTGTGGTTGTTTCATCTATAGCTAAAGGTAAGTCGGCCTCTAGGTTCTTAGACCAAAGGCCTTACATCATGGTCTAGTATTCCTTCTTAAGCCGTGTGCAGTGGTTAATTTGTCTATACTTAGAAGAAAGTCTTTAAGCCTTTAAGTTCTTAGACCCTAGATCTAAGACCCTACACCCATGGACTACAACCTGGACCTAAGGCCACATCCCGAGGTTTTGTACTCGTTTAAAACCGTGTGCAGTTGTGGTTGTTTCATCTATAGCTGGGCGAAGATTGGTCTTTAATAACTGTGTGCAGCTATTACTGTTTCGTCTCGAAAAAGAGAATGTTTATGCTTTTACACCATAACTTAGAACGAGAACCCATGGTCTTATTCCTAAAACCTAGGACCTTAGACCGATACCCTAGGACATAAGGGCTTAGACTTATTGCTTTAGATCTAGGGCAAAAGGAATTTAAATAAGGACCTAAGGCCTCATAATTTAGACCAACCCCAATCCCAAGCATTTAAGGCATTATACCATGGACCTGTATGTATATGACCTTAAACATTTGACATAAGATCTAAAACTTTAACATAAGTCTTAAGCCCTAAGACCCTACCCCATGGGCTAGTACTGGTCCTACACCATAAGGGATCGTGTAAAATGGCGTGCATAAAGCCAATCACATAGATTATTTGAAAGCCCAGCGCACACGAACACCTGTGTTTGCTGTTGGGCGTTTTTATGATTTGCGCTTTCGGGCGTTTTGCAAACTCGACATGCATATTGCAAATCGATGTGTAGACGATGCCCTTTAGTAATTAACGTCTGCGAACGTTTTCAAAATCGATGTGTAGACGATGCCTTTTAATAATTAACGTCTGCGGTATATGGCTTTAGGTCTTGAGTCTAAGAGCTTAGGTCTTGGGTCTATGAACCTAAAGGCCTAGTCCACGGGTCTTAGGACTTGGGTCTAAGAACCTAAAGGCCTAATCAAAGGACCTTAGGTCTTGGTTCTAGCCTATGGTGTAGGGCCTTAGGTCTTGGGTATAAGGACCTAAAAGCCTAGACCACGGACCTTAGATCTTGGTTCTAGACCCTGGTGTAGGGCCTTAGGACTTGGGTATAAGAACCTAAAAGCCTAGACCACGGACCTTAGATCTTGGTTCTAGACCCTGGTGTAGTAGGACTTGGGTATAAGAACCTAAAAGCCTGGACCACGGACCTTAGATCTTGGTTCTAGACCCTGGTGTAGGGCCTTAGGACTTGGGTATAAGAACCTAAAAGCCTAGACCACGGGTCTTAGGTCTTGGTTCTAGACCCTTTTGTAGGGCCTTAGGACTTGGGTATAAGAACGTAAAAGCCTAGACCATGGACCTTAGATCTTGGTTCTAGACCCTGGTGTAGGGCCTTAGGTCTTGGGTATTAGAACCTAAAAGCCTAGACCATGGAACTTAGATCTTGGTTCTAGACCCTGGTGTAGGGCCTTAGGACTTGGGTATTAGAACCTAAAAGCCTACACAACAGACCTTAGGTCTTGGGTATAAGAACCTAGAAGCCTAGGACACGGACCTTAGATCTTGGTTCTAGACCCTGGTGTAGGGCCTTAGGACTTGGGTATAAGAACCTAAAAGCCTAGACCACGGACCTTAGATCTTGGTTCTAGACCCTGGTGTAGGGCCTTAGGACTTGGGTATAAGAACCTAAAAGCCTAGACCACGGACCTTAGGTCTTAGGTATAAGAACCTATAAGCCTAGACCACGGACCTTATATCTTGGTTCTAGACCCTGGTGTAGGGCTTTAATACTTGGGTATAAGAACCTGAAAGCCTAGACCACGGACCTTAGATCTTGGTTCTAGACCCTGGTGTAGGGCCTTAGGACTTGGGTATAAGAACCTAAAAGCCTAGACCACGGACCTTAGATCTTGGTTCTAGACCCTGGTGTAGGGCCTTAGGACTTGGGTATAAGAACCTAAAAGCCTAGACCACGGACCTTAGGTCTTAGGTATAAGAACCTATAAGCCTAGACCACGGACCTTATATCTTGGTTCTAGACCCTGGTGTAGGGCTTTAATACTTGGGTATAAGAACCTGAAAGCCTAGACCACGGACCTTAGATCTTGGTTCTAGACCCTGGTGTAGGGCCTTAGGACTTGGGTATAAGAACCTAAAAGCCTCCACGGACCTTAGATCTTGGTTCTAGACCCTGGTGTAGGGCCTTAGGTCTTGGGTATAAGAACCTAAAAGCCTACACAACGGACCTTAGGTCTTGGTTTTAGACCCTGGTGTAGGGCCTTAGGACTTGGGTATAAGAACCTAAAAGCCTAGACTACGGACCTTAGATCTTGGTTCTAGACCCTGGTGTAGGGCCTTAGGACTTGTGTATAAGAACCTAAAAGCCTAGACCACGGACCTTAGATCTTGGTTCTAGACCCTGGTGTAGGGCCTTAGGACTTGGGTATAAGAACCTAAAAGCCTAGACCACAGACCTTAGATCTTGGTTCTAGACCCTGGTGTAGGGCCTTAGGACTTGGGTATAAGAACCTAAAGGCCAGGACCACGGACCTTAGATCTTGGTTCTAGACCCTGGTGTAGGGCCTTAGGACTTGGGTATAAGAACCTAAAAGCCTAGACCACGGACCTTAGATCTTGGTTCTAGACCCTGGTGTAGGGCCTTAGGACTTGGGTATAAGAACCTAAAAGCCTAGACCACGTACCTTAGATCTTGGTTCTAGACCCTGGTGTAGGGCCCTAGGAATTGGGTATAAGAACCTAAAAGCCTAGACCACGGACCTTAGATCTTGCTCCTAGACCCTGGTGTAGGGCCTTATGTCTTGGGTATAAGAACCTAAAAGCCTACACAACGGACCTTAGGTCTTGGTTTTAGACCATGGTGTAGGGCCTTATGTCTTGAGGAGAACTTAGAGACCTAGATCACAGGCCTTAGGTTTAGGGTCTAGACCATGATGTAGGGTCCTAGGTGTTGGATTCAAGAACCTAAAGGCCTAGATTACGGGCCTTAGATCTGGAGGCTAAGAACCTAAATGCCTATGCAGGCCTTAAATCTTGGGGCTTAGAACCTGAAGCCTAGGACCTTAGATCTTGGGTCTAGACCATGGTGTAGTAGGTCTTTGGTCTAAAAACCTAAAAGCCTAGACCACGGTGTATTAGGTATTAGGTTTAGACCACAGTGTCTTTTCAGGGGGGCTGTGAATCGCGGCCCCCTTGTAAATATTCAGGTCTTAACTCTATGGCCTAGGTCTTGGGGCTAAGATCCTTAAAGCCTACGGTGTATAGCCTTAGGTCTTGGGTCAAGTCCATGCGGTAGTTAGGAGTTGGGTAAGATGGATGGAGGTTGGTCTTCAAATACTCCAATCTGAATCTGATAACCATTTCTGATCATAATTTCATATTCAAAGAAAAAAGACCTCGTTGCCTAATGTTTGCTCAATTCATGGGGGGCTGTGAATCGCGGCCCCCTTGTAAGTTTTCAGATCTTAAGGTTTTATGGCTTTGTACTAAGGTGTCAGGCCTTATGTTTACATCTTAGTCCCGACACATTAGGTCCTGGCTGGGGGCTGATAGGTCTTATACACAGGTCATAGCTTTAGCCACTAGGTTTTTGAGCTTTGGACTCAGTTGCAAGGCCTTAGGTTTAGACTTTAGGTTCAACACATTAAGCTGGTCTAAGCTGTTGGGTAATAGGTCCTATTCACAGGTTAAAGCCTTAGCTGCTAGCTTTTAGGGCTTTGGACTCAGGTGCAAGGCCTTACGTTTACATCTTAGTGCCAACACATTAGGTTTAGGCTGTTTGCTAATAGGTACTATTCACAGGTCAAATCCTTAGCTGCTAAGTTTTAGGGTTTTGGACTCAAGTGCAAGGCCTGAGGTTTAGATTTTTGGTCCAACACATTAGGTCTAAGCTAAACGCAAATAGGTCCTATTCACAGGTCAAAGCCTTAGCTGCTAGTTTTTAGGACCTAAGTCCAAGGCATTTCATCTTAGGAACCATGTGTAAGGCCTTAGGCTTAGATCTTATGTCCAACACATTAGGCCTAAGCTGATAGATAATAGGCCCTATTCACAGGTCAAAGCCTTAGCTGCTAGCTTTTAGGGCTTTGGACTCAGGTGCAAGGCCTTACGATTACATCTTAGTACCAACACATTAGGTTTAGGCTGTTGGCTAATAACTATTCACAGGTCAAATCCTTAGCTGCTAGGTTTTAGGGTTTTGGATTCAGGTGCAAGGGCTTAGGTTTAGATCTTAGATCCAGCACATTAGGCCTTCGCTGATGGATAATAGGCCCTATTCACAGGTCAAATCCTTAGCTGCTAGCTTTAAGGGCTTTGGACTCAGGTGCAAGGCCTTAGGTTTACATCTTAGTGCCAACACATTAGGTTTAGGCTAATAGGCCCTATTCACAGGTCAAATCCTTAGCTGCTAGGTTTTAGGGTTTTGGACTCAGGTGCAAGGCCTGAGGTTAAGATTTTAGGTCCAACACATTAGGTCTAAGCTAAACGCAAATAGGTCCTATTCACAGGTCAAAGCCTTAGCTGCTAGGTTTTAGGGTTTTGGACTCAAGTGCAAGGCCTGAGGTTTAGATTTTTGGTCCAACACATTAGGTCTAAGCTAAACGCAAATAGGTCCTATTCACAGGTCAAAGCCTTAGCTGCAAGGTTTTAGGACCTAAGTCCAAGGCATTTCATCTTAGGAACCATGTGTAAGGCCTTAGGCTTAGATCTTATGTCCAACACATTAGGCCTAAGCTGATAGATAATAGGCCCTATCCACAGGTCAAAGCCTTAGCTGCTAGCTTTTAGGGCTTTGGACTCAGGTGCAAGGCCTTAGGTTTACATCTTAGTGCCAACACATTAGGTTTAGGCTGTTGGCTAATAACTATTCACAGGTCAAATCCTTAGCTGCTAGGTTTTAGGGTTTTGGATTCAGGTGCAAGGGCTTAGGTTTAGATCTTAGATCCAGCACATTTGGCCTACGCTGATGGATAATAGGCCCTATTCACAGGTCAAATCCTTAGCTGCTAGCTTTTAGGGCTTTGGACTCAGGTGCAAGGCCTTAGGTTTATCTCTTAGTGCCAACACATTAGGTTTAGGCTGTTGGATAATAGGCCCTATTCACAGGTCAAATCCTTAGCTGCTAGCCTTTAGGGCTTTGGACTCAGGTGCAAGGCCTTAGGTTTACATCTTAGTGCCAACACATTAGGTTTAGGCTGTTGGCTAATAACTATTCACAGGTCAAATCCTTAGCTGCTAGGTTTTATGGTTTTGGACTCAGGTACAAGGGCTTAGGTTTAGATCTTAGGTCCAGCACATTAGGCCTACGCTGATGGATAATAGGCCCTTTTTACAGGGTCAAATCCTTAGCTGCTAGCTTTTAGGGCTTTGGACTCAGGTGCAAGGCCTTAGGTTTACATCTTAGTGCCAACACATTAGGTTAAGGCTGTTGGCTAATAGGCCCTATTCACAGGTCAAATCCTTAGCTGCTAGGTTTTATCGTTTTGGACTCAGGTACAAGGGCTTAGGTTTAGATCTTAGGTCCAGCACATTAGGCCTACGCTGATGGATAATAGGCCCTATTCACAGGGTCAAATCCTTAGCTGCTAGCTTTTAGGGCTTTGGACTCAGGTGCAAGGCCTTAGGTTTACATCTTTGTGCCAACACATTAGGTTTAGGCTGTTGGCTAATAGGCCCTATTCACAGGTTTAAGCCTTAGCTGCTATGTTTTAGGGCTTTGGACTCAGGTGCAAGGCCTTAGGTTTAGATCTTAGGTCCAACACATTAGGTCTAAGCTAATGGTTAATTGGGCTTATTGATAGGTTAAAGCCTTAGCTGCTAGGTTTTAGGGCTTGTCTGGGCCTTAGGGATTAGATCTTAAGAGGTTAAACTGGGTTAAAAATTGGAGAATTTTGTCCTAAAAATGTGTCTTTGAAGGTAAAATTGCAATTAAAGTTAATTTTATATGGGGCTGGGATGTTGGGCAATTCGCCTTTCAATATCAATTTTTATGGATCGGAAATCCTGAAAAATGTTGGAAAGTTGACAAAAAAGTAAAAAATCACCGAAAACCGGTATCTTTTCATTTACATAGGGTTAACTTAGGAGGTCTCACACTTCCTTGGATTAATTTCTGGATTAGATTCACCACAAGGGGAGTGGGTAACTTCATTTAAAAACTATAGTTAACTTAAGAGTGCATCTCATAGTTCCCTGGATTAAATTCAAAATGCTCCTTGAAATCACTGTCTGAAATCCTGAAAAATGCCCTGAAATGGGCTGATATTTGGCCAAAACCAATCAAAATCCGGTAAAAACCAGTCAATTTGAAGCTGAAGGGGGTAAAAAAGGACCCCTAATCAAATGAACAACTGGATTAAATTCTAAGTGCTCCTTGAAATCAGTATCTGAAAATCCTGAAAAATGCCCTAAAATGGGCCGAAATGGGCTGATATTTGACCAGAACCGGCCAGAATCCGGTCAAAAACCGGTCAATTTGGAGCTGAAAGCGGTCAAAAAAAACTATGAGTGTTCCCTGGATTATATTCAAAAAGTGGTCATTTGAAGCAAAAAAGTGGTCATTTGAAGCAAAAAGTGGTCATTTGAAGCAGGAGTGGTCATTGGAAGCAAAAGTGGTCATTTGAAGCAAAAAGTGGTCATTGGAAGCAAAAGTGGTTATACGAAGCAAAAAAAGTGGTCATATGAAGCAAAAAAAAGTGGTCATACGAAGCAAAAGTCATCAAAAAAACTATGAGGGTGCGCCAGAATGCCCATTCTATATCTACTATGACTATGACTATTAAAATATACTGTTATTGTAGAGCTCAGAAAACCAATCATTATTATTTCAATGTAATGTTTGAAACAATTTACATATATTTGCAGTGTTTGTTTTGTTCAAACATTTAAAACGCCCAAGTTTTTTTTCCGACGAAGGTGAGAGTATGAGGTGGGAGAAACAAATAAACTTTTTACACGGCGACAAATGAAAGTCGTGACAATTGCCGCTCCCCGGTCCGTTGTCCATTTTTATTAAGGTTGTTACTTATGAAACCACACGTTTATGAAATTTCAAACAAAACCCTGCATGAGAATTTCATTGTACCCTTTTTTATTGCCCTCTCAGGAGGTAACATAGGTACCAAAAATAAACTTGAATTTAAAATTTCATATTACCATATTCAACAACAAAGGAACGTTCATAAATTTAATTAAAAATATTCATCGTTACATAGATATTACATCAGACAACAAAGTAAAAAGTTATATGTATACTGGAAAATATAAACATTTGAGGAGTTTGAATGGAAAAGTAGTTCGACTAGGTAATTTTAAAATATAGTAGTACTCTACAGGGTGTCTCTGAACTCTCTACTGACCTTTACAGGTATTATTCCTAGACTAAAGACAAGATAAAATGTCATATTTAAAATTTCCACAACTCCATAGTTACCTGTACAGCCGCCATTTTGTATTTTTTAAAGAATAATTATTAACTTAAAAATGGCTTGACGTAATAATTTAAACGTCAATACACAGCTTTTTAAGTAAAGATCTTGCTGAAAAAATAATCAGCTTTTTATTATTTATATTTTAAAAATGGCTCCTGTTTAAAAAATTTGTAACTTTAAATTGCATAAAAACTACATAAGGTAGCAAAATTTATGTTCTAATGTGATTTATAAAAAATTTAATTTTAAATCCAAAGATGTAAAAATTATGAAAATTGGTTCATAAATAAGCTAGATAGAACAATTTTAATACAAATAGTCACGCATCTGAGCTTGTTGCCGTGCGAAAAGCGCGGTGGCGGCGCCAAACAATTGGGTTTTTCACCAAAACTGTCCCCAGTGAAGCGGTACGACAGTGACTAGCCTCAGATAAATTGCTCCATCTCCCTTATTTATGAACTGATTTTAATAATATTTACATCGTTGGATTTTTAATTAAATTTCTAAAAAATCAAATATTAACATAATGTTTGTTACTTTTTGTAGTTTTCATGCAAGGTAAGGTTTAAGATTTTAAACAGCCGCCATTTTGAAAATATGAATTATAAAAAATTGATTTTTTTCCAGCTAGGTCTTTACTTAAAAAAGCTGAGTACCGACTTTCAAATTATTACGTCAGGCCGTTCTTAAAACAATAGTTATTCTTAAAAAAAAAAAAAAAAATGCATAATGGCGGCTGTACGGTTAACTATGGATTTTTTGAAATTTTAAATATGATATTTTGGCTTTTATTTGGTCCAGGAATAATACCTAAAATGGTCAGTAGAGAGTTCAGAGACACCCTGTATAACTTTCTGTAAATACGCTATCTTTCTTAAGTTAAGAGTCGCGAATAAATTATGTGTTAATTATTATTTCATGACATAAAAGGTGATAAACTTAAAATTGTATTGTAAATTTAAAAATAATTACTGTGACAAAAATATAGTAATGAAACCCACTTTTCATATCATATTCCAAACATACTATGCTGTATGTCTCTATTTTTTCTACCGGTACGTAATACTCATAGTATGTGTCATAATCTACAGTATCCCATTCATTTTAAACCTAAGGGTTTGTTTTAAAATAACACTCATAAAATTATTATATGCCTGATGAATGATAAAATTAATATATTTCAAAGAATGTATATTATTTAATACGTACGGCCAAAAGTGGAAAATTGAAGGTCATTTCATGATGGGTATAAACGTCTGTTATTGATAGCATTATATAGAGCAGACTTGCTGCAATTGGTTGTTCCGTTTGGGCCTTGGCCAGCGCTTACTGCAAGTCTACCATAAACATCGGCGCCCAGGAGGAGTTGACAAATTATATGGATACCCGGATCTATTGTTGTCTAGTTTGTATGGTTCTATAAAAACGTAATATGTCGTTTTAAAACATCTAACCAAATTCAAACTCACTTATTCTACAAATCTGTAAAAATTAACACATTAATTTATTTAATTTTTTTCATAAATTCATGATGGAATAAATTTATTTTTACAAATATTGTTTGAATGATTTTAAAAAGACATCTTCACGTGGAACTGAGCTACTTAAGACGCGTTTGAAATATTTGATTCATAAAAAATACTCGCTATGGATGTTAATGGTGTTATGGATGAATTGATGAAGGCATTAAGTAAACGTGTAAATAAAATAAGCCCTAATTATTAGCTTCTACCTCGTTCAACACTTGATCACTTTTAGTCTTCACTTTGGTAGTCACTTTTTAGTTTAGTCTTCTTTGAAGATTGTACTATTTCATAGATCTAGTTGATTCAGTAGAATATAACTTATAAATGTTTATCCTATACATTACTCTACTACGATTAAAGTTTGTATGTTTAATTGTAAACGGCCAATGATTCTCTCAAAACATTGTAAATTGCTTAGTTTAGAAATAAACATAATATTCTTAAAGGACTAACTGCATTCAGAAACGAATGAAGAAAAATATAATTAAATTTGTTCATAGAAATACTAAACATTTTAAAAATGCTCTTATGGAATTAGAAATCTAAACCAAAGATTTTTTGTAAAAGCTGAATCAACATTTTAAGTACTGACCAAGTGCTCTTCTATGGTTTACATATTGTTGCTAGTTAATGAACGATACTAAATGAATATTATTTATACTTTTAAAGATCTTAATCCTTATAGTTATAACAAATAAAAAAACAATTAGCGCATAAACAACTACTAATATTAATAAAATATGCCGATAATTGTACAAGTAAAACCATATGACACAGTTTCAATATGTGGTTCAATAAAATTAATACCAGAGTGCTTCACCCATTCTTGAACAAGTGAGTGAGCGAGCGCGATGTAAAATGTGAGTGAACGAAGCGAACAAGTTCATATTGGAATATAAACAACACTTCTTGGTTTGAAATTCCAGCGTAAGAGTACCAAGATTATTACTGAAATGTTATAATATACGATTACCGAGTGAATCATAGGCCTCCCGGGTATAACAGGTCTACTGGTTTATCTACAAATTTAAATAGTCTAAATTAGTACAAATTTTTATATATAATTTTTTAGGCAATGGCGCACTATATGGTGCATATTTCACAAAAGAGGAAAGTATTCAGTAATTAAAAACGTTACCAAAGTTATATAGGATTGTTTTATTTGATGCTTTATTTCAATATATATCGTTTTAGATTAAAAGTCTAATTTAACTAGCTGTCTAATTCAATAATTGATCACAACACCTATCAGGCTGTTTATTCTGGTTGTTCAGCAGTATTGAGCTCAATGCAAGTGCAACACTGGCTTAGTATTTTTTACTAAGCAATAATAGATACCAAAACCTCTTACTCAGAACCACTGATAATCCACAATGTATATAAACTTCTATTCATGAATAAAATTAATAGCATTATGAAATTTAACTAGTTATAATGTATGTTATACAATTTTAAGACGTTGTTGGCTTTATTTCATTAAATGATTTTTGCATTGTTTCTCTAAAAATCTGTTGTAAAATATCCAAATGGTGTAAGAAAGAACGATAGGTATTAAAAAAATTACAAAGTATGCATAAAAATCCTATGCATAAAAAGTATGCATAAAGCAATTAAACCTCATATAATTTTTTTTATTCATCCAAGTTCTAAAAGTAATAACGTTTTCAGCAAATAACAAATGTTTCTACTGAAACCTGCTATATTTACTATTGAGCATGTTTTAATTGGGTCTCAGTGCGCACAGTTTGTTTGTAGTCTAGACACTAGGCAATCAACACATTAAGTAAACTGTTAGACCACAGTTGGTTTGTGGAAACCACGTGCTACATACCTTAGAATAACTTACTCGTTTTAGGAACACAAAAAACATGTTTATGGCAATTTTGTTGAACTTGATAGATTATCATTTAAGATGTTTTTGATTATATTTTCGTTGTATTATTCCAAGTAACATTACGTAAATATCGTACGGAATCTAGTTCCAATCTATATTATGAGGTTTCCCACCTCGTAAATTGAGTACACTAATTATTGCTGTAGTGGTTGATCTAACACTTTAAACGTTTCTTATTCAAAATAGTCTTATATTTAAATGTAATATATCCATTTATTTTGTTTTTATGTACAAAACCTTTTTTAATAAAATTTCCCTTCAAATTGATCATATATTCTGATTTAAACCAAATGTGAACATTAACCTACATAATATTTCATTAACCTGAAATATAAAAACCCCCTGAATAAAACATGCTTGAACAACATAATATATTCATGTTGCAAAATACATTTTGGTCAAGCTTCATTTCATTTTATAACTTTTGTTTTTATGTGAATAAAACCATTTAATTTGCTAGATTAAAGTCGGTAGAGTTACTGTTTATGTTTAGCACCATTATGTTTTTTTTTTTTTTTTTTTTTTTTTTTTATTCTGTTGATTAAGGATTGCATTTTTTAAACAATGTCAATATAATTCCAATAATAAATTTTGTTTCTCAATTAAACAATGCGTTCGGACGTATTTTACCAATTCACAACCTTACAAACAAGACAAACTTATGTTAATTTCGATATTTAACATCCCTTGTACATTTGGTTGTTCAGTGGATAGGAAGCTGTTTTACGAGTAGTATTATTTAACAACTGTCAAAAGGACTATATTAAATATACTCTGAGAGAAGACGAGAGTTTAACATAATTTGGAACCGGTGAGAAACTCATGATAAATTTAGAGCAGTAAATCATAAAATAAACACCCATGACAAAGCATTTGGCTTCTGCCCCGACCTCACATGAAGTAGAAACTGGAATGCGCATTAAAATTTGCAACAATGCTGGCCACTAGCGGTGATTAACCGACTGTTGAATGTTTTAAAGCACCTATAAAATAATTATCGTTGTCTAGTGGGAACTCATTCAAAATATTAACATTTCGGAGACCAGACATTTCAGTAAAATAATTTTAAAGAGTCGATGTCATTTTAATATTAATTAAAGTCTGTGTTATGAACTTCCTAAATTTGATTTTTTAAATATTTTAACTCGCCGCATATGGATTAAAATGCTCTTATGATTAGAAGTAAAACACTTGCCTTAATAGGAAAAAAGTTTATTGGCATTGATGGTTTAAGGCAAACTATCTTTTTAAGAAATCATTTTTGTAATTTATAATATGCGGTTTTTTATTTTACTTTCTCTTTCTTTTCGATGTTTTTTTTGCTCGATGTTTTTTAAGGTTTCTCTGATTTAATCAAATCCAGAACTTTATAGTTCTGTAATCTAAAAATAAAAAGGCATTGAATGAAAGCATCAGTTACATAAAAAACATGACGCCATTGACATTATTACGTCACGAGTTAATCCAGCCTTTTTTCAATGGGGTGTACTTTCTCCTTGCAATTTATTAGTCACCAACAGTTCGTGATTATTTGGACATCAAAATGTCGAAGAATTACAAAACCTTCAATAAGTACATTTCAACTCACACATGAATGGTGTTAGACAGCTACAAAATAGGTTTTTTTCTCTTCGCATTCCCTATAAAAATAGGGTTAGAAAACTGTTAAGAAACTGCTTTACAAACTGTGTATTTTTTAACTGTCCATAACCACGTATGTGCGCTTTAAAATTTAAAATCTAGACTTAGAATACAATGGACTGATGATGAATCGGGATTGAATTGAAACCGGTCTTCACCAAGAAGAACATTTTTTCAAACCTACAGGCTTTCATCAATAGGGACAAGTTTCGTTTAATACACAGGATGTCCCGGAACTCTCTGGAACCCTTTTGTATATTTGTCCCTTGCATCGAGACAAGAAAAAACATCGTACTATTAGGGGTCTAAAATCCATCGTTAAGCCACTAGCCGCCATTTTTTTCCACATAATAATTTTTATTTCTGTAACGGATCGTTGTATTCAGTTCCTATGCGGTATGAATCTTTATCATACAAATGTACATTTTCAGGAAAAGGATTAATTTTTTTCACCGCAAATGTTCAAAATGGCGGCCATTAAAAAATTTTCAATTAAAATATCACCAAATCGGTAAATTGTGTAAAACTTTTACAAGACACAAAAAAGGTAACAAATTATATTATCTAACCAATAGTACGAAGTTTGTGAGGATTTGACAACAACTAACGGATTTATTGAGATTTTCTTCATAACAACGTTGATTTTGCACTATGTTAATAGTGCAAGTTAAGGCCATTTTAACAGAAAATTCGCAATAACTCCAATATTTGTAGTTAGATCCTTACAAACTTGGTAATTGGTTGGATAATTTAATTTGGCAACTTTATTTTTGTATTTTGTATAATTTTAAAAAAATTTACTGATTTTCACATATTTAAGTTTTAAAATTTTAAATGGCCGCCATTTTGAAAATTTAAATTGTAAAAAATTAATATTTTTCCAAAAAGTGTACTTTGGTATGATAAAGATTCATACCGAATATAAACTGCATACAAGGATCCGTTACGAGAATAAAAATTATTATGTGAAAAAACGAAATGGCGGCTATCGCCTTAACGATGGATTTTAGACCCCTATTTGTATAATGTTTTTTTCTTGTCTCAATGCAAGGAACAAGTATACAAAAGGGTTCCAGAGAGTTCCGGGACCCCCTGTATATGTGTCAAGGCTCAGCAACAATGTTGCATGATTATATTAGTAAGAACTGTTTATTTGAAAATATCTGTAAGGTATCAAAGTATTAGTTTTTTCAAGAAGTTTAGTACAGTAAATTGAGCAGTATGACGAAAAGGTTCACCACACGTGCATAACTCGGTAAACTCTTGACCTCAAATTGCAACTCAGTCGTAAACCTTGATATTAAAAGAAACCCAAAGTGGCACTAGTGGCACTTGAGTACTCGTATATAAATATATATATCAACAAGCAGCCGTTCAGACTTCTACAAAATTGTACATTAATGGAATTGGTGGCATTCCAATGCTACATCAACTAAGCAACCAATAGATTATTTTGAAATCTAACATAATTTAATTTATTTTGATTAACAACATTTAATTAAGTGTAGAGAAGAATATTGTTCAAATTTTACATATTTAAACAGTTAAGTAAATTTGAGATCATTTAGCTAGTGAACTCCTAAAACGTTAATACTTTTTTTGTTAAATGCTAAAAGATTAAAAAAATATGTAGCTAAAAAAATGCAAAGGCTTTTAAATTCAAATAGTTTTATAAATCGTAAAAAAAAGTTTTACTTTAAAAGTTTACATATGCAGCTTAACTTATTTATTATTCAATATATTAATAATTCCATTTATTTGGCAATAAGATATTTACTATAGGTTGGTAAAATATTTTAATGTCTTATAGATTAATCTTAAACATATTTTATAGCACAAAACTCGGTACGAAATACAATAGATTCTTTAACATATTGTAAAAGATTCTTTAATACAATATTAAAATACAAATAAAACCTACCGAGAAAGTCAATGGACAGTAAAATGTATAATGCCTTAATCTGATACTATCAACTGAAACTGCTTTAAACAATCAGGGGCGTCAAGAACAAGCAATTTGCTCCCAAGCAAAACATCGTTGGAAACAAGCAATTTCCCCCCCCCCCCCCCCCCAGCTCTTACAGTATTTATACGGGCAACATAACTGGCCGTTACTCTCAAAACATTCATAGTGGTGATGATTTCATAAAATAATATTGAAATGAAAATGCAAATTTCGCTTCTGTTAATATGTTTCGCGTCGTCGTTGCCTACCTCAAGATTGTGCTGTATCCACTGTCAAGAATGTAAATTTCTCGAGAACAAGTACTTGGTCTATATAGGGCTCAAAACTGCACTCTTAACCTTTGTTATATCCAGAATGTCTCTAAAGTCTGTCAAAAACTTCATAAATAAGATTTATTTAATCAAAATAAGCAAACAAATTTATATGTATGTAAGAATTAATATGCATATTTACCCAGATCCACCTGTACCCCACTTAATAATTTTAATTATGTGCTTGATTATTGTAGTAGCAGCTCATGTAGCATTTAGCGTTATAATACCGATGTCCATTTCAACAAAATATTTTTATTGTATTTTCAAAATTAATTTTTTTCTATAGGTTATTTAAAAAATCTGATATAAAAGAATATTTAAAATATTAAAAAGCGCATGTCTTAAAAAAAAGCTAATTAAACGAAAAAAATTGTAGGACAAGTAGAAGTTGATAATTTAGTTGATCAAGATTGTAGATTTTAAACAACAAATAACGGAGTAAATGCGCTTTTCTTGACGAAAATGTTCATATCCTATACGAGCAAGGAATATTTTGTATATACGTATGCACACAAATCCCGTAAACGGATGTAACGATTCTCTCCAAACTTTGCAAATAACTTAGTTCTGGGATAAAAATAACATACATACAAGTCTCTTATTTTCATTATAAACTTTAATTAATATTATAAAAATACTATTGGTCTCATGTATCTAAAGTTGAAGCAAGAAAAAGTGAAAACAACTGTCAAAGTACAGACATTTAACATGTGTTAAATGTGTTGCATCGTAGCCATTGCTGGATTACAAAATTGTACTATAATAAAAACAATGTTCAGTTTTTTTTATCAAACTTTATACTGATGATTATTATTGCTTGGAGAAATAAAAATAAAGTACATGAATAAAACATTTGAATCCCTAAAATAGAAATTACTATAAAAATAAAAGAATTTAACAATAGCAAAATTAGCTGATAAGTTAAGAAGTAGGAAAACCCCCCGTGTTATAGTTGAAAACTTGGTTCAGAAAATTAATGCCAGAGTACAGCACAACCTTATGTACATTTGTGGGTACATTTCACACAGTATACAACCATAAGGCGTATACTTAAACAATCTGAATGGCGAGTGAGCGCATCGTAAGGTTGTCCTAAAAAGACACGTGCTTATTTAGACTTGGGATCGTAGGATGAACCTTATGTGAATCAGTGAATGAACTATTACTGCAAAATAATAGTGCACGTTTGCTCCCACCCCACCCCTCAGGTAATGTACATTAATTAGGCAGTAAAAATTGACTTTTCCTGCATTTCTTCCATTAATTTTTTATCAATCTTCACAATCTTCATAGATAACCAAATTTATCAAATTTATATTTTTTTTATTTGGCCCTTTTTATATAAGCGCTTTTTAATATTTTTGATGGCCACTATATTGAAAATGAAAATCGTCAATGTTTTTGTGGAAAAAGATGAACGATGTTGGTATTGTAAAGGTCCATGACAAGAACTTATTACAAAATAATAGTTATTAAGTTGAAAAACAAAATGTGGATATATGGATGAATGTGCATTTTAAGACATTATTCTCTTAAACATTTTTGTTTATATTGGCCCAATTAACCATATTATTAAGTTTTGTGACGGACTTTACAGATACTTGTGTAAGTCGTTTCAATATCTTTGTAAAATGTTAAAGCTAATAAATATTTAGAACCTAGCTACACCCTTTAAAGGAATTTTGTTCAAATTTTCTCTGCATTGTCACCATATCCGAATACAAAGTGATTAATTATTCAAACACGGTGATCTGCGGTGGTTATATAGGCTCCCCCATGTATGTACACCCCCTTTCAATCCTTTGCAGACCTGTAATCAACAAGTTCATCATTAGAGACTGCTTGCCGTCCTTCAGTCAAGGTTTAAAAAGAAAAGAATTATTTTAACAAAATAGTTACTGAAGAGTTTGGTGAATTGTTTGGTAAATGTTATCATGTTCCCAATTATAACATGTATCCTGAAGTAATAATTATAATTATGTATAAAACACAGGTGTTATACATTATACCTTTGGCCTGTGTGGCATCAACTAATCAGCGCACTCATCAAATACTTCAATTTAAAGAATTTTAAGAGTTACTTCATAAATGGATAACACACGTAGACACCCTAATTAATTAGGTTAATTAGGTAATTTTACGTAATGTAAAATTTTAATATTTAATTTTTAAATAATTTATTTGGCAGTTCCTTGCTAACTATTTATACTAGTAACCATTTTTATGGGTGTTACACAATTTACTCATCAACTAATTTATTGACACAGGTTTTCATGTTACATTTATAAAATTGTTCGTAGAGTTTAGGTAAATTCTATTACGAAAGCTCTAACAAACATATTTTGCAATTTCAATGATGTGGAAAGTAGTTTGTAAAAGCTGTGGCTTGTAGAGTGCATGTCTGTAAATCTCTGCCATAGGTAAGTACTAAATCCCTAATTGTACTGACAACACTGTGACCTCGTAACTTCATTTTTGTACCTAGTAACTCGTAAATTCATTAGTTGAATTAAAAATTACTTAAATATGGGGGAAAAGGTTATGTAATTGTATAAAAGTATACATACGCAACAATATGTAGTTCATTACCTATAGAGGTAATGGTAAACAACTTCATTTTTAATATTTTATTGAGTGCTCGTAATTTAATCCAACACATGCCAGGATCATTAAAATCTATTTAACTATAGATCAGATATATAAATACGTGAAGCCAGTTTTTGTTAACACTTTTCCTCCCTTATTTCTGGAAAATTTAATGTTTGAGGTGTAAAAAATGTATCTCAGTACGAAGGACTAACTTTAAAGTTAGTTTTTTGGGAATGACTCTCACTGCATTGCTAAATAGAGCAGAGGTTGATAGTAAAATAGACAAAAACATGTTGTTGCGTATTCCTTAATTTAATTGTGTTATTATTTAATTTTTGTATTTAATTTAATTTAATGATAATTTTATTCCTATATGTCACATATTATCACATACTATATTTCTAAGTTAAAACACACTCACATATATACACTTTGCTGGCCAGTATGAATAAGGACGTTGTAATCCAATGCCAAATATCATACGATCCTCGCGGACGCTGTTGTGAACCCCTTAAATCACGCCACCCGGCTAACGTGGTTTTTCCACAGCGGAAAATAGGCAGTCGCCTCTAAATCCTCGCCGGTGTACAGTCGCCGCGTCGCGTGTCTCTACATTTTCTAGTCTCTCCTTTTAATTTCTCTTAATCAATTGTGTCAATCACGATCTTAAGACTCAATCAGTGCCGCTCTTTTTTAAACACCATTCTCGGTGTAACCTTTTAATAATAATCAATTCGTAATTAATTCGTGTGCTCAGCGCGACCCTCTTAGTGCTTTCTTCTCAGTGTTTGTGAAGTGCCTCAAGATAACCCAGCGAACCAGGGAGCTCCCGGTAAAGAACTATGGACATTACTGCCCCCTTGGACCTGGAGACGTCGCTCTGGTGCCAGGAAGCCCTTGACAGACAGCTCAACCCATCGTACCAATGGTAACTTTCATCTCCTGTAATTATCAGTGTATCTAAAGTTAGGTCCTTCGAGCATTTAAATCAATTTGTCTTATTTCCCACCGAACATTTTTGGTCCATCGTCGAGCCGGATATTAAGAACTTACGCTATGAACATTTTAACAGTCTCATGAACTTTATTACGAAAGAATAAATCCAGAATATGTGAATTAAACTCTGAGAGAAGTGCGGTTTATCTCTCTTAAATACTCTTTCATAATTATTCACGCTTACAACTGTATTTGTTTGCTTAAATCTTCGTTATTTTGTGTGCAATAACATTCGTCACCAAATCGATCAATTTATTTGGCTTGTAATCCGCCATTTGTAAACGTCAAGGGAAGCGTCTTCTCCTTCCAGCAAAATCAAACAATAAAACTTTGTCTGGTCACATGGTTTCCCCACCACGCTCTCGGTACATTGTTGGGCCGCGGTGCATTGGGTGCGTCCGGTTGGTGCCCCCCCTCCAACCCTCAGTCAGCTGGCCGCAAACTCAACTTCAGCTCAACAGCTGATCACAACAATTCATGTCACACTTGTCACTTTGACTCAACGAGGTTAAATAGATATAGAGTGCTCACCAGATAGATAAAAGTGTCCCTTTTTGACTGGCGCCATGTTACCCACGATTCCCGCCGTTTCCTTGGTAACCAGTCCTTTCTTTACCCTTTTCCAACAGTAATTTACCATTTTATTCACACGTTTCTATGGTAACCAACTTCAATAGCCTGCTCACAGACCATCAAATCAAACTAATTTAAAAACAACAACAAATAAACATGCGTTTTAAAAATATCATCTGTAATTTTTTAAGCTTGTAGAGACTAATCAGATTAGCTAAAACTAGTAACCAAGGAAACAAGAGTAAAGTGTGGGATGGTTGCCAAGGAAACGGCGGGAATCTTGGGTAAAATGACGCAAATCAAAAAGGGACATCAAATTAACATGTGATGAGCACTCTATATCTATTTAACCTCGTTGCTTTGACTACAATCATTGTTTTGATACATATGGAACACAGACACTCTTTATTTATTCCAACACTATTGCTTTGTATTTTTATGTTATATGGTGAATAATATCTTATTGTTGTGTTGTGATGTAAATAGTTGCCACCAATATTTATTTTCACTCTAAAGACGAAATGTACACATCTTAATGTTTATTTGCACACAACTTTCTCTTTAACTATTTGTAACTCAGTTATAGTCTTTGCTAATTAAGTAACTGAATTTCATGTGAATTTTGATACTTGTATAACTTGTGCTTTTTATGAATGGTATTTGCCTTTAATTCACTTTAGATACAAAAGGCTATTTTTAATATTTTCTCTTGCTGTAGAATATTTTTATTGTTACTTAGTGTTTGGTTGTCAACAATCAATTTATTGTTGTGAAGCGTTCACATTGCCCAAATAGTTAATTTTGCTTTATTACAAAATAAATTTCTGTGTACTGTATCTCAGCTCAATGTCAATTAACATTTCGATTATTACTATCTTCCCCCAATGAGCATAAAAATTGTTGGAAACTGTTTTAAATTTTTTTTAATACAATTTCAAAATATTTTGATATAAGTTTGGTATTAAAAAAACTTTAATACAAGTTTTAAATCATTTTAAAATTGTTTAAAACAAGTTTTATGAACTCATATCAATACAAGTTTTAATGACAGTTTAAACACTTTCAAAATTGTTTTAATACAAGTTTATAAACTATACAAGTTTTAATAACAGTTTAAACACTTTTAAAATGGTTTTAAAATTGTTTTAATACAAGTTTATAAACTCATATCAATACAAGTTTTAATAACAATTTAAACCCTTTTAAAAATGTTTTAAAATTGTTTTAATACAAGTTTATAAACTCATATCAATACAAGTTTTAATAACAGTTTAAACACTTTTGGAATTGTTTTAATACAAGTTTATAAACTTATATCAATACAAGTTTTATCAACAGTTTAAACACTTTTAAAATTGTTTTAAAATAATTTTGATATCAGTTATAAAAAACTTGTTTTAATATAAGTTTTAATACAAGATTAAACAATTTTAAAACTGTTTACAAACCATTTTAATAAAAAAGTTTAAAAAGTTATTATAATAACAGTTTGCAAGAATATTGAAATTGAATTGAAACGATTTTAATATTATTTTTATTTGCTTATTAATAAAAGTTTTTTAAAAAGTTTAAAAATTTTGTTAGAAAATTTTTATATCAGTTTTTAAATTGTTTTACTAACAGTTTTGGATCTCATATAAAATTATCGAACAATAATTTTATTTGTTGGTTTAAACTTAATAACCTGTTTACTGTGTTACTATAACAAAAGCTAATACAACATTATTACAGAATGATATACACAAATATCATCATTAGCTGCATTAGGATACACCTGTTTAAAAGAGGCAACATTTAAAGAGGCTGTTTTAAGAGGCCTTCTAAATAGTTAACAAGCTTATTATTAAAATTTTTCACATTAAGAGAAATTTTAACCATAGTAAATCCCACATCAACGAAGATGGAAAATCTCTTAATTTTTGTGACTTCATTATTTTAATAGGCCTACTTTCCCATGGAAAGTTTAAGAAGATTTAGTTTGTTATAAATAATATTTTTTTGTAAGCTCATTCACTACACCGACTTCTACCTCATCTTATAGGACTACTAAACAGCTGCGATGAGTGCTACACAACCAGGGATTTAAACTGAAATATTTATTTTTCTTTTGTTTGAAAACAGGAAAACAGAAAATAGGAACACTGTGACATACGTTGAATACGTGATTAAAACATTGTATTACTAAGAGTTATCTAAAAAAAAAGAAAAAAAACATGGAGTATGAGCTATCTATGTTTATTTTTGACAGTTAACGGATCATGTTACAGTGAGGGAATGATAGGTTGCTATGTATTTAAGTTGACAATAGTTTTATGTAATGTGAGTCCATTGCAGTATTGCAGTCCACACAAGGAACCGCCAGTGTCCTTGTTGGTTGCAGTCCAACAATGCTCGCTGCTGCTCGCCAGTGCACAGCAAAGGCAACGACAATTTTCTACTCTCGGTTCATATATCAGATGCCCAGTTAGGTTTAAGAAAGCGACTATATTGGATTTCGTATTTCTTCAGATTATTCTTTGTTATTTAAGAAAAGAGCCAATAGAAATCTGTGGGCTAAGAATTGCAGATTTTCTTTCGACATTCACATTACATTTTCAAAGAATTCTGTATGTTAAAGAGGAAACGTTGATTCATGTTCATAACCACCATGTTCTCATTGAACAAGTTGACTACTTTCTGCCGTTACACCCTTGAAACCAATCCAATAAGCACCACTTTTCAATAGACTTTGTATAACCATCACCTTTCCTTTCTTTTTCACCTGATTGTCAACATTTTCGGTAGATAGACTAAGAAGATTTTTATTTTATTAGAAGGATTGTCTGCCACAAAATGATCCCCGGCACTAAGAAGGAAGCAACACGGCTGAAAACATCCGGTATAGATTTTATACTTTTAAACAAAACGATTCTTAAAACTCAAAAATAGGTTTTAACTTAGTTATTTAAATAATAACTTTTTACTTCCAACTTACCTCATAAGAGATCACAAAAAATATCGGAGTTCCATAACCTATATCCGAATGTTTATCCAACTACTTCACCTTCAATCTGGAGTTACAAAATCTTAAATGTGATTGTAGGTTGATTTGCCAATCCATTTCGTATAAAAAGTTATTGATTTGTAAAAAAAAATCATCTACCACTAAAAAGAAGGATACAATTTGATATTAACATATTAGTGGCAAGTACCAGTGGGACCAAGTCAGAAAAATTATTAAGAGTCACTCTCCTTTCTTAGACAAAGCTCGTTTGCTCCACTCAGTCTCCCACTTTCTTTTTTTTTAATGAACTCGTTTGATTCGCTCACTCCTCAGGCCAATAGGTGCACTTTGGTATAAACTTGATGAACCACGGGTTAAATACGTAACACATATATTTAATTCTACAATTATCAGCTAATTTTTCTGTTCAATTTAGTAGCTACAAAAAATCTCTATAAGGATAACTTGAAATATTTAAAGGGCTCTAGGTAGAAAACCGGCTTTTTCCCAGCCATGTAACCCACGGCAATCGATTACTGGTGGCAACAACCCCCATATTCAACAAAAATAAAAAATTCTTGGAGGGGAAAATTTTTTCCCGACAAAGAGTACTTATTTTAGAGTATAAGATAATATCTTTGGACAGTCTCGATCTTTTGCAGTCATGTTCATGGCCTTTAACCTATAATGATTATGTGGTGTTGCCACAATTGATCTTGTACAAGATTTATTAACAGGGACACACTCTCAAAAGCTCTAGACGGATGTTTTACAGGTTTATTGTATTCTGAGAAATTCATCTGTTACATGTAAAAATGTTCGCATTAATGCACTGAGTGTCCTACTATGTTTGAAATTTTTATTACTTTTAGTTAAAAAAGTAATTCATTTAAAGATAGTTTAAAAATATAGTCATTGAAAAATAATTTAAAAACATAAAAAATATATAACTTATGTTTATTGTAAAACAATTAAAATGCTACAAAACATTTTTAAATTCTTATTTGAATAACTATGATAATATTTAATTATATCTGAAAGCGGTGTCTCTTTTTACTCTGTCAAAAATTGACTACTTTTTCAGGATCTTAAAAACCAACTCCAACTTCGTCTCTACTCTGTTGAGCTTCAGCCAACTCTCATTTTGACTATCGAGCCACCACCTGCCTATCTCCCTCCAATTGCTTTGTTGGGTCAGCATTCCCTCACCAGTCAATAATGACAACTACGAGAAAGTATTTATTTAATTTATTCCTATACACGAGATAAGTGGGTTTACATAACAGTTATTTGATGATTTTACTTTTTTATCAAAACTGTAAAAAGTATGGAAATATAAAACGTAAAGTAAAAATTTAATTATTACTCCAATACTTCATGTTCATGTAACAAACTGTGTTCATTCTATTATGATTATCTTCTTTTACATCAAGTGAGAACTCATGATATTTTAAGTACCAGAGATTGATGATTTTTTTATACAAGTATCTGGCAAATGCTGTAACAACAGGTATTAAAAAGTGAAAATCATGTGGATTACATTAAAATATGAAGGCTTTTATTTTGAAAAGATGTAATTCTTAGTTTCAGTGCAACAAACGAATACAGTATCATGATTAACACATAATAACTTACAAAAAATGTAGATGAAATAATCTCTTGGGATCTACAACTATTGTCTCGTAATGGAATTAAATTCAAAATGCAGAGGTAAATTTGAAAACAGTGACTGCATGATGGATACGAATTTCTCATTTATTTGAGATTACTGACGGTTTATTTTACAGACCAAAATAAGAACATACAGACAATCTACTTAAAGTAATAAAGATATCCTATTAAAAACTTCATAATTCAATAATACGTCATTTTCCTTAAAATAAAACAGTATTGAAAAACAATGCAAAATCTAAACAAAAGAAAATGTTAAAATAAGTAAATTTTCTCAAGTTCAGTGAAAGAGTTAAACAGCTCAAATAATTTTCAATGATGTATGACTGACAAACAATTAGATGAAAAAATAAATAATTTCACAACGACTGGGAGGCCCCAATCAGTGTCTACGTGGAACCAGCAGTCGAAGTAGGTTCAAAGCCCTGCGATACCTCATAACAGTGAGATCAGAGAATGAGTGACGTCACCGACTATTCTGGTACTCGTCCAACGGCGGGGATCCGCCCAGCAGTTAAATGGTCTTTTAATGTACAAGATATTATATATAAATCAAGCCTTTCCAAAATTACTACAACATACAAATATCGATAAATATTACATTATTTTAATATTGTTCACTATGAATTCGTTGGGTAAGCCAATAAATAAATAAAGGAAAAATACACAATGAAATCATGTTTGCAAAAAAAAAAACTTTGTAAAAATACATATTGGATGTAAAATTGCTTTAAATTACATTATTGGCCCAGTGCACCAAAGGGTGGATTGCCCATTAGAGTCATAAAGCCAGCTTTAAAGTAAGAGCATAATGATTTGTAAAGAAAATTCAAGGTCTCTATTGTTGTGAGCAATCCATAACCTGGGGTTTAATAGGATAACCGGACCTAACATGGATAGTAGTACCAATTTGCTGAGGAATCATAATGTAAGTTGAATTTTAGATTATAAAAATTTGGAGATTTTATTTCTCTATCTTCTATCACTTAAATTTACTTTCCTAAAGCTGTAATTCTATTGTAATATAGACCTCAGTTGCAAAATGGTCCTATGCAACAGGAAACCACGTAGGCAATAGTGTCGAAACAGTTGTCAATAGAGAAAAGGTTGAGCAATGCCGACGTGTGGCCAGACGCCTACTAGAAATAGCAGCAGGTGTCACAAATAGAAAGTGGTCCAAATACTCGCTCCTTGTGCCCGAGAGCGGCATAAACACATAAAGACAAGTGACGACCTTGACCTATGTTATTGCTGCCACTTCTCTGTGTGATGGTTTGTGAGTTTTTAAGCTTTTAATGCCCTCATAATAAAATAAAACTCGTAAAACCACAACTTGGCTCTGCTAGAGTATAGTATAAAAACGGAGTGATTTGTAGGTTTTGATACAACATTTACAAAACAAATAACAATAGAAAATTTAGTGTTATACATTCCAAAATACATCTAAAAAAAGTTATAACCTAACCGGGTTGGGCGAGGGTCTGGAATAAAGTAAATAAACCCTAACTTCTTGGCAACAATTTAACGAACATTGTATATATGTATTTAGTATTTAGTTCTCATGTATTAATGTGTATACGTCTAATGTACCGTGCAGAGGAAGTCGTTAAAACCTAAAACTCATCAATGGCTAAATAAGCTCATCAAATTTAAGTTATTAATTTAAAATAGTGCCAAGCTGCAAATTCACTTAAAAATGAGTGAGCCGGAAATGGTTTGCTATTAAAGTTTTTCATTAAATTCGTGTTGTAGGAAATAAAAAAATCATCAACTTCAATCAAATTGGAATTTTAAGGTCGGGTCTGTGGCATTTTGCTAATAATACATCTCTAAAATCAAGTGAGTTGTGACTTGGATAATAATACAGTTTTCCCGTGACTGTGTAGTCATTCCTAAGAAGCTTGACACTAATGTTGAAATGTTATATTAAAATTATGTACCTTTTGTAATTATGTACCTACCCAACGTTAAGGAAAACAACAAACCTTTAATTATAAGTTAAAGAAAAAACCAAAGGGAAAAGAAGTTGGGTCAAAAAGAGGGAATGCCTGCTTTACATTCCAAATTGAACCCATCTTTCACAAAGTAACAAGAGTTGTGTTGAACAAATAGTTGTCAAGAATGTTTGGGCTCCCTCCAGAAACAGATAATAAATAAAGCCTTTCTTTGAAGCTAATAATAAGTGTCTAAAGTCTTACAGAATACTTATGCAAGGTTATCATTAAGCAGAATAACTAGCTATAATTTACCCTACGTGAGTTTACATTTTACCATTAACGGGATTAAAACAAATATTAAATCCATGAATATTTGTTTTTCTTACTTTTTTGATCGTTAATTACAACCATAGCAAGAATGTCTAAATAATTAGTATAAAAGATTAATTAAAAATAACGCTATACAGGGTTAGGCTAAAGTCTGGACACCCCCAGTTACCTTTTTAACACATTGCAGTAGGGAAACCAAACTCGGCACATGTTTACAACATAAAAAATGGCACTTTGTCATCAACTACACAACTTTGCCCCTGCCCCCAAAATGGGGTATTTTGGGGGCAGCCCCAAATTTTTAAATGTAAACCCCTATTGAGTGACCCCTTATTTTGAACGGTTTATCAAGAGAAATGCAATAGCGCAAACCGGAGGTCAATATCTCACCCCTAACCAAAATGGCAGCCATTTCAAAATTTGAGATAGGTTGATTGACATTGAATAAAATGAAATCAGAAAATAGCTATTTTAGAAATGAGAATTTTTAAAACTATTTTAAAATTGAACCTAATAGCAAAACAGAATTAGTAGGTTAAATTCTAAAATAATTTTTAAAATGTGTATTTCTAAAATATCTATTCCCCGATTTAATTTTACTCAATGTCAATCAACCCATCTCAAATTTTGAAATGGCTGCCATTTTGGTTAGAGGTGAGATATTGACCTCCGGTTTGCGCTATTGCATTTCTCTTGATAAACCGTTCAAAATGAGGGGTCACTCAATACGGGTTTACATTTAAAAATTTGGGGCTGCCCCCAAAATACAACATTTTGGGGGCAGGGGCAAAGTTGTGTAGTTGATGAAAAAGTGCCGTTTTTTGTGTTGATAACGTGTGCCGAGTTTGGTATTCCTACTGCAACGCGTTAAAAGATTAATTGGGGTGTCCAGACTTAAACTTGCTTGCCTATCTCAAATTTTGAAATGGCTGCCAATTTGGTTAGGGGTGAGATATTGACCTCCGGTTTGCGCTATTGCATTTCTCTTGATAAAACGTTCAAAATGAGGGGTCACTCAATAGGGGTTTACATTAAAAAATTTGGGGCTGCCCCCAAAATACCCCATTTTGGGGGCAGGGGCAAAGTTGTGTAGTTGATGAAAAAGTGCCATTTTTTATGTTGTAAACATCTGCCGAGTTTGGTTTCCCTACTGCAACGCGTTAAAAAGTTAACTGGGGGTGTCCAGACTTTGGCCTAACCCTGTATAAATAATTCTTTCGTAAAAATAAAAAGTTCATTAAAAAATTGTTAAGAATAAGGCAAAAAGAGCCTTTGAAACAACAACTTGTGCTTAATAATAAGCAATATTAAAACCTTCGTTTATTTACTTGGAGTTGTTATTTATAAATTAAATGGGTTTATTGTAGTTTTAGAACAAATGTTCCATTCGTGTATCCATTATATATTTTACAAATGAATATTGTTGTCATTACAATTATTACAATTGCCGTTTACAACTTAATAGTTGAAGGCTTGTGCCTGTTTAGATTATAAAAACAATGTTATCCCTTTTAGTTATAGCGTAATTAAAATCAAAGTAAGTTTATAATAGGTTTTATGCCTTTAATTTACAAGAATCATTTCTGTAAGAGGCATAACTAATTTTCGATTATTAACAAAAACAAATGTTTTAAAATATTATTCGAAACCTATATTCAAGAAATTATAACATTAAAAAATAATTGTTATCTTATTAGTCATATCTGTTTTATACAGCCATCAAGTTATATAAAATATTAAAAACATACTTTCATATTACGGTTACGGTTTAATTTCATACAATTTGGGGGCAAATAATATTATCATAAAATACATTATACATTATCATATGCTTATTGGTTTCATATTGAAGGACTGAATTGCAGTGCACTCAGCTAACACTGTATACAGCTAATTTTTACCATATTTCACTTTTCATGGAAGATTTATCTGTTACATTATTATTTAATCACATTAGAACTTATTACAGATTCATGGTGCACGTTTTTATGCATTGATCTGGCAGATATGTGAAAAGATTGTGCACTTTATGATACTCTAAAATTTAAAACACATATACAACGGTTTAAATTTATATTTGAGGTCATTTTAGATTTTACATTAATAAAGTTTTATGGGTTTTCAACTTTGACTGTTACATTTTTGGCCTATTTTTCATAAATTATATACCACGATCATTCCAAAGGTAAGGTCCGTTAAAAAAATCTAAATATTTTCCAAAACAATTGTTTTATTTACATTCCCTAGGCCTTACATAATTTGGTAAATAGAAGATTGGCCAAACTTTTTCTGTTTCTTAAAAAATTCCTTACAAACAAAGTGCATATGCAAAACATTTTTTTTAGATCTCCCCAAAAGCAGTAACGTGAGCAGACTGACGAATATCGGTTGTCACGTTCTAATTTTGAAATTGCAACAATTTGAAATTTTACCTTACAGTAAACAATGTACACAGGCATGCAAAACAGCAGAGAGAGATGTCAGCCATATCGGAAAGCGAGCGTGACTGTGGTGGACTGATATTAAATCTTTATTTTTGTGAGATTTAAATGTATCGTGCTTGTGTCATAAAAATTCCATTAATAGGAATACATCTTGGAGAGGAGTTTACATTGAATTCTTCTAAGCGTACGTACACTATGCATCGATTTTCACTTGTGTTTTTAGCTCTTTTGTCATTCATTTCTTCTCTTATCGCCTTTCGCGTTACAGTACCTACATTTCTATGACAATGCGTGCATAAACTAGATAAAATATGACAGATATTCTTGTGATATTGATATTTTTATTAAATGATTTTTAGTTTCGGTAACGACGATTCTATACTATATGCCTAACTGTAATAAGCATATAAGTTTATCAACTTCTTTTTTAGCATTAAAATGTTACGATTTGTGTTTTGTTTATTGCTAACCATCTCATTTTCCAGTTTCTCACCCGTCTTAGTTACCGTAAAGTGTACAACAAATTGTGCAAATCGCTTGTTACGGGTTGTTGCCAAGATGTGAGGTGGCGTCATCTCACCTCCACCTCTACGGACAGATAGAGCGTAATAACAGCTGATTCTCGCCATGAGTTTAACAGCTGATTAATTGTCGTGTCTTAACGCACCTCATTGTTCAGTGATTAAGTGTTTCTCAGATTAAGAAGCTACGATGTGTTAGTGCCAGCAAAACTGGAGCAATGTTGCTGTGGATGTTAGATTCAACTAAGGCATTAATTAGATTTTTTCATCGTAACCAATGTGAACATTGTACCAAATTTAAAAATAATGCTTATTAATTATAAATTGCAGTTATTCGATAATATTCTTGTACAAAGATTTATAAAGTTTGACACAGATTCCAATGAAATTAGTTATTTATCTTAATACTTAATTAACATTCATGTTGGTTTCAGCATTACTGTTGCATTCACAATCATACACATAAAAGTGTAGATATTTTGATTTAATATCCATACAAAAATTAATTATACTTTACAAGTAATTATGCATAAGAACAAATATTTTAATTACTAGAAAGAAAGGTGAAAGTTTTAATTAAAATCTCCCTATTAAAAGGAAAAGCCGAAAATAATTTACCTACAAAACATTGACATGACATTAAACATATCATTTAGATTTTTTTATTTAATTGACATTTCATAACTAAAATAATAGGTAATCTAAAACACTATGGTCACATTCTACAAAAACAATTTTTGTCAGGTATATTCTATTATGCATGAGCTCCTTAACGTACAAGACATAAGGGAGCAGGAGAGGCTATATAAGTAGCCTTTTCTATACACCATTCCCCATGTGAATAAATCAGTGCTTAAGAGAAAACAACGTAACAATACACGGGATTTTTATGAAAACATATGAGGTTCACCGTAACTACCTAAGAAACAGTTATGAGTAAATTAAAAATTGCAATTTGGTATCGTTTTACTTAACATTATTTGTTTTCATACATTAAATATTTATTTTCGTTATTCTTGAGTGTCTGACTTGTACAACGTTTTGAGGAATTACAATTGGGTATATGTAGTCTTTTAGCATGACTGTTGATGATGTAGAGAAGCTTATACTCAATATGATTATGATGTTTTATTTTGTTTTGCACCCAAGGTAAACTGTAAAACGTTGATGCAGTAATACTATAATTCAATTTTTCACTGAGATCATAATTTGTTTACTGTTAAAACCACTTTATTCTCTCATTGAAACCCTAAACTATAATTTTGTTGTGCATTATTATAGAGATGTAATAAATACTCTATGGTAAGTGATAACTAAAAAGCAATAACAAAACACGTTGAAGTTTCTTTGACAAGCCAAAAGTGTCATGTTACTGACAGTATTTCAATTATATTTCATTCTCATAAATTATTTTTGCTTTCATTAAAATCAGACTAGAAATAAAATTTTCATTTAGCTTGAAAAAGTAATGATATAACAATTCGCAGATATTTACACACATTATTTAGGAGCTTGATACCAAGTAATCAATAATTTCTATCTTTAAGTGGTGTTACGGAGTTTATTAAAATCAACACAAAAATATGTTATTTTCATTGGCTCTAACTCGTATTATTGAATATTTGGGACTTTTTTATAAAATGCTCCTTAATGTTATATATAAACGTAATTTTTATTCATTTTATATTTAAGTTTGAATTGGTTTAATGATTTCAGAAGAAAATTTATTTCATTTGGCGCTGAAGTAGTTTTTCAAAACTTTATTTTAAAATTGAATGAATAGAAACAGATTGAAAAACTAAACACTTATTGTCATCCTCGTAAGAAAACATTTTGAAAATAAGAGAGATAATTTTGAGTATTTTATTATTATTTTTTTTTTTTTAATAAAGTCGGTTTTAATAGGACACTCCAAATTGCCAATCAACGGGCATCTCATTAGGCATCTCGCTAGCCTAACGGTTAGCGTCTTGGACTTCGGTTCAAGAGGTTACGGGTTCGATTCTCGGGGTGTCCATTGACTTTGCTGGGTTTGGACAGCTTTCCCTTAAAGACATCTAATTTACATTGTACGATTCTCTTAACTAAATGACTCTGGCGTAGACAAAAGCAAAACAATAAAAATAAATAAATAAAATAAAAATTAAATAAATAAATAAAAACTGATGACAAAAAATAACCCGCCATCTAACCGGATTTAAGGATAACCCGGATGTGTCTTCTGTGGACTTTTTCTGCACACGTCACTAGACATGTTATTCATCATCTTGGTTCATCCTATCACTTTCTGGTTGAGTTAATCGGGGTCGGCCTTTGCTGACGAATCAATTATGCACTTTGTAGTTTCGTAAGATAATATATTAAATAATTTAATGTTTGTTATACAAGGTGATTGATGAGTCTTGTTTTACTAGATAAGGGTAAGTGGTATTGAAAAAGTTAAATAATGACCCAAGTGGACTTTTGAATTTGAATTTTATGGCGATTTCGTTTTTAAGTCCGCCGTTTTTTTTTCAATGTGACGGCCAAGTCAAAATTTTAAATACGAACTCCCAATGTTTATGTCATTTTCGGATTGTACACTCAATTTTAAGACTTTATAATTTTGACATTTTTTCTAAACTTATTGGTTAGAGAACTACAGTCAAGTGAAGTAGCCTACTTTGTTAAGTAGTCCCATAAGAATAACATGGGAGTAAACTTTAATTGTTAATAAATCCGAAACTATTTTCTGAAATAAAATGTACTCTAATAATAAATATGTCTTAAAATGAAGTTTGACAAAGATTTTTAGAAATAAAAATTTACTTTTATCCATAAATTACCTTATTTCCAATATGGCGGACATATAACAAAATTCCGTAAAACTTTGATGTTATCATGCTATAAATTTATGCATAAAAATGTTGATTTTTATTTGTGTGATTGTCTTAAAACATAATTTTAGGGCATTTTGAATCAAGAATATTTTTTATTTCATCGAGTGGCTTTCTAAAATATTAGGGTTCGTATTGAAAATTTTTTATTTTGCCACCATATTGGAAAAATGGCGGACTTATTGGAAAAAAATTAATACCGTCATCAAATGCAAAACCTAACTTCCACTGGGGTTACCACTTAACTTTTTTAAATATTGCTTACGGTTTTCAAGTAAAAAAGCTGGAACAATGTATCAACAATCACTCTATTACATAGCATTATAATTATCCATATTTTGTTTATGTTGGACTTTGATGTTTATGTTAGTAACATAGATCGGTTTTGTTTATGCAACACACTTATTGCACGTTTATTATAAGTCACGTGGTATGTCTACGTTTGATCAGTGATTATCGTGTAATTTTCATTTCCTATGGGCAACAACACAAGCCCATTTTCTTACAGCTCAGTAAAACTCTAAAGTTCTACATTTTTGTCAATACTAATGAAGAGTTAAATGTTTGGGGCACGATTATAATGCTTTCACGTTTTGAATTATAAACAAATTCTGAAATTATAACTCTACTTGTAGTCTGCCGTTTGGGCATCAGTTTTAGCAAATAAAACATTAATTCAACGAAATATAAAAATAAAGATTTTTTTTAGGAAACAGTATTTTTCCTCAGTAACTAAATTCCATGAACTAGAACGTAGGTAACGTCTATTATTTTGACTAAATTGTTTATTGCTTTTTCTCTCGTACTTTTAAAACTGAAAGTAGTTCTAATATCAAACGTATTACTGGTGTATGAAGTTTACTGGATAAAACTATTAAGCCATTACAAATTTCTTGCAGACTTTTATATGGAGTGTTTTATTTATTTATTTTTTTTATTTGCACCTTAATTTATTAAAATACTAAAATAAATATTACTGGTCAGTTTGCTGGAAGCTCCTATCAACGTTGGGGAAAGATGATTTAACATAAAAATTTCATCCCCTCATCAAAACCTTCTAACCACAACCCCTACTAAAAATTTTCAATTAGGAACCCACAATTTTCATGTATTTTTTGGATTGTATACAATTTAAAGACTTTTTTATAATGCGACATTTCTTCCGAAGCTTAACGGTTAGAGAGCTATAAGTAATTCTTGAAGTTCATTTAGTCCCTTAAGAATAACATGGGGCAAACTTTTATTGCTTATAATCTCCTAAACCATTTCGTAAAAATAAAAATAACCATAGTAAGGTCTTAAAATAACGTTTTAAGATCATTTCACTCACAAAAATTATTATTTAGGCATAAATGATTTTTTTATATGACGTTACTATGAAAAATGATATCTTAAAATTTATTTTAAGACATTTTTATTCTTATGTTCTTTTTTTACTAAATGGTCTAGTAGATACAGACAATGCAAGTTTAGCTCAATGTTATTATTATGTGGCTAAAAAATTAACATCGATTGCCTGTAGCTCTCTAACTGTTAAGTTAATAAAATGTCACATTTTAAAAAGTCTAAAAATTTTGTACATTATAAAAAATAACATAAAAATATTGTGTTCATCATTGAAAGTTTTGAGTTAGAGGTTAGGGTGGAAGGGAGTTAACTCCCTTCCACTGCATTATTTTTAGCTTCAGAATAAATTAAGGTAAAAATTCTAAAAAAAAAAAACAAGTATAATCTGGCTACATTAGCCGGGCCATAAAGTAGTAATGGTCGGAATTCTTGTATCAGACCATTCTAATTTCTTGACATCCACCATCATCTAAGTTTTCAGGACTCTGTTACAATGAATGTTTATTTAAAGACGAGTATGGGTGAAGATTGAAAGTTAAGCGCCTTGTGTTTCTGTGTTGTTTAACAATGAAATGTAAGCTATTGACTCACCATCCTTGCGGTAGTAGAGTATCTCGAAGTGCTTCTCCTGGCCGGCGGCGAGCGCCTCCTTGACCACGTTGACGGCGTGCTGGCTGGTCAGAGGGCCGTGCAGGAAGTCGCAGGAGGCCGGCCGTTGCATCACCTCCGCCCGGGAGAAGCCCGACAGACGACAGAAGCCGTCCGAGCAGTAGATGATGTGGCACGAGTTGCCCTGAGCATTGGCCACCAGGAAACTGCGGTCTGCAACACAAACAGGGCGACAATCAGATGACATTAATTTCGATATGAGACTACATCAATATGAATTGTGAGATGAGACCCGGATCGGAGGAGATTGTGATGTGAATTCTGGTCAGTGGCAAGAAAACACTGTCTGGATCATTGTCTCAAACGGGAGATGAGGACATTGTCATTTTGATAGAAACACAAATAGGTTGACAATATATAACCGTGTGGCTGAGCCTTGACACCTGTATTTATCAATTAAAACTCACCAAGTTGATGAAGGCCTATAGATGTCAAATATTTTCTTTCTTGAGACCGGTTTTGAATCAACTACAATTCATCATCAGTCATGGTTCTTATGTACATTAGTGGTTGTCAACAGATAAAAATTATTTACAGTTCCCTTTTGAAATGAATAAGCAAATACGACACGAAACGCATTTAACACTTAACGACTTCACTTGTAATATTCTCAATTTGACTACCGCATAGGCCCACATCAATTTGGCGTGTTTTAATTAATAAATATAATGTACTAATGATTGATGTCTTACTACTATCCACTAATTGAGTAGATAAATAAGAACTTAAATATACAAGACAGCCTCAATATGAAATTTTAAATACAAAGCAGTCAAAATTGGCTAGAAAAACTGACACATCATCAGGTTCCTCTCTGTTTGTAACAGATTTTGAGCACTCGTAAATTTGCAACAATTCCACTTTACAAGCTTTTTAAAATGAAATAGATTATTTCAAGTATCTACCTGTAGTGCAATATTTTTTTTAAACATAAAAGGTAGTTACAAAAGGAAACTTGAAGGGCCAATCAATGAAGTGACGAGAACAAATAACCCGCCATCAGACCGGATGGCTGATTAAACAGGATGTGTCACTGTGGGCTTCTTCTGCACACGACACTAGGCGCGTTATCCATCAATCTATTTCCTCGCTTTATTTTCTAGTAATATTTGATCGTATTAGGATTTTGCTGACTCATCATTTTGTGGCTTATTTCGTTTTCTCACCATAATATTCGTAATATCACTTGTGGTCTTGCTCCAGTGATATGAGGGTGAAGTGGGATCGAGGGGAATGAAATTGAAATGAAAACATTACCTTATCATGTGATCTAAAATTTTTATATTACATACGGTATTTTAACTTTCTTTGATTTTTGAAAGCTGTAAATTGTACTTTGTTCATATTTAGCAGCAAGAGCTTTGTAAAACACGTTGAAATAAATTCATCCATAATTAGTATTCATATTTAAAAACTTTAAAATATTAAAAGGAAATAAATTATTTACTTAGGATTACCATATCTAAATTTATCTTTAATTTCAGGGAATTCCCCTATAGGGAATATGCTATTACTGTAATAGTCATGGTAATACCTAAGGCCAGGACCATGATAATATTTAGTTTTGAGGTCCCTAGAAGCCGGAAGTATTTGCTAAAAATTGTATACCTACATTTGTGTCCTTTAACACGATAATTCTCGAACGGAACCTAAGATTTTCATGAAATTTGGCACAGTGGGGTAGAGCAGCATTCATCAGGTTAAGTTCGGAAACCAGCTTACAACCTCCAGATTAAAAAAATGTAAATAAAACTAATCAAAAAGTATACACCTGTGACAAGATTCGACTCTACAACCTCACACTCAATGACCTGACGCTCTTTCCACCTGAGCCACGGAAGCTGTGAGGTTAACGTCTCTTATTTACTACTTAGCCATTTTTTACTCGGCCTCCGTTAAGAACTTCGTTAAAACTCAAAAAGTTAGCCCAAATGTGAAATAAGTTACTAATTGACGTTGAACGTTTATTTGACGTGAAATAAATATCAGACCACGGGAAAAAGGTTTTATGATGTTCCAAAATGGTAAAAAATGGTTTATTGGCATTTTTGTACCTCAATTTAATAAATTTAACACTTTTAACTGAAACGATTAAAAAAAACTTAAAAATAATCAGTTAAGTACTTGTTATTTTCAACTTGGCTTAACAGATTGCGGAGAAAATCCAAATTACGTTTTTCATGTCATTCTTAAGGGAAATAAACAAATCCCTCTATCTCACTTATTTCTTGCCATAACTTGATGAATGTCGTGTGTACACGCACTAGGTAAAGTGTAAGTTATATTTGCTTACACCACCCGAATGGCGACAAACCTACATACTTACCCCATGAAGTTTATGGGGAAAACAAAAACAAAAATACCCGAATTTTATACAATTTAGCATGTACTTGCAATGGAAAAGTATTATCTATATTAGCTTACAACACCCCCATGGAAGCAAAGTTCCATCCACATTTCCCTGGTGTATATGGGGAAAATAAAAATTCCAATGGAAATTCATTGAGTATGCCACCTCAACCTTCACAAAATAACCATCTTGATATTAGTTTGCTTACTAAAATTAATTCAATTAACTGTGTTAAAAATAGTCCACCACGTTGAAATTATACTTTTTGATACATCCGTGTCAAATTGCAGTTTCTGTCATCAAAATTAGTAAAACTAATATTTTAATTGCATTGTTATACAGTAAAGAAACTATCTATCTTATTAATACGCTACATTAAAACTTTGTAGACGATAAGGGTTTTTTGTTCTAAGATTTACCCCCACATATTATACATTAAAAGACGCGTATGTGGTAATAGATTTGCCAACTGGCTTTAGATTTTTAATTTAGGCTATATAACTCGAAAAAGCGTAAAAAATGATTTGCCTATTTGTTTTTAAATTAAAGTCCAGATGTTTTTCTATAAAAATTAAAGCCCAGCTGGTTGGTTCAGTTTTACTACTGTAAGATTGTAAGAGCTCGAAATCAATTGCTGGATTTCGAGCAAAATGTTCACAAGTTTTACTTAAAGGAAAAATTCACTTAAAAATATCCAAGTGGGGTTTCCATGCAAGAAAATTGCTCTCAGTCGAAGACATAAATTTGGTCGAGCCGTGGTCCAATATCTGGTTTATTAGGAGTAACATGACCTTTATCAGCAGCAGGCCCAGTGGACGCCTCGGGGGCGGGATAAACTTGCCCCAACCCCCACCCTCACGGTGCGTGGGACACCGCCTGATGTGACGAGCGATGGGCCGCGTGGAATACAAACCATGGGACTGAATAGTCTGTTAGTAGTTGGACATCGCTATTGAGAACTTTATTATGAAACGTAGCTAGGATTGGAGAAATAAAATAATAAAGGTAAAATAAAGTTAATGGAAGTCAAATAAAATTGAATACCGTATTATAATGTTAATTAAATATGTTAACAACGTTCTTGGTGCATTTCGTATTATTTTATATTTTGCAAACATTTGCAAAGTATTATTAATTTTAATACAAAAATCTATTATACATTATTTTAATCCTAATTTCATATTTAAATAAATTGGCAACCATTCCTTTTTTTAGTGTTATTGGAGTCTCAATCTTTAGGGAGTTTTTACTTCAATACATATTTACCTGTAAGTAATCGCCCAACTTTTGGAAACTTTGTAACAATGGTTGTTAATGATTTAAAGTTTTGGGAAGAAACATAGGGTAATCGTAAACCACGAATCTAACTTCTTTTATAAAACTGATGTTTTGACAGAATCCACTTCCTCTTGTTTGGTGGTAGGTTTAGATAAAAAATTTAATTGTAAAACTCTTTGGTTGAGTACTATATAAGTAAAAATTCCTGTTATAAATAAACCATTAATGCAATAAGTTATGTAAACGAAAACAAATCGTACGACCACAAGTAATATTAAAACAAATATTAAAATATCAAATATTTAAACAAAATCACACGTAAAGCGGTAGCTGCTAAGTGGCAAGGCTATTTAAGCCAGCGGTTCCTGGCTCGATCCCCGGAGGGAGGGCTTTACAAGCAAAAACATGAGCGGTCACCTCGGGCCTATAATTAGCCTATGTGACTTAGCCTATGTGACTTATCTTCACCTTGGGCCATTAGCCCATTGTTGCGCAGTCAGCAATGTTAACCATACGGCTTTTAATGCAAAACATGGTATTTTATTCCCATGTTTCAGACGCCGTTTTTCAACCGATTTTCTTTAAACTTGGTAAGTGTTTAGTTGGATAGTTATATTAGGCCCCTCATACCACAAAATTTTGAAAATTTTAGCAAATATAACTAAGAAAAATTTATTTACTTTCCGACTTCACAGAGAGTAATATTTGTTAAATTTTTCAAATTTTGAGGTATGAGGGGCCTTATATAACTATTAAACTAAACACTTACCAAGGTAAAAGTAAATCGGTTGAAAAATGGCGTCCGAAACAGGGGAATAAAATACCATGTTTTAGCATAAGAGCCGTATGGTTAACACTACCGACTGCGCAACATGACTGTTGCACTCTGGTATGAGTTTGTTAAAACTGTAACACGTGGATTTTACCTCCACGGTTAACAGCTGAGTTCATCAGTTTTGCTAATTCTTTTTTTTTATTTGATTGCAACTGTAACAATTGCTTAGTTGTGCAATAATTTTACTTTACTTATATTTATAACTAAATAGTCATAATCAACAGTATAAAGTACTATTTAATAACTGATATCTTATTTTTGTTATAGTATCATTCGGTAAATCGCTTATAAATCAAAATGCAAAAAACAACATTTTTGTACTGGAGCATGTCCTTTGAGTCAGCTGTTTGCAGCAACTGTTTTGTTTTTAATTTAAGTCGGATTGATATATGAATGTTCAAATTTCAATCAATTTACCCTTAACATTTTTAACCTGAGCAGTGTTTTATTTAGATGATATCAGTAATGATTAATTTATTGCAACATTAACAATTTACGATTCTGGGAGATAGAAATTAGGTGTAACCAAGAACAGTTTGTACTTCAAATATTATAATACAATCTTGTTAATATAAGGCGCATGGGCGGGCAGGTGTCTCATGAGACATGTCTTACCAAACACCGACCAACCGGTCACATGTGTCACAAGCAGTGTGTAAGCTCTCATTTGAATACTCAGGTTGGTTTCACGTGCGACATGATTCAAACACGAAGTGTCTTGAGACACCAGTGTGTAACCGCCTAAGGTCGCAAAAATATCAATGTATAAATACATAAATCTTAACATAAATCTTAAATTTAGTTAGTTTTTCTATCTTATAATGTTCATTTTGTAGGAGTAGTTTTCGAAACTGATAAGTATATTTTTTTTTTTATAAATAACAAACAAGGAGACATTTTGCCACTTTATCTGACAGAACGACCAGTGACAGTTTATACACAAAGACAACATCTCAGTTCACTTAATTAACTCTGAGAGCAGTAAGTGGCTCCTGAAGCGTTTGTCCTTAAAGTTACTTGCTCTAGATTTTACAATCTTGATACAAAAAGGGGAGGTCATGTCACAGCCATGTTTTCTGTGAATACCAATAAATAAATAATTAACATTAATAAGCCTTTATATGTTCGTTTTCATGTACAGTCTTAACAATTAAAATGTCAATACTTTGAGGAATATGCAACACCCTAAAATGCAAATGATGTTTGTTTCGTATTATCGTTCTTAAATTATCCCTTCAACTTTGTTTCAACCATCAAGAACTTTATTTAACATTTTTTGGAAATATAGGTATTATTTCATTATTAAATAAATTATATAGAATATTTATCTTGGCATTTTAACGCTGACAAAGAACATTAATAGTTATGAGTTATAGTAATCATAATTGTACTAACTCTAAAATTTACTACGTTATTGACCTACTTATGTTCATTTTACATCTTGGGATGACCATTAGTGTAATTATTACACTTTGTAGATAAATTGATAAGATACGCAGTTAACTATAAAATTGTTGATATAACTACCAAATAAATAGAAATAATTTCTATGGTTTTTTTCCTTTTACTACTTTTTTACAGCTGTAACAGTGTTCCGCTTTAAAGTTGTTTGCAAATTTGTTCTTATAGTTACATTATATGACTAAAGGTGTGGGCTTTTTAAATATACTTAGTCTAATAATTAGTTTGAGAAATTTAAAATTTCAAAGAAAAGTTGAATTCGTATAAAAGAGAAATATAAAAACAGTCTTGTGGGAAAAAATAAAACATATTATATAAGTCCGTATTGTAAGAATACTTATTCTTGAATACCAGTTGGGAACTTTATAATTTTCAAACATTTAACGATTTGTTACTATCTAAATTTAATGAAACTAATGCGGTAAAAGAGAGGTTCAAGAGGAAGTTCTCTCGCCAAGGAGGATGGCACACTCCCCGTTGACATTCTAATACCCCCCAGGCTCTGTTACCCCCTCCCCCCACATTAACCCAGATCCGTGCAGGAATCACTTGCCTTAGAGAGACTTACGCTGAGCTGTATACGCAAGAAGAGACCTCATTTAAGTTAATGCTTATTGCGATAGTGATAGGTATAGAACATATAGTTATAAAAACATTTTAGCTTTTTAACTTTATCATAAATGTTTTTCACATTTGAATATTTAGCTGACGCATTGAGGCTAATGTAGTTTTTTTTATTTGAAATAAAACTACTACAATATCTGCATCCGACTTTTGAACTTATTACATTTTATAATTGTCTTTAAACTATTTCAATAATTACAAGTAATTAACCTATTAATTTAAAACTTAAATGTGTTTCGTAAAACATTTGAAATAAATGTGGAACGACAAATAATAACATCTTAAAAAAACTACAGTTTTTGATTTTTTTAATAAATACCCCTATATTTTTCAATGATATAATGTATTTGGTAGGCATTGACTAAACATATATATTAGTTATCCAATTAAAACTTCCAAATAATTTTTAGGCTAGTATTATGTTTATGAATGTATATTGCCATGAAAGTTATCCTGAGAATACAAATAAATTTAGAGTATGAAATAAAAATAATACATCTCTTATATATCATGCGACTTGGATATATAATGTAAACAAAATATTGTTTATGTATTAGTGCAACAGTAAGAAATAAATATCCAAATAATATCTTTAAAACAGATAACCTATATATATATATATATATATATATATATATATATATATATATATATATATATATATTTTTTTTTTTTTTTTTTTTTTTTTTGAGGGAGAGGCGGAAAAATGCATTACGCACACAGGTGGCCAGCCTGTAGTGTGGGGCTCCCCTAAAAAACGGGTTTACCCACTAAAAAACCTCCTCTATTCTTTAGGAATCTAACCTGGAATTGTTTGTCACATTACGTCAGGCTAGGCCTAAATTTGGCTTACGCCCGTGGGGCTCGCTCCTTATCCAGCCGCTCGATCAAGGGATCTGGGCCACTTCGCGGTCCAGATCGGTTTTCTTTTCCAGGAGGATGCCCCGGACGAACTGTGACAAACAATCCCAGTTGCCCTCATCCTCCAAAATCTTTTGGCAGACCGAGTCCACCGAAAAAGCACCAAAGATTTGTGTGGCCTTCAGGCGGGGCCCTTCCCAACGGGGACAGCGGAAGAATGTGTGTTCCGCATCGTCGGGAACACCCGGGCAATAAATGCAGTCCGGTGAACCGGTCTTTCCCATTCGGTTCAGGTACGACCGAAAATAGCCGTGACCTGTCAGGAACTGCGTGAGGTAGTAGTCCACCTCCCCATGCCGCCGTTCCACCCATGAACGGCGGCTAGTATTATGTTTATGAATGGATATTGCCATGAAAGTTATCCTGAGAATACAAATAAATTTAGAGTATGAAATAAAAATAATACATCTCTTATATATCATGCGACTTGGATATATAATGTAAACAAAATATTGTTTATGTATTAGTGCAACAGTAAGAAATAAATATCCAAATAATATCTTTAAAACAGATAACCTATATTTAAGTACAATGCCTCTGACATTATCATACGTAGTTTTAGAATGTTAATTGTTCATCACTAAACCATGTTTGATAAACTATTAATCTGATAGTACAGGCGATTAATAATCTAAATACGATCTGTCTAAACTAATTTTGTTTTACATGGGCCTTTTAACTGTAATTTAGACATGAAACATCTGCAAAGAAATCAGAGAAATGTAAAATGCTAAAGCCGCTCTTCAAAATCATTTTCAGTTTCGGAACAAGTTAATCTGGAAAATCTGGCAGTTCAAACCCCTAATTAATTAGTAACGAAGAGTTGTATGGCCCAGAGCCAGGAAGCAAATTCGCCAGTAAATTAAATATGAAAGAACTCGACTGAAGTAGAGAATTGTGCGTGGAGCGTCTTCACCTTCCAGTGTACAGCTCTATGCTGCTGTGTAAAATGCGAGATTGAACGTTCTTGTAAGCTTACAATGACAGTAGTCTTACGGCTATCTAAAGACTCTGAGGTTTAGAATATCAAATTTAAGTTCAGATGATGGCTTTAAACTCATAAATTTACAATATATTCTAACTAAGATAAGGTTATCCGTTTCTTTGCAGATTGATATCTAATAGCTTTGCAAAATTGCTTCAAACTTTATAACTAGCCTTGTTTAAAGACTTAAGTTATATGCATGCCTACTATTTTACTTTTGTATAATATCTAATATGTATTGCTTAAATTTTGGTTTATATTTATAAAATAGCTTAATGTATAAAATAGTTTAGGTCTCGGTGTTCGGAAAACTCAATTTGTTAAAATCCAGAATGAAAATTCAATAATTTTAACTTTATTTATTGAGTTACAAATTGGGGCTACTATATTGAAAATCCTGTAAAGACGAGTGAGCCAAGCGAACGAGCTAGACGTAGGAAAAACCATTAAACGGACCCCCTGGTTCCGATATTTAAGTATTGGAATATGCTTATTGTTTTTGTACCATCTGAAATACCGCGATAGAAATTTTAAAAGTAGATTTTGGTTTATATTAAAAGTAAACAATTTTAATTACCGTACAAAATTTACTCGTGGGCTGCAACTTGAGTTACAAGAAAAATTTTTGGTTATACAATCTATTATTTAAAATATAATAGCATGTTTTTACGAAATTGATTAATACGTTTTTAAAATCAGGAGTATGTAGTTGATGATGTCCTAGAAGAGGTTTTGTCAAATTTATAACTTTATAATTAATAGATCGCTTAGTTGTTAAAGAGTTTATTAAAATGTGTTGATGTTTATGGTTTTCAAACTAGCTAAAATGATAATTTTAATTACTTATTTTAGTAAAATTTTATATCACTTCGTAACTAATGTCAGTCCTAACTCAGTTTCTGGGAAATTTATTTTGGGTATATTTGTTCTGAGTATACTGTGGACTATAAATGCAATTTATGTTGATAATTGTTTTATAATAGTTATTTTAGTAATTTTAGTTATTAGTTCTTTGGTAATATTATTAACAATATAAAAATTTTCATAAGGCATTCGAAGAAATTTGAATTTCTAAACAAATAAAACATTAAATTAATTCAACAAGCGGATATAACTTATTTTTAGTAGATGAAAAATGGTTGACTTCAATCAAAATAAAAAAGTCACTTCTAATACAATTAACATTCTCATTAAGTGTTCGATAAAAAAATGTCAAAATTAATAAAAATAAAGAATTTAATACTTTTAATTAAAAACTAGGTTTGTAATTAAAATATAGCTTTAGAATATAACCTATGTAATTAAGTCCACGTATATTCCATTTAATAAATAATGGTTCTTAGATTTTAAAGGCTTATTGGGTATATAAAAAGTCTTGTTACATTCTTATTTCAAGGTGTAATATAAAATTTAGTATATAAATATTTTCTATTTTATAAATGGAAATTTCAGTATTGCAATGTCTAACAAATATAAATTAATAAATATGTGTATTCATAAATAGATTTACTAAATTCAAGAGTCATCTCTTAGGTCGATGTAACTCCCCCTCCCGTGTTGTCTAGTGTACCGAACTAATGAAGGCCAGGTCGTCAACCACTAAATGCAAACATGTGCTCAGACTCACCCTCGAAACTCTCAACTAGCTCGTGCCATCTTAATAATTAGATGTATAACGATTCCTTATTTTTAATTACGTAACACTTCTTTTCAGAATTGTATGTACTTATATAAAAGTAAAATGGGATTTTGTATATTGTTGTTTAGTTTGTATTGTAATTAAAGATCAACTAACGATTCCTAATATGATGGAAATAGAATATTTAATTATGTTTTAACATCAATTTTATACTCAGTACTCGAGCCAAGTACTACCTGACTCAGTGATTGTGAGGTAATCGCTATTTTCAGTCGTACCTGCACAGGATGGACAATACCGGTTCACTTGACTGAATTCATTGCCCGGGCGTTCCCAACGATGCGGAACACACATTCTTGTTGTCCAGGGAACGCCCTCGCCTGGAGACAACACGACACATTATAGTTCTATAGACTTGGTCTGCATGAGCTTGTTGGATTGTGAGACCAATTTCGATCATTCGATCCGAGAAGACTGATTTAGTCAGTTTCACTATATTAATCTTCTGAAAAATTAACGGCTTGACTTTGAGTGATCCTTAAGAGTTATCTTCACCCCTGGGCCAGTAGCCCATTGTTGCACAGTCGGCAATGTTAATCATACGGCTTTTATGCTAAAACATGGTTTTGTATTCCCCTGTTTCGGACGCCGTTTTCAACCGATTTTCTTGAAACTTCGTAAGTGTTTAGTTCAATAATTATATTAGTTTTCTCATACCTCAAAATTTTGAAAATTTGACTAAATTTTGAAATATTACTAAGGAAAATCGAGTTACTTCGCGACGTCACAGAGAATAATATTTGTTAATTTTTCAAACTTTCGAGTTATGAGAAACCTAATATAACTATTCAACTAAACACTTACCAAGTTTCAAGAAAATCGGCTGAAAAACGGCGTCCGAAACAGGGGAATACAAGATCATATTTTAGCATAAAAGCTGTATGATTAACATTGCCGACTGCGCAACAATGGGATACTGGCCCAGGGGTGAAGATGACTCTTAAAGAATGATAGCTAACGTAGGACTACTTCTTATGTATTGCAGTAAGCGATCCCAGGATATTGTCCGAAAGGGAGAGGAGTTTTTGTAGGGAGTAGTTTAATATATTAAGTTAAAGGCGTACATTACAGTTTGGTCAGCTACGAAAACGAAGAAGATGCGGAAATAGTGGTTGAAGTTGTGGCGGTTGACTCGGCCATCGTAGACCTAGTTGAACCACGAAATGATTGTTTCAGTAATACGGTTAAAGGTTTTGCTAGGTTAGCAATAGAGATTTGTTGAGAATTTCATTTAAATATAACCAGTAGAATTTCAGTTACAAAAATGTATATGTAATACTACAAAAACAGTAAAAATAATAAGATTTTCTGGGCACGTAAGGCCACCAAAAAAGGTTGGCGAATGGGTGAGAGTTCTGTAAATTAATTCTTTAACGCTTCATATAACACAAATCTATATGAGTCTTTGAAGAAAAATATTTAATATAAAAAAAATTGTATGATAACAAAATCTTAAGTAAAAATTTACATAGAAATTTTGTTATTATTATTTAATAGGCGTTCGTTTTAAAATAGCCATATATCTTCATAATTGGTTAGAGTGTTTGGTAGGAAAGGTCAGAGTGAATGGGGTGATATCAGGTAATTATGCAGACTGGGAGACAACGTAGTCCTTATTCTAGCCACCTGTTGGATTGACAAAACTGTCGCCATCCCAAATATTCTTGTTAGGAAGGAATCGAGTATTGGTTAAATGTTGCAAATTTTTGTTTAACAAATTGTAATAGTTTTGGCTGATTATGTAATTTCTTACTATATTTCAACTAAATCACCATAAACTGTGGTAAAGGCTAATGATTTAACAACCTTTTTCATTGGTGCCTAAAAAATAACTAGGTATACAATGCAGTTATCTGCTTGCAATATTGAGCGGAGCGAATTTTTTTTAAATCAATAATAGCAAATATTTTATAGGTAATTCAAGTGAGCTCGTTCGCTACGCTCACTCACCGTCAATTTAGTTCGTTCGCTGCGCTCACTCACCTTTTGGGTCGGCTCATTAACTGCACACACTCCTCTCCAGATTTAGGTTGTTCGATGCGCTTACTCGCCTCAACTCTTGTAATAATCTGATAATTTTTTAGTACGCAGGTTTACTGCGACGGGGTATTATATGTTTACAAGACATTAAATGGTGCGTCCTCCAAGATTTGTACCTTCTCTCCGTAAACGTGGCATTTAATTCACGTACAAATAAGGTAAACAAACCACTTAAATAAAAAAAAAATTCACATAAAACTACTGTATTCACAAACAGCTGAAAGTAACAGTCTGCAGTTAAATTTAATACTTACAACAGCGTATAATCAACATACAGTAAACAAACCAAATAAAATATTTCTCTTATTAAAATATTATGGTAACTTTAAAGGGCCGTAGGGCAGAACCCTTATGTCCGATTTGGACCATTTCAGATTTATACCTTCCCATAGATAGTTACTATGACCGAGCAAAACTTCGTGAGGATCACTCCAGCCGTTCAGGAGGATTACATGTAAATAAAAAGCCAGTGTAGTATAGCCGCTCAACTAAATACCGTAAAAATTAAACTAGAGATACGGTAGACCTGGTGATCAGGGTCTACAATACCTATACGAAAAAAACTGACAATTTTGACTCATATCAGGGTTATTAACAGCACTAATAGCATAAAAACATAAATACCCCCCGTCGCAGCAGACCTGCGTACTCAGCAAATTTCCAAATTAGTAGTCTAATATTAATTTTTACCACATAAAATTGTAAACAAAATAAATCACATGCTCATAAATAGTGAAATAAATGTCTATTCTCCTTATGATAAATATAGGGAGAGTATGAAGGTATGCTGCCATGGGGAACACTAAAAATAGGTTATTATCATAAAAAAATTTATTTCGACCATATGAAGCCATATACTAAGTTTCATTAATATCTGTCCATTAATAAAGAAGTTTGCCTATTCTCCATATGATTAACATGGGAAAAGAGTATGCACGTTTGCTGCCATGATAAGCACAAAAACGAATATTTTTTACCATAAATGGATGAATCTCAACCAAATGAAGCTGAATTCCAAGTTTCATCGAAAAATATTGGTTAATAAGTGAAATATTAACACATCCCAATTCTTCATAAGATTAACATTGGAGCCCCAAAATACAATGTACTACTTTTAATATCTCGGTAACCAATGGAGATAGAGCAAAGCTTCAATATACTAAATTGTGTGTTTTTTAGCTAAATAAAATGGTCAAAATAAAAATTTAAAATTTTTAAAATTTACATATTAAAAGTGAAAAAACCCATTTTTGGGGTACAAAACAACCCAAAACTACCCCTTCCGGTAGATCGATATGTCTGGTTTACGAACTCATCCGAATAAACGTAGAATTACACATCTCTAGCAAATTTGGTCTCGATCGGACCATTCTTACGAGAGTTATCGTGTCTAGGGACACATACATACATACATACATACATACATACATACATACATACATACATACATACATACATATATATATATATATATATACATATAACATTTTTAATGACTGTTATTTTTGGTCTCTGGGCACCTAAACACGAAAAAGTAACATGGTCCCGGTCTTAGGTCTTACCATGAGACCTACGGTAATAGCTTATACCCTATGGAAAATTCGCCAAAAGTAATAAAATGCAAATATTAAAAAAATTCAAATTTATAAATAACGCTAGAACTAATATTATAAACTACTTGTACCACCGTTTACTTTTTTTCACCATTTGATTGATATTAGAGGTTATAAAATATTCTTAAACCTTTTTTAGAAGTAAGAGAATTAGTGCCATTAATGTATGCGTACATTTAAAACAGAGCACTTCAAAATGGTGTTGTTGAACTGTTAGTCTGTTCTATTGTTGCACATTGTTATTGTAATTATTGCTACATTATATTTATTTTACTTTGATAATTTATCTTTGCTTGCACTTGGGAATAGATAAATAAAAACGGTATAGAATAATTAATACTTTTTGTTTTTTTGTGTCCATATAAAGGTTTTTTTGCAAATGTCCATTTCTATGACTTTGGGAGATTATTTAAGTTTTTTTAATTGATGATTGAATATACATGGTGAGACTATGGTTTCCTAAATGATTTGATTGAAAATTTTGAACTAAAAATTATATATAAGTAAACTGGAGTCAGTATAAGGGTAAAGTAAATTATATTTGTAAGTTATAATGTCCATAGCGACTCAGTACGTTTGAATGATGGATCGGCTCATCAGAGTCGATCTGCTCAACGATGACGTCATCAATAAACCGCGAATCAGTCATCGGATGATCGGAGAGACTGAGCACACATCAATAAACGTCACCGCTACGTCACTGCTCGGGTCAGCCACATATGACTCGGCCAAACTACAAAACAGCTTTTAGCCTTCTCCCATCAACTTGACAGTCCTCATTTTATTAAACTTGAGTTTGCAATTGCAAAATCGGTGATATTTATTCTTAATCTCCTCTTTCGGATGTGATCCTTATTAATCTTAGTAGTGCAAAAATGAGAGAGCTGGGCCATGACGTCATCACGGTGACGTAGGCAATGGTGACGTCATGGCCCAGCTCTCCCATTTTTACACTCCTAATCTTATATTAAGCAAATATTCCTAATCGAGTTTTACCCCGGTATTGGTTATAATTAAAGTTTTTTTTATTAAACTTTTAAACTAGTGTTTTAGCTGAGGAAAATAATGAGAGTAAACCGTTTCCGTTTGGTTAAGTTTGGTACATAGTTGGAAAATTTTATGGGATTAAATCAGTCGTCCTTTCCACAAGCTGTTTATGTTCTTCTTTAGATTTAGGTTGGTTAGTTCAGTTTTTAAATCAAGTCTTGATTTTATGTACAATTTATTATGTATTTAAGTGTGTGAGATAAAAAAGTATGAACTGTTATTTTACTGGGTTCTCAAAAATCCGATGTTTTTTAGTTACCTTAAAAATCACTGTGTATTTGAAATGTATTTATAACGCTAATGGCAGGCAGTGAGAATTTAAATTTATGCATAAAGTCGCCCATTATGTTATAAACAAAATCTTTCATTGAGCTTAGTTAGTGACGAAATTTGTTAGTAAAAGTTTCTATTATTATTTTAAACCTCCACTGATCCTCACCATGGCAGTTATTATAGTAATAAAAAAATATTGATTCCCTTCTTATAAATAACACTTTTCTGTAAACTTGTACAATAATAAGTGATTCTTAATAATTTTTTTATTTGTGTACGTTACAAAAATAAATATCTTCTTCAACGAAATAACCATTAACCATCATCTCATAAAACTTGTGTGTATGATAATTTTAGATTTAAAATATAACGTTTCAATAAAAATCCCTTTTGCTAGTCACTATCAATTTTGTTTACATTTAAATTAACGAATTCTTCACTTTAATTGGTGGTTTATATCCATAGTCCAAATTGACTTAGAAATCATCTGATTATGTTTAACCATATTATAAACAAAGAGTGTTCCAAATTAAAATGACTTATATAAATCGATTTATTAATATTTTTTATAATTTATAATGTTCAAAGTATCCTTTTGTTCCATAAGATATTAATTTGACGAGAGAACTCATGGATGATAGTTAAAGCTGCTAAATAGGGCCTAATTTTAAAACTGGAAACTTATCATTATCATATTTTCACAAACACATTACTTCAAAGCTTATATCAAATAATAATGATTTTTATACCGACATAAAATATACATTTTTGCAGGAAAGTATTGAAAATATGAAGGCCATCTTTTGTCATATAATTCATGTAGGCAAGCAATACATTGCTAGATATCGCAACTAGTATGAACGTAGTTTTTCTATCCTATAAAATTTTAACAATCCTTTTTCGAAGATAGGTCTAATTATTATGATAATTATTTGAAACAGTTTTTTTTCCCATAAATAATGCATACTATACGTTTTAGTGATATAGCCTACGTTCATAATAATTGTAATTCGTAAACCAAAGAGGTGTAGGGGGGAGAGGGGTGAAGAGGCTGGATGCTCTCACTTGGAGAATGTCTCATCCTTCCCCCTCCACCAAACCAGACTGTTGCCCCTCCCCTACCCACCAACCTTAACATCAACATCAGCCATGCAGAAATCACTTGCTTAGCCGGGCTCGAGTTTTCATAACTGAATGTGTTTAGGCTTATAATAATCGGTTGTTGATGATAGTATGGTTGACTTAAATCAATAATAAAATTGTATGTAGATTTAAATTTGTATGTTCATTTCAATTGGTAAAATGAAATAAAAAACAGATTTTTAAGAGAACATTTTGTTTTATGTATTTTACCGAAACTTTGGTTTATGGGGTTGATCCATACATCATGCACGTTAATATTTTCAAATTTCAAATTATATTACCTATGAAATTAAGATTTTATTAATTTTTTTTATTATACTAGTGGTCGAAACTTATTTTCAAAAAAATATATATTTTAGTTGTGTGAGACAAGTACAGACAACTTTTTCATAAACTTTTCAGGTTTTTATCAGCAGTGTGGATTTATACATACTAAAAATAATATAAATCACCATATTTTTATTTTTATTACGTGTGATTCATAATTTATAGCAAAAAGACTATGTCGAAGTAGGTATTAAATTAGAGAAATTTATATTTTGTTGATAAAGTAAATTGAGTTCAATATTATTTGTTGAAAGATATTTTTTTCAATTGCTAAACGTTTTACCATAACCTATTACAATTCACGGTTTTAAATAGTTCCATTAAAAAAACCCCTAGAATTGGGAATACAATAATGTTTCTAATAATCCAAAAATTCAGATATTAAAAAATAATGAAGTCACTACATGTCCTAGGTGTTGTATAGTGTACCGAAGTAATGAAGGCCAGGTCGTCAACCACTAAATGCAAACATGTGCTCAGACTCACCCTTGAAACTCTCAACTAGCTCGTGCTATCTTAATTAGATTATAAATAATATTATACTACAGTTTACTTGTTTTCAGCTAACACAAACTGCTTAGCAACGATATTACAAATCTCGACTAAAATTCACACAATTATCATAGAGATAATTATGTAATTTGGGCTTTAGTCAAACGTTTAATTTTATTATGTTTTGTTAAAATAAACGACCAAAAACGGAAACAATTCATATATTTAACGTCTTTTAGGTTTATACACCAATTACAATTTAATTGTTTCTAGAAATAAAACACCTACACCTGATGTTTATTTACGTTAAGATAAAAAACAATATTCACTTAAAAACAAGGCGGACAAGGTAAAATTGTTTTATTTGTTCTTTTTTACCTGATCTTATATTTATAAAATCTTATATTTATACCAACATATTTTTACTATGAAATATGTTGGCATTCCTGTTAGAGACATGAAACGTATAAAAAAATAAAGAAAGACAATACACAAATTGTCATGCGCTAAATCTTTATTGATTACTTGGAACTAAAAAAATGATCCAATATTGTTACTTGGATATGGAATATGAATTAATATATAATGTATTTAATATTTTCGGACTATAAATTTGAAACTAAATGTTCGGTCTAAAAAATATATCAAATATTTTTATTATTATCATCATTACTCTGGGTGTTTATTTAAACATCGAAATAATGTGTTTTTTTATGTGGTTTAATCTAATTGTCAGCCTTGATACTTTCTAACGTCGACCTGTTCTAAAATAGCATCATTAATTAATATTTCTATGACAAACGTCAACTGGGGCCTTAATCACTCAAAACAGCAATACAACTGGAATCTTTAGAATAGTGAGGCGAACATTACAACCACTCTGCTACCCAAACGATACTGTTTGGCCCGGTAAATACTGCCAAGTTTAAAAATAACATAAATAATTGCTCATATGAAAATAAAGTAATATCTATATATATATATATATATATATAATTTTAAAACACCAATGAACCAATAAATATAAACGATTATATTATTAAGTTATAGCCGAGACTTTAATTACTTATGTATCATGGATGCTACCCGTTTAGAATAGAATTTTCAATTCAAAAATAGTTAATTACAAATGAAGAGATAGACATACCTTTCTGCTCGATGAATTGTCTACAACCATGAGGGAGAGAAGGTTAGGGTGGGTCTGTGAAATTGGATAATTATGCAAACTGGAACCCAACCGAGTACTAACTCTCTCCACCTGTTGAATTAACAAAACGCCCACATATTCTTAGGGCAAAATGGTCCATCGGGAATACCTTTACATTTATTTCAACTTCTTGAAAGAAAACCTTTATTGTTTTTGTATTTACTTACGTAATACTAGTACCCACATAAAGCTTATGATTCTCCGTAAATAATTGTAAATATAACAAATATTTATTAAAAACTGAGTACTGGGAAAACTAAAGCCAAGATTCTTTATATTCAGGGTGTACAGTAATAAGATTAACCATTAACTTTTGATTTGACAAAATTCTTTGTTAGAAACCCCTTATTTTAGTAAAACATTCAATTAAACATTGAGGTTATGAATGAAATATTTCACTGTATACTGTATACTGTATTTGCCTTGATAATGCATGACAGACCATTTTAGGGACCACATAAGACCATATTTTCTGAAAACTTTAAATAATGTTTGGCAATGTATGATTTCTACAAACCCTTTTAAAACCATGTCAAATTCTATTTCGTAGAGCTTATTTCTTAAATAATGATAAATTACCTGAAGGATATTTGATTAACTTTGGGTTCATCAATATGCATCTTATATTAATGATGTATTCTCTTATATTAATTGTACAAATCTAATACAAAAAGATGATGGTTCACTAAAGTGATGAATAGGCCTACAAATTAACCTATAATGCTTACTTAATCTTTATTAATGACAAGAGTACGTTGCAAATAGTTACTTTTTAAATAGCAGTTATATTGCAATTAGTTGTTGGATTAATGTACAAAGCTGATCCTGATTCTGGGTAAAATATGACAGAAATCAGCAAGTTTGAATGATGGATCTGCTCATCAGAGTCGATCTGCTCAACGATGACGTCATCAATAAACCGCGAATCAGTCATCGGATGATCGGAGTGACTGAACACACATCAATAAACGTCACCGCTCGGGTCAGCCACATAGGACTCGGTGCAAATCAAAAGCTATAAAACCTGTTTAGCATTTTTTAAACTCTTTTACCGATGTTCAATTTAATAAAACTAATGTTATTGAGAACTACTGTAAACATGTCTTAATTAAAAGCTAGTGAAGATTTCATATATTCATTTCGTGCAATGTATATTTTTACGATAAACATTTAGTAACATGAAAACAAACAGATAAAATATCCAACTAATCATCATACTTCCAGTATTGACAGAGTGGAATATTCAACACTCAACACAACAAATGTTTGCATTACTGAGCCTCTCTAGGCTATCCTTGCCTTTCTATCAGAACATAAAATCGCGATATGTTTCGTCAATTTTTTGCTGGACTCTAACCAGTACAATTATCATCGCATCAACATGATATGATTACAATCATACCTCATGTAAGCTAGGTCAGTAGTGAAAAAATGTCACATCTGGCTCAGTTCAATGACCTCTGAAAACGCGTGACGTCACGAGACGTCCATCATTTGTGTGACGTCACGGGTTGCGTAACTAGTAGTCACGAATGCCTCACAGGTCATTGAACTGAGCCAGATGTGACAATTTGCTACTACTTAAGCTACGTATACACGCTCCAATATCTGCGCAAATCCGGTTTGCACAAACCAGGTTTGTGCGCATCGGTTTGAATAGGCGCGACCGTTTAGACGCTACGATATTATACTCAACCTCCCTTCCGATTTGCAAACGCCAGTACTGTTGTGATCACCATCATGGAGGATTGTGGTCTGTGTATGCCATTTGTTTAGCAAGAATAGTAACCCGGAAAATACGAAAACCGAGGAGTAAATGGTGTAGGTATTGGCCTCTGAAACGAAGCAAATTTTCCCACGTGAGGCTCTTAAGAGAATTGCGCGATGAACCGAATGATTGGAGAAATTACTTGAGGATAACTGAAGATTGCTATGTAGAACTTCTAAACTTAGTTTCCCCAGTCATACATGAAAAAGATACCGTCATGAGGAAAGCAATTTCTCTACATGAGAGACTTACCGCAACATTGAGTAATCTCGCGACCGGCCGACTTTGAAGTGCATGGAAATCACAATTTTCATCAGTGGGAACACTGAGTTTAGGTTAGGTTTGAGCATAATGACATGAACGACCGTTTACCCGTTCCAACCTGTCGCTCCAACCTTCCATTGATCGCATGGTTGATGAAAATTTCCACAAACCTTTCAACATCGCTCCAATCCAATCGTTTGCGCAAATCTGCCGTTTACACGTTACGATGGTTTGTACAGTTTGGTTTGTGCAAACCAGATTTGCGCAGATAAATTGGAGCGTGTAAACAGGGCTTTAGATCGAAGACAAGTCGGTTATGGTGGGAGAGTACCTTATGGTCCACCCTAATGTTATTTGGTTTGATGGGGGTACAGTTGATCCTAGATAAAGGTGCGGCTACACATAGCAGGAAAGGACACGGAAAGGACACGGACAGGACAGTTTCTGATGAATGCTCCCTGTGTTATCAAATGGGAGCGGCTACACATAGCAGGAAAGGACACGGAAAGGACACGGACAGGACATTCGCCGTGTCGGATGGATCGCCAGATGAGCATTCATCCGCCACTGTCGTGTCCTGTCCGTGTCCCGTCATGGTATGTGTAGCCACCCCTTCCGACACTATCAAAAAATTCTGACGGTAGCTCTGTGTAGTGAGTGTGGTGGCCGGCGGGATGAGCAGTGTCGGACGGCTGCGCGCGCAGCATTCAGACTCATAAATGTCCTGTCCGTATCCCGATATGTGTAGCCACACCATCAGAATTTTGTCCGTGTTCTTTCCGTATCCTTTCCTGCTATGTGTAGCCGTACCTTAACACGTATTGCTGACCTCTAGTTATCGGCCCTCTGCTATCAGCAGGATCAGACACAGGGCTTGGTCATTGAACAACAATTAGGGGCCTCGTCTCCTTTATAAAACGTCTACTGTGTCATTGTCCAATTCAGTTACATTTTTTACTAGATGTTTTCTTGGATAATTTTCTTAATAAATACCTATTGAGTTAGGTCGCCATTTCAGTAAAAGGTGTAAAAAATTCTTGGAGGTCACGAATTTTGGATAGTTATAAGCGATGGCTTGTGGATGTGATATTCCCTGCTGGGGATTAATTTTCGCTCTAGTGAATACTAGTTCATCCTTAAAGACCATCCTCATAATTAGACCAATTCGTATATATGAGGTGAAAATTGTGGTTCGGATCCCACGTTAAACTCTAGGTCCCTAGACACCATTGGCTGTTGGGCTATGAATTAACAGTCCTGTCTAAGGAGAATGTAGGCCTTAGTAACAAGACTACAAGATCGCGCCACACTCATCTCTCATTCATACTTGCTTTAAACTACCTATTGAGTTAGGTCGCCATTTCAGTAAAGGTATTAATGGTATTACTTTACTATTCAAATATGTCACAATCAATGGCACCCCTCTGAAAACATTTAGTGATGAACACAAATATTCGCCACTAATTAAAACAGTGGATTTGACGATCCACAACTAATGATTGCGGTTCCGTTGCGGTGTTTTTGCTAATGTCAGTTGGTCGTCCACGGACAAAGGTCATTTGTACACAATTTTTATTCCTCAAACAATCACATTTTCGAATATATATATATATATATATATATATATATATATATATATATATATATATATATATATTTTAACTATTTTATTCCTAATAACTGATATTTATTTCTATAAATAATGCTTTTAAAGTACCATATGGGTCACAAGTAAGCATATATTATTTATGCTCACCGTTATAATGTTTGAGTTGAGGTGAAACAAGGGTAATCACTAATTTTGCACTGCATCTGAACAAATTAGATTTTTAAGTTATTTAGCCTCATTAGGCCTATTGAATAGTAATCGAATAGCGTTAAAAATGCATGAGAGTGTATGATTTCATTTGGTCATACTATTAAATAAGTATTTTTAATTAGTGTATCTCGACTTATTAACTAATACAAATCACAAATTATTTCGCAAATCGCATAATTAAATTTGTTCTAATGCAATTACATCAAGTTATCAGGAAATGAGACATTTACCGATGACGATAAAATTAAATTATTGGGAGACTTCTTTACGTCATCAATGACACAGATTGAGTTCAAATAACGTGAAGTATCTAATGATATGGACTCTAGTTTTCACTAATCAAATGATAAAAGTATGAAAATTTGTTTTCAAAGTTTGAATTGAATTTTATTTTTACTAAACAAGATTTAAGATGCCAAGGGATGGAAAGAGGACGCAAATTTATGTACCCTTGTAAAGACTGACCCTGGAACTTGGCTGCACGCAAGTAGAGCCAGCGCATTGCGGATACTAGAGGCCCTTCTTCACTTCTTTATTCTATTTCAAGGAGATTTCCAGGTTTTATGCCTTTCAATTCGAAAGGACTCACTTTATGTTTGAATTCAGAATGTGGAAACACATTTACAGATATCTGAGCAATTATGATGTGAAATTACGCAAGGAATGCATGATTTTTTAGTATGACTTTAATGTTTAAATAGGTAATAACAGTTTAGTTTTTTATGACCATAAAAATATGTGCGTTTGATAGTTTATTTTCATTTACATTAGTCCTGTAACTTATTTTTCCTTCGTTTACATTTCTATTTACTCATACATATATCAAGCTTGACTTTAACAACAATTAAGGTTAGTTATTTTTATAAATTCCCACATATAACCGATAAAAATTAGGCAATGTTAGTCTCACCAATGACCAATGTCAGTATGGTGTTCATAATGATATACAACTTTAATCAATAGAAAATATCATAAGCTATTTAATATATCTATTCTTATATGACGGTATACGAACGACTACAGTGCTGTGTGGTGTATTATGGTATGTTATACCGCACGGTGTGCACTAGACGCGGTTGTAGCGACTGGCGTCAAGAACGGCCCTCATCGATTGCGTTACGTCCTTAACAACTCGACCCGCTGATTGGGGCTGCCATGGATTCAATCTAGATGTTTCCTTTGTGTGCCTAGCCAACACTGCAGATGTGCAAACAGCTGAATATATTGTAAATATATCGAGGATTGCTGGATAAAATTATATGCAATTTAAATGTGTTAACAACCTTATAACCTTGAATATTTCTGGCTGGTTAAATTCAGTTTAGTTAATTACTTATAAATGTACAAGAGATTTTCTTCCCATTGAATCACCTAAGAGTCCTATTTGTAAATCACAACACATTGTATTGTGACACGTTATCTTGATTTCGCATTGAAAAATATAAATAATGGTGTCACATTTACAAAAGATTTAGTGATTTCTACATAAAGGGACCTTATTAAGGGACCTTATTACATTTGTATTATTCACATATTTAAACTCAAAAGGTGTTTATTATTGTGATCTTTTGCAGAGGTTTGATTGACAACCGAGCTAATTTAATCAGACAGCACAAACGTAAGGAGCACGAAGAACAATAACAAGTAATGCACAATAAAGCCCCGAGTTTCTTTACTGCGTAGCACATTGAGGCTTTTAGCTAAATTGGATCGTCGTGCCCCTTTGGTGATGGACCACAATTAGGCCCAAGACAAAGGGAGTTCTTACTCAAAGTGCGTCTAGAGAGATGGCCAAAGGTTGTCCCTGGTTTTAAAAACTGTAAATTACGTTTCTAATGGATCTTTGTAACACCAATCGAGGTGCCATGAGAACGAACTTCGTAACATCGTGATTAACTCCATCAGAACGTCATGCTTCTCTAATTAAAAAAAAAAAAAAATATATTCGAAGAAGATATTAGGTGTGTGCGAGGTTAGTGTGCTTTTTAAGATTAAAGAATATTGTTCATCATACTGCTCCGAAAATGACTCTTTTCGTTACTACCATTGTAGGGATTAAGTGGTTCTTGTATCAGCTGTTACGAATAAAAACCTGTTCTTGTCGCTTACGAATAAAAAAATTTATTCGTAGGCGAGGTAAACTAATTGTCAAGTTTTAGTTTTCAAGTGTACAGTAATAAATTGCATAACGAAAAATATAGTTCATGTGTAAGATATTGTATTGAAAAAATTCGGTCATTTTATGAATTTGGCTATAGACACTAGGTGATAAATCATCCGAAGAGCGCACATAGACCCTAGTGATGAAATATACTATTATTAATAGCAAAAAAATAAATCAAATTGTGGATTTTAAAAATGATCAAATATTTGCTCTAAGATATGTTTCTGAATTCAAATGCATATAAAAAATAAATAAAAAATTATAACGGGAAAAAGAAATTATAAATAAACGTATTCATTGAGAAAACACATTTTGAACTCATTACAATTTTTAATAATTATTTTATTATTCTAGAGTTTATCATGGTATACTTAGGCCTACTTAATACAAAGTATTAAAACTACTTGTATGCAGTGATTCATTTTAATAAAATAATTGCATTAATTTGTAATTAGGCTTTTACGTTTAAATTAAAATTATTCACTATAACTAGTGCATGCTTTGCTCGAACTCGAGCAATTGATTTTGATACAATACAAAAGTTATATTTAGGCATAGTGCTAAATCAGCGACATTCGAAAAATCCAAAATTTTGAATATGATAGGCTAATCACCAGAATTTTATATGATCACTAGAAACTATAGCCGTGCGTTAACATATGTTTAAAACGCTCAAACAAACCTTAATGTTATTCTAATGGGAAATTCTGAAATTTAACTTGTGGATAGCGCTCTTATTTTACTTCAAATTTTCATCAATTTTTGGCGAGAACAACTACAGACAGATCACCCTATCCGAAAAAACGGTTGAGAATTGTAGAAGTTCTCGACACAAAAAACCCCTTAGCGTATTAAATAAGTTCTAGTCTACTTGTTACTCGAAATCGAGCAATTTATTTTGAAACAATACAAAAGTATCATTTAGTTCAAAATATACGTCATCCAACCAACCCAATATTGTGAACATCAGTAATCTCAGAAATACACGTATTTACAGTTGTACATTAACAGATATTTAAAATGTTCAACCCAAAAATAATTTTGTTCTAGTGGGGACATTTTAAATTCAATTCTTGTATAGTACCCTTATTTTATGTCCGACTTTCATCAATTTTTACCGGGAAAAACTACAGACTAAGCCCTATCCGACGACAGGAAAAACTTCAATATCGGTTGAAAATTGTAAGAGAACTCGAGGCAAAAAAGTATGGATAGGTAGTATAAGTATAGAGGTTTGCTTTCATATTTAGGAAAAGAATATTCTATGCTCTTCAGATAATAATATTTTGACTCTCCCACCTTAACTGGCCCAACCTTTAGTAATGCTCAACAAAGGTCTGGATAGAAAATAATACTACAAGGTATTATGATGTTGGGACGGATCTAAAAATCTTACAAAATTTGCTTTCTATGTTTTGGTAATAGCCAATTTAATGAAACGCTGTTTTGACATGAATTGACTTTATGGCAAAACCTAAGCAGGTTAACAAATTAATAAGCTAATTGTTGTTACTTTGGCTAGAAAAATAACTTTTTGTGGTTTCCTTTTAGTATTTTATTTTAATTACGTGGAATTGTTAGTAAAACTCTACAATTACAATTAAATTTTTCTCAGTATACATGAATAACACTATTGCTAACAGAAAAAAGTATGGTCATACAAGGTAGACGAAGCATTTTAGCATTTTTAATATCTCACTTGCATCAGAAAGAAAGGAAAAACCAGATAATGGTTCTGTCCTTTGTCCCCAACGTTACAGAGAATTACTCTCCAAATGGTATTTTAATGGCTTTCGGGTCTAAAGATAGAACATAGAAGTCAGTAGGTCTTAATCGGACTTTCTTACAAAAACATTCATGATTGGTTACTATAAGGTTACTTTGGTTTTATAATACAGTATAACAAAATATTATTTATGTAAACTATTTAAATCACAGTTTTTAATATAATCCTAAAAGCTCCATAAGGTCCTATACCTAGACAATTCTTACAAACACAGTGAGGTCGTACCGCAATATCAACACGTGTCTGATTTCGTCTGTCTCAAGATGGTATTGAAATGTGAATGTAATTGTAAATTGCAATCAGCAATTAAATTGCTGACAGAAGTAATAAGCCATTCTTTCATAAAACTTTTTAACTGGCCAGAATTTTTTTTTTCTTAAAACGTTTCTACTGATAATAGAACAGAGCCAGTCCCAATATAGTTTATGTGATGTATGTCGGAGCGCCATATTGGTTGTCATGAATTGTGTATCGTATGATTTATCACATCTCTGATTTCCGTTTCGTGGTGTCATGTGCAGTCACCATGTTTTTTCAACAAGAATATCTATCATATAATACATATAATAATATACATATAATATTTAATCTATAATATATATATATATATATATATATATATATATATATATATATATATAATCTGTTCGTGTGTTGTTAAGTAAATAAACAATTAGTGCTTTTAGAAATGTAATAGCTTTTACTGATAGCTACAGGATTTAGTAATTCCAATAACACCAATAAAATAAAAAGGAAACGTGCTTTTTTGATAAGACAAATAATACATGTTTCAACCTAAACATAAAAAACCATATAAAATATATACCGAGTGGCGGGTGTCCACAAGGTCTTGCCCTTATTTCATAATTTTGCTTTAAGGACACTATTATAACCACAAACATCTAACATCTCTTGTTTTCAAAGGAATTCTAGTTTTTATCTCTTTAATTTGTTAACACCTAAAACACAGCTAATTGACAAAAATGCAGTTTACTTATAATGTGCTACAAAAAACAATTCGTGATGGGCCAAATAAAGTAATTGAAACCTCGTTCACCACGCTTGGCCTCTCTGTATTAATTATGTTCTATAGTTTGTCAAAGATATGGTTTATTCTTTTCCATTTCCTAATTAAAAACCCCTTAAAGTGATAATAATAAATGGAGTGACGTCCATTACTAAGGAAATGTCAACTTAAACTGAAAAATGCTTGTTAGTAAAACACTAACTAAAAGATTTACAAGTAAGCCAAGGCGCAAAAAAAAAAAAAAAAAAAAAAAAAAAAAAAACACTTAAGAAGTCACTTAATAAAACTGAAAATGAAACTTTATCTTACTACCAATTGTTTTCATACTATTCGGTTTCTTGATCAGGGAAAAACTTTAAGGACACCCGGTATATTAAAACAATGCACAACATTAAAAAAAACAATAAAAATATATTTTCCTTGTATCTTCCCAGTCCTTAAAAAATAATATTAAAATATCATATTAGGAATTGGGCATATATTATTTGCAATCGATTAAAAACAATTTATTTTGTATTTATTGAAAAAAGCTTATGATTAACTTTCTACAACTACTAAAAGCACACAAATAATTGTTTTCTTATTTTTTTTTTCATAAAAGACATATTTAAATGATATTTAGACAAAAACGTAAAATATGTTAACTTTTTTGTCTAATTATGCTAAAAAGATTTTGGAAACCAATTTATATTGTTGAGTTAGAAATTATATTGCTAGTAGTTATTAAAACATCAGTAAGTGATACAATAGCTATTTGTGTAATGAGAGCGTAAAGTACGTCATTGCCACTCGAGAATTGTAGATGGCCGCACGAAGCGTCAGCTTAGTGCGGCCAAACAATTTGAGAGCGGCAATGACTATTTGCGCTCGTAATACACACAAGATTTTTCCTACCAACATAATTGTTACATATTACATGTTTTAATGTATACAAAATATCATTTAGATTATTTTTGTTTTGTTTCTGTCGGAACATAATGTTAACTATCAAACATAACCTTAAACTAAAAAAGAAGCAATTACCAAACGACAACAATGAATAACAGCTGTAGCATGGTTTGTAACAACAGCTGATTTATAATTGCTGTTTGATCTAGCGTGCGGTAAAGAATCATTGCCGCTCTAGAGCGGGGAAGAAACGGAGACCGGAAATGAACTGTTTTGCATAGGGGTTACAGGTGTGGCAATGCAATTATTTCCATGCAGTGGTAGGAAAAAAATTATTCATCGTTAATTAGACCTAGTTGGCCGTTAGCAAGACGTTTTGTGCTACTTTTTACCTTCCAAAATTAGTTCCTTTAATTTTATTCCCCAATAGCCTAGGGTACGGGTATAGAAAGTGCGAACTATCAATGGGCCAAGTATTTTAGTGGTCAAAAACAGGAGAGTAGTTTAAGGCAAGGTATAGCAAAACATGATATTAAACTTTCATCATCATCTTTAGCCCCTTAATCATCATGTAGTCCGTCATCGTGGAAATTTTTGGATAAAACTGTTAAAAATATAAGGGTTTTCGTTAAAATCCTGTTTTACAGCCTGAACCACTTAGGGAGATCTAATTCGGTGTAAATTATTTCAAGAAAATATCATATTGATTAACTAATAAATTATATTAATCAAAAACCTCATTTGAAATTGATATGTTGATTCACTTTGGTACATCTTCCATATTGTTTAAATTAATGAATACAAGCATAACAAAAAATGTGTGATTGATTTATTACCTTGTTAGCTATATGCCATTTTATATCGATATGCAAAATATAAATGATTGTATATTGTATTCATTATTTTATTCGAATACTAGCCATGTTGAAGGGAGTTTCTTCGTGGTGCTTATAATCACCAGTGACGTCAGGGCCGGGTGTCAATTGCAGGGGCTGAGCAGTCGCCGCCTGGGGCGCTGACGACGAAGTTCCCCCTCTGCAGCCACCATCGCCTTAATATGTTTTAATAAATGAGTTTTTAAAGAGAGTTTAGTTACAAATTAATTTTTGACTAAGTTTTTACCTGTATGAACATATTTAATGATTAAGTTAAATATTGTAAATGGAGACTCCATTACTGACAATTGAATTCAATATACTCGGTGTCCTAGACCACCCGTACACCAATTTTAAAATCTACAAAATTAATTATTCACAAAAACAAGCTGTGCCATTATAGGTAAGCCGGTTGAGCTCTATAAATTGATGGTAATTTCAATGTGCAGGGTGTACCAAATATAACTTACCCCGACCGGAGGTCATTGATTTTAAATACGTGGAAATAGTGGAAGTAGTAAAAAGTGGAATTTTAAATTCCACTTTTTAAGGGATTTTTGGATTCTAGTAATACTTTTAAGACTACTTTACAATTTAATATGTATCCCTAATTCTAACTGTTTTGGAGATAATGGAGGTAGAAGTTTGATTTTTTCCCATAAGAATAACATGGCACTTAAACTAAAAAGGCCTAGCGTAAAAATAAGTTAGCTTCATCTTTTAAACACTTCAGCATCATAAATTATTAGTTTTGTCATAGATTATTTTATTTTTCCGTAATTTTTTCAATATAGCGGAGATTATTTTTAATGTGTAGAAAACTAAAATTAATATATTATTTTACAAACTGAAACCAACAACCATACACCAATATTAATAGATAATAAAAAGTAAGATGTATTTCCTACCAGCTCGAGTTTCGTATTAGAATCAGGGAGTCTGAAGACTCTCTCTATATTCTCTGACAATGAGAATAGCTTCAAGTACGTCGTATCTCCAACTCCTAACGCCCCTAACATACAAAGGCATCTTCACTAAGGCGGACATGCTTTACCGTTACGGCCTGTGGTGGCCCAGGGGGGCACTTAACGCTAGTTTAAGACACACCAGAGCGAATTCCAACAATAAACTCATTAGGCCTGTTGTATTGCATATAAAATTGTTTATTTTTATCAGACAGACATTAGAATCACGTAATTCATATTATGTTTAAGTAAAAATTATTAAATATGAGAGGTGTAAATTTAAAGAAGCTATGTAAGTGTCAGTTTCTATTCTTAAGTTATATTTTTTCAGTAAAACATAGGGCCGCTTTTCCCAAATAAGTTTGATTCAATGTTGAAAATAAGATCAATTTAGGTTTAAACTTAAGTACAATTAAAACACCTAATAAGAAATTAAATTAGTTGTTGTCTCTAAGAAGTGATCCTCAATTTATTAATTCACTTATTCCATATTGAAACACTTAATTTACTTATTAAAATTCTTTGTTTTAGAACATTTTAAATCCAACCAGAGAAATAATATTATGAAATGTTATTTATATAGCATTTTATATAATTTTTATTTATAATTTTAGGACGTTATAAACATTACCAACATACTAAATGTACAATCCAAAATAGAATAGACTGAAAAAATTAAAACAAAAATTCCTACACTAATACAAAAATTTGCTGAAAGAAAGGAACGTAAATAAAAAAATTTAAAAATCATAAACATTTAAATAATAATGAAGACGAACAAATTAGAACCCGATGGAATATAAAATGTCTGATTAATAAATGAACTGATCCATAGCTGAAAACGAGAAATAAGAAATGCTTTAAACGTAGCCACAAACCATTACGGCAGATTAAGAGTTGGAGCTTGAAACAGAAAATGCCTGTATGTATACTGTAGGTCGTTACGTTAACGAAGTGGCTGGCGAGTCCCTCCGATGTTAAGACTAAACATCAATTATAGCGAACGATGAAATAATCGCCCGCCAGTCCCTTCCATACTGTCCCCGATTCTTCTTTCTTTCTCATCGAGAGATTTATCACTCGTGAGATGATTTTGCTTCAAGCAGTTCCAGCTAAATCATTTTTAATACAAGTATTAAGGTAAAGTTATTTTTTTAATCTTAACCCTAAAGTATTGTAGTTCCCAAATATTTTGTAGCATACTCGGATTTTTTTTCTCATCATAAGTTTTACACTTCATTGGATTAAACGTTAAACTATGATTCACAATATTAAATCAATAACAAGTGTGGTGATTTATAGATAAAAGGTAAACTAAATAAGCTTCTTTACCATTTTTTCCTGTTGTATTGCATTAGTAATCTCATTCTCTGATCGACAAATAGCGAGGCAAGAATGTAACTTTTGCTGTGTTAAAGAATGTATAAAGAACGCGTTTGGGCAAAATCTATACTTATTTAATACGCTAAAGGTTTTTTTGTCTTGAGAACTCCTCCTACAATTTTGAACCGATTTTCAAGTTTTTTGTGTCGTTGGATAGGGCTTCGTCTGTAGTTATTTCCGCCAAAAACTGATGAGAATCGGACTGAAATTAAAGGCGCTATCCACCATTGAAATCCCAAAATTTCCCATTTAAATAACATTGGTATTGAATAAGTATTTTAAACATGTGTTAATAATCAGCTGTAAATACGTGTTGTTTTGGTGATTGCAGATACTCACAATATTAGATTGGTCGGATGGCATTAATTTAGAGCTGAAAGTAACATTTGTATTGTATTAAAATAAATTGCTCGATTTCGAGCAACACGTATACTAGTATTACTTAATTGTTAAAAACACATTTTGGACGTAGCTTGGTTTCTACATGTGGTCACTTGGTAAATTTTGGATTTATATCATGGATTTGTTTTTATCGTCACATTATTTCTGTAAAAGAAAAGAAACCACGTAATTTCCTTTCAGTTTCATTCTTTTCAAGTTATTAAAATGCAAAATTAAAATGGTTACAATAAAAAATATATGTTATGCTTTCTATAGGTCTAAACACAAACCGATGAACATTAATTGGTTGAATAGCAACACTGACTGATTATTTTCCGATTTACAAGTATACGTCTAAAAGTGGCATTCAATGATGGGTTTTTAATGAGGATGAAATGTGGGGCAAGGCCCATCGACCGAGCCGGCTCGCCCTACCGCTGACATTTCTATCCCAAGTGTAAATCAAGGTGCCTACGCCATACGAAAAGATTATTGACCTAACATGAACAACATTTTAGTTCCTACATTAGTGATCACTTACATTATATAAATAAAAAGTTGTAGGTACTCATTTTCCTAGAGGAAAACAACTTGTATAACGATTAACAATCAAAGAAGTTTCGAAGTTCTTAATTCTGATCAGAGATATGGATTTGTAGTAGATTATTTTAGAGGAAAAAACGTCACGAAATAAAAAAAAGTTTTATAGTTTGGTTCTAATTATAATTTAAAACAATATCCATGTATGTCCCCAACATATTAAAAAGTACATGATTATCGGTTAGAAAATAGATGGTTTTTATTCATAATATTATTGTTTTTCATGGCATCGTTCCACAGAGCTACCCATGGCTCTAAAGTTATTATGAGGAAATCAACTGAACTCGACTACCACAATTCCGAATTTTATTTTAATTTGTTGTAAACATTTTGAAGTTATTAATAAGTTACTAAAAAGTTGTGCATATTAGCTAAAAAATAGCAGACAAGTTTCAGGATACAGGGAGAACTTAACATTTTTACAGTGGTGGTGTTTCGAAACTTTTTCCTGAGCTCTCAATTTAAGAAATTTAACTGTTCTCCAACTATGGAAACAAATGTATTGTTCTATAAAATTTTCAGTTTTATATTAGCATAGATTTTGGTATTTGGGTTCTGTATAAACTATAGAATTTTAGACCCCTATTTGTATGATGTTTTTTTTTTCGATGCAAGGGAAAATATACAAAGGGTTGCAGAGAGTTCCGGAACACCCGGTATATTTGTTTACAACATCCTCGTGACAACAGCACCACTCACGTAGTTAAATTAACCGTAATTGTGTATCATAAAAGACCATGTACGGTACACCAACATGTTCTTTTGACATGTGCAAATTTTTATTTACTATGTAATATATACATTGAAATTTGAAGAAGACCGCAGGGTCTTATATAAAAGATACATCCTCTGATAAATAAAATCTTCATATACATATATATTTTTATATTTAAATTTTTATTACATTTTGAGTTAGATATTCCTTGTGTATTATGAGTGTGAAACAGTTAGCTATGAGGGGAGCGAGATAGCGGGGCTGCGGCGAGGCACACCCTCAAAAACATCGATTTCAATTACGCGGCCCCAGACATCATTACCAGACCGATTGTTTGTTTTTACATCTGATTTGATTCACCAGAGAATAGTTCTGTTGGGCTTGAACTGCATCACTGCATTTAACCATCAAAATAATCAATCTTCCTCACGAATGCGTTAGAATTTATTTCTTCCATATTTAGGCATAACACTAGTTTTAAACAAATATCATTAACTGTAGGCCAAATATGAATCCAACCAAACAGGTTGCACTAAATATATCAGATTGGTGTATTATTATAACATTAAAAGTAGAACCTAGGAACATCCTCATTTCCTTGGTGTTAATGGGGAAAATATAAAATACCTTATGTTGTAAATTTGCTGAGTATCGACGTCTGTTGTGGTGGGTCTATTTTAAGTTTAGTTAAATATATCCGTATTAAATTAATTAAAAACTCACTAGGCAGATGACTCAAAAAGAATGCAGAAATTTCCGAACTTACCTGAAACAAACAAGCAACAAAATCAGTAAACGTTGAAAATAGAGGGAATATCATTTTAAAATATACTTTGAACCAAGAGAGTAAATAGTTCCTATGTGTTATATACATTGTGTTCTCCATTATATAGCCATTGTGTTCTCATACATTGCATGTTATAATTATTTTCCACATTTAAGTTTACACATATTCACAATATTATAGTGATATGAACTGTAGCTTATAAATTCAACTTACATGAAATTTTAAAATATCTACTTAATTAATAATTATTTCCTTCTTCTGTAAAACATTTAATATTTATGATTGTTTTTATGTTATAAAACGTCAAGATTTGATAACTATTTTTGAATTTCATGATTTCAATCTGACCCAATGGCTTGTAATCTATAAAAGCGAAATATCACTATGATTGAATGAATTGAATGATTGAATGAATTGATTGAATAAATGACTGACTGGCCGTCTCATCGAGAAATCTCAGGAGCTGCCTAACGGATTTACTTGAAACTTTCAACATAACATAGGTTCGTCTTGCCTTTTTAGTGCACGCTAAGAGATACAAAATTCACGATCCAACCACGGGAATCTATGAAATACCTCGAGTTTTGTATTTCTCCAGAATCACGGAACGAGTGTATAAAAAACTTTATCCACAGGTTTATCTTATCTTCAAAACCATATGTTACTGCAAAACCCTCAAAAATTTACGAAATTATAATCTATTAAAAATCACTTTTACAAAATTTGATGGAAAGTTTATGCTTTATTGAGGTGAAGAGTTAGAATAAAATGATACCAATCGCATGTCCTAAAAAGTTTGTATAAAAAGATTATGGAGATTTTAGTAATTAAATTTCTTCACTAGATAAGTTGTAGTTGTCACTATCAAATTGAGCTATAAAACTAAACAATTATTTATCTACGAGAATTGATTGCTGAGAAAATTAAACTCAACGTTTAGCGGTAAACAAAGTACTTTGCAAAAGTTACAATCGCACTCTAGGAGCTTGGAGTCAAAGTAGTGCTTCTTCTGCGCGGCAGGTTGTGGCCTTCTGCACTACACGTTGAAGAATAACGACATCATTGTTGGATGACGTTAAATTTTAACTATTGCTATTCGTTGGTGGGAGTAAATTTGTACCAGCTATCTGATACTGGTGTTTTGTGTTTGTATGAATTTTGGCTTAATGATAGTAAAAGTATTAGGAATAGTTTTCCGTCTAAGCCTAAACGTTGATATATTTTCGGTGCCTGTGGCTTACCGCACTCCCGCCGTTACACTAAACTTCGTAGCGTCTTCGTTTTAAAAGTATAATCAGTTTAAAAGACACATCTCTGAATAACTGTACGTTTTAAGTTGTATTGACAAATCGAACATCGAAATTCATTCCAGTAGGCCGATTTGCCTATTTCCTGATCTCAAGACGACTGTAATAAGTATTGAGAGGTTAAGGAAACATAAAAGACTAATGAAGCTGTGTTTCAATTTGGGTAAGAGCTCCGGGTCAACGAAGTCAAGAGTCGTAATTCTTACAAGCTTTGGTCTGTTTTGTTAAACAAAGTTTGTGTCATTCAATACACGTTTCAATGTATTTTACTGGAAGTACTTCTAACTCTATTTAATTCAATGCTTCTTTAAAGGTATTGAAAAATAAATAAATCATGACATTTTAGATAGATTCCCAAATTTAATTAATTTATAGAAAGTCGATTTATTATTTTATTTAAATATTGTAGTATATTCATGGAATATGACGGCGACTTGTTATTTTAAAGGTTTGAATGAAAAACTGAAAAAATTGCTAGTATTTATGAATATGTTCCACACATTTATGGGTTTCAATAAAAACTTAATACTAATAAAATTATTAAGCCTAAGTTAATAAAAATAATAAATTATTAAGAAAAGTAGCAACATTTACACTAATTTACATTGTATTTAGTAAACCTTCTACTTGTTACATTTATTTATTTTGTTGACTTACAGTATATTGTTTCACGACAATTTATTGTTTATTTTATGGACATTTTCAAATTTTGTATGACAGTAATTTTCCTGCTCTTTAAATAAAGTTGAAGATTATTGTCTGAGAATATCTATAATACCTCACTAAGAAATCCAACTATAAAATACAATTACCTAGATAGTGATGAAAAAATGTGTAAAACTTTGTATGTTAAATGACAACACGTAACATTAACAAAGACGATTTTATAATACAAATTAGATATTGTTTAATATTATACTAAGGGGTGCGTGGGCAAATTGTGCATTTTGTAATACAGTCTTTCTGTTTGTGAGAAACTCACATACAGTACAATTCAACGGAGGTATATGACTTTCCAAACAATATTTATTTTGATTTTGCAATAACAGACGATATATTTTTTTATATTTAAATTTCATCTAAAAGTATTCAGCTGTTAAGATACAATTCACGTTTAAAAATATTATAATGAAACTTCATCAACTCTTTGAAGTTCCCCCTAGAAATAAATTAAAAGGTATTAGACGAAGCGAAACAACCTTTTAATTTGTATTCTCACACTCTCTAGATCATAAGCTTTAAAATGACATACCAATCTTAAAAATCGGTTAAGTATGTCGAGAGAAAAAGGGATGTAACATATGAAACTCTTATTGAATTGAGTAAATAGATTTTTAATATGTAAATGTCTATATGTAATTATAGATAATACTTCTCAGTTTTATTTGACCTAGTAGTTTATTTCAACTATACAAGATTTACAAACATAATTTATATTCTAAACAAAATAAAACTCGATTTTAAAAATCTAAATAATTTAATGAATTCAAAAAAAATTACTTCATGATTTGTTTGCAACGAAACACGTTGTTCCACATACACGAAGCGCGGGTGAACAAAGTGTGTTTAGCAATATTATAAAATGTTTTGTCATCAAATTCGGCGCAGTGGCGCGGCGGCGTGGCGGCGACCGTTAATTAATTCCTCGTTATTGCGTCACACAACAATATGAAGCCGACAACAAACTGTGACGTCATCACAACTTGATCGAATTAAAGCCTCACAAACAAACAACAAGAGGTAGGGAGTTCTTTTTCATCACAATGGACCGTCTTTCAACTCCTTTCAATAGGAAACTTTTCTTGTTAAAGTTTACCGGATCTGTTTAATGTCGTATATAAACTACTTTGCGATATTTAAGTAGCAAAGTTTTCTATAGATTTTGATAATTATTTTCGAAATAGATACTCATTTTGGTTTAGTGGGTGATTCTTTACAAGTTTTCCTTGTACGGTCCAAGGTAGAACAGAGATAGGGTTATTCAGTTGGTTGTATACTTTAACCGTTGCTTTGATACTATTTAGACGAAGGTAAATTAATTTTGAAGTATTCAATCTCTTTAATAATTTGTAATAATTTGTTTGTCTTTTAAACTATCTTACAAAAGAATATCACATTTTAAATTGATTGAATTATAGGAAAATGAAATGTTGCTGTTTATTATGTACTTATTTAGAATAAAAAAATATATCATATAGAATTTTAAATAACTTCTGGAAAACATATTGGATGCAAATCTTATCTATAAGAGAACTGAAAAGTCCATTTCTGTAATTCTCTAGGTATTTCTATACGGATTTCATTTAAATAATATCTCCTTCTAGGAAATGTTAAGTGAATAAATAATGAAATGTACTAAATCACTAATAAAATTTGATATTTATTGCACTTCTATACTAGCGTTGGTAAGGAGGTTACTTACTTTGCAATTTTGGCTTGAATAAAAACCACAGCCTTCTCGCGTAATACATGGTTGAGATTCACGATAAAACTAAACTAAAGTGTCAGATAGTGAATCTCGTTGCATATCTTCAAATGTAGTTTTCTGCTCCTCTCTTTGAGGTTTTACAACTGATCACCTCACGGTGGGATACCCATGTTGACATTGGAACAGTGACACGACGGCAACGGTTTACATTGGAACCGTTACCGGATGGTGTTACAATCATGTTATTTCAAGGTGTAAAATATCTGAGTTAGAAAATATCCATCATAACAAACAGGAATAGAGCGACGTTTTGTAAAAAAGTTTTGTATTTATGTGTTTGTTTTAGTTATGAGGTAAACTTGCCTGGAATCTCACGTATTTATGTATTACTCTGTAGAAATAAGGTGAATTACCTATGATAAATCATAAAAGTAAAGTCTTTAGTAGAGTAAAATAATGCCAAAAACAACCTTTTGATCGGCAACTGATGTGCATCCATGAAATTTTCAGGAGACCTTCTTTTAAGCTCTAGAAAAAGAGATTTGATGAGTCTCCAAAAAATAAAGTTGTTTTACACCGATAAAGTCACTTTTCAAAATGGCGGCTCTTTTGTAATGCGATAAATTTTGTAAAAGCTTCCTTTTTTCATTTTTACGTGCATCTACTCAATATTATATTGTGGGAAAAATGCCAATAATTGTTGAGTGATAAATACTTTATTTTTAACAGTCTTTATTTTTTGGCCGCCATCTTGGACCCGCCATATTTGATTCAAGTTATTTTTTTCTAATGTAAAGATAGTGTTGTCACACATAATTTCAGAGTAGATTTTTTCGCTGATTACAATGCCGCAATCCTTTTTTGAAAATATTCTTCCGTTTCAAAGATAATAGGAAATTAAAATTCTTCTTCATTCATTTCTTATTGACGTTTCAAATTTTGAATTGATTTATTTCTTATTTTTCCTTATAAAAATCACCTGTTCTAATTGAGACATCTTGTTAATTTTGGTATCAGATCACTCAGTGGATCATTGGGCTTCCTTAGAGTTTTTGTTCCTTTGAATTGGCTCGGTTTGAAACGGTTTGTAAATTTTAAACTTTACCCAAATTTCAGAAATTGAGATATTTTTTATTGAAGAGTGTATAATATCACATCTTAAACGTATCCAATTTTAACAATCAATATATAGAATTAAAGCCAATATTTAAAGCCAATAGAATTAAAGCCTACCGTGTAATTTAAGAACAAAACGAACCTTGAATCTCATTTACAACTTGAGTTGTACGTCTTTAACTGAAGACAAATTTCAGGAACCAATAAATTTTATGTTGATTAGACAGTTATAAGCCACTTAAAATCCAAAGCATTTCAATGGTCAATAACTCAAATTAATGACATTGATGTACTAGTTGTTTTAAGACCAGAATTAACTTTGGGTCTTATTTAGAACTTGAGGTATTAATCTTTAACTAAAATCGAATTTAAAAAAATTGAAGTTTCTATGAAATAGAAGGAATTAACTCGTCTCAGTATACTCCAAATTGAATGAAGATTAGCTAAAATTAATGCCGGGATATTACTGATATTACTGAGTATTTTAAGGTGACAATGAACAGCATTCCTCAATTAGAACTAGATATAAAAGAAAAATAATGCAAAATAAATTTAAAATTCGAAATGTCGATAAGAAATTTATAGGGATGAATTTTTATTTGAGTGTATCTTTAAAACGAACCAAGATTTTAAAAAACGGATTGCGGCATTGTAATCAGCGTAAAAATCTACTTTGAAATGATGTGTCACAACACTATCTTTACATTAGAAAAAAAATAACTTTTTTGCAATATGGGGGATCCAAGATGGCGGCCAAAAATTTACGACTCGTCAAAATGAACTACTTCCCATCAAAAAATTATCGGTGGCGGTGCCACAACATTTTATTGAAAAATTCAGGTTAAAAATAAAAATAAATACATTTTTTCCAAATGTATCCCATTAACAAAAAACGGCCATTTTGAAAAGTGGTTTTATAGGTGAAAAACAACTTTATTTTTTGGGGACTCATCGGGTCTTTAATTATAGTGCTAAAAATAAGCTCTTATCAAATTTTTGCGAATGCACATCAGTTGCCGATCTGAAACCCTAATTTTACTGTACTACTTGCGGTACTGTAAAAACGACGTAATTGGAAACGGTCATCATTACTTTAAGGTTTCTTGAACAACTCATAGTAAGGACAAACAAATTAGTAACGATTTCAGTTTATGTTCTGATGTCTAAACTATCTAGGGTCCGATTTGTTTTAAAATAATTTAACTGGCGATATTAAACAGACAAAAATGATTTATACTGACTCAGGCTTACACATGGGAGATGGATGGGTTTTAATGAAATAATATTTAGCCAATTTTATAATTAAAGACCTTTATAACAAAAAATATAACAAAATTTACTTTTTTAGCTAACAAAGTTCATTACCTCCCCAAATTTCAGTAAATTGTGGAAAATAAGGTTAACAATGTAACGTCCATCATTTCCAAGGGAGGGCTCTAATAGTCTCTTCTCAAAACCCTTCATCAACTGCAGAGGTAGAAGAAATTTCTTGAATAATTCAACTCGTCCTAATTTAGTGACTTGTCCTTATAAATAAGGTATTAAAGTAACCAATGCACAAATTAACAGAAAATCGTTACACACTGATAAGAGGGGAGGCCAAGGAACTTTGCCTACAAGTGGATGAAATTATCTGTCGAAGAAATATAGAACATTTTTCTGTGGGGGTACCTTAAGAAGATACCTTAAGGGAGTAGATTAGGAAATGTTATTATAATCCAGAACTTCTGAGATTATATAAACAAAATAAGGGCTGTTTCATTCCTTTGATGTTGGAAAATGTCGCTTTTGGGTCAGGCCGGTGACGTAAGTAGTTAGATTTGGTTACTTCTGGCTCAGGTCAGCTGCCCCGGAAGCCACGTGCCGGGGCACACAGCTTCCGGTCGTATATTAAATGAGGGGGAGGTATGCATAAATTAAAAGTTAGTTTAAAACTGAAATTCAACTTGATAATTGGGTTACGGAAAGTATGTCAAGGTCATCCCGAGTAAGTTTTAAAAAAGCCTATCCCGCTAGCACAGGAAATAGTTCTGAGAGTTGAACTACCCGGTGATAGCGGGATAGGTAGATTTAAGTTTTGAACTTTATTCGTAAAAACAAATACAATCAATGTGCAAAAACAAATACAATCAATGTGCAATACAGGTTGAATTTTTGTGATGAAATACGGAGTTGTAAAAGCAAACGCCGACGACGAGGATAAGGTAAAGGCACAGTCCCCAGATGACGTATTTTACAAGTTTGAAGAAACGTAATATCTCGAGTTGGTTTTCCCGTTCCAATTGCAAACGTTTAATTTCCAATTTCAATTTCTCCTCTTTCATCTTTTCCTCTTCCATCCTTGTGACAAAGGAAACTTCATCCATCATATCCATCATTAGTGTTGTTTTTTGGTGTTTGAAATTTTGAAACAAGTGATGTTGATAGTTCAAATGTTGGATATGGAATGAGAAGTGAAAGCGAGGAACGTTAGTTAAACGAAGAAGTGGTGGGGGGAAGTTGAATTACAAAGAAGTGGTGGGGGAAGGAGGTTGCTCACCATTTGCTTCCGTACTTGTTGTTGTCGTGTCTGATTGTAGAGGTGTAAGTGGAGTAAGATTCAGCAAACTATCTTCATCAGAACTTTCAACCTTATCACAAATAGGACAGGCGTAAGTTATTTCCAGATTCATTTTAACAGTGTTGAATTTACTAACAATTTCGTGTAAAGTATTAAATATTTCTTGCAAATCTTCTTTAGAATTTACTTCGAAACTAGAATTCATTCGTGCCAACGGAGAGTTGTTCATCGTGCGAGAGTCGGTGATTGAATGAAGATCGGCGTTTAGGAAGGAGGCTTATTTGTTGGTGAGCATGAGCTTGTGACCAAGTAAATAGCTAAGTTCCTCTTCTTCGTCTTTTAATTCAATTATACTAACTGAATTAGTTGTTTCGTCTTCCTCACTCTGTGATGATGACGATGAAGAAAATAACTCACCAGGATTTAAATATTTAACCACAATTCTGAACCATCTCATAGGATATTTGTCCATGATAGAAAGTAAATTTTGAAACAATTCTTCCATCTCCTCCCTCTCAGTTATTATATGTTCAAACTTGATAAATTTTGCTTCCATGTTGTTAGTTAGAGTGTTGGAAGTGAAATGATTTAAAGTTGAATATAATATTATATAAAAATTACAACCGGTAGTGGGGGAAATCTCAAGGTCATCCAATTGAAGTTTTAAAAAAGAGTGTAAAACTGAAATTACACATTCGATGGTTCTACAGGATCGGAATACCAATCTGATCTGTATTTACATCTTTTTATCATATGTGTACAAAAATCATCTTGATGAGACTTGGTGCGTTGACAATGAGCTAGATCGAGAGGATGAAATTTGAAACATCTTTGAGGACAGCATGTATGAAAATATCTTGATTTGTAAAATTTAAAAGTTCGCAATTCCGGTGGCGGTAGTTGTTTTGTTTTGCACTTGCAGTAACAAGATCCAAAAAATTCACATTTAGTGCAAGCTAACCCGTCCACCATCATTGGTCCTAAATCTGTACACTGTTGTTCACAACAGTAACGAGGTTCGTACTTGTACTTTTGTTCTTCCATGTTGACGCTGCTGAGTCCAGTGAAAGAATAAGAGTGTATAGTGTTGAATAGTCAGTTTTATGTACTACAAAAAGTGGTGGGGGTAATTTCAAGGTCATCCAAACGAAGTTTTAAAAAATTATACCTTACTAATGTAAGGAATGTTTATACTTAAGAAGTTTATTTCTGTTTATCTTCTTCAGACTTTGTCTGTTTCTGTTTGTTTTCTGCAGCCTTTTTCTCTCTCTCCGCTTTAGCCATAGCGATAAGTTCTTCAGTCGATAGTGGATGTACTTCAGGAAATTTTAAAATTAATTTAGCTTGATATCCTTCTTTAGTTGATATATCTAAATCTACAGTCATTTGTTCAACGGTGTTGTAATCTTTTCCATAGATTTTTCCATCAAGTTCGATCATCATTCTGTATAACATCTTTAAAATTAGGTGTTGACGCAGCGAGAGTCGGGAAGCGAATGATTAGTTATACAAGTATTATTCCCTTTTTATCAACTTGACATTGATCACGTGATTCCTTAGTTTTATTTGTTAAAAGTTATTTAACATTGGTAATACTTGTGGAACTTGATGTTATGTTGACCAGTCGGTGATGAAGATGTTGTAGGTTGTGTAGAAAGAAATACTTCATCATCACAGTATTTTGTTTTAGTAAACATCCTTACATTAGTAGCACTAACATCAACAGTTAAGTGATAACCACCGGTAAGTAAAACTCGCATTTCGTTGGTTAAATCTTCAAGTTGTTCAAAACTCGTAATGGTGTTGGTATCGTAAGATGCACACTTGACCTTTAGGGACATGTTGAAGTTTTGTATTTAGTTATAGAGAGCGAGATGTGTACGGTACGAAAGGTAGTCGTAGACTGATGAATTTCACAAGTTGATTTTCACTTTTATTATCACACAAAATTGGGTCAAGGTCATCCCGTGGAATTTTTAAAAAAAGCAACATATTGCTATGTACAAAGACATAACAATATGCTGCTTCTTTTATTTTTTTTGTTTTATATCATCTTTATTGAGAAACCATTACAAACATATATATTTACAAAGTTATGTACAAACTAGTTAGTAGTAGGTGTTACATGAATAGTTAGTTCAGTTGAGTTGTTTCCACTCGGTCCGTGTGAAACTAAATAGAGTGCGCCAGGTTAATAACTCGAAGATCTTCATTTTGTAGAAATTGTACAAACCGTTTCGGTAGGAAGATTTGAAACTTCGGTTTGTCACCAACTGTATACGGCGCCTCGCTCAATGTGCAATTAATAGCATCACCAACTGAAGTGTCCATCTTCTTGATTGTATGTATGATGTAATGTTTTTCTTCTTTTAGTTCAGAACATCTCTTCGTCGGTAAGATTGTTGATTTTGAATGAGCGTTGAATTGATCAACCAAATTTTGAAGAAAGTTCTGCGATGCCATCTTGATGTTATTGTTAATCTTCTTGTTAATCTTCTTGTTAATAATAATGTCCGTCGGAGATGTTGCCCCTTCGGAGGTTCTAGTAATACTCATGCTGCGTCATGGTAGCGCTCTCACTTTTATTACCGACATTACCCCCACCATTCTGTTGAAGGAAATTATTCAAGCGGTAGGCATTCTTCAAAGCGCACTGTGACCTTCGATGTTTAAAACTCTTTGATGAAATACAAAGTTCATTGAAATAGCATTGGAAATCTCTATCTATTATTGCATTTATCACTTCGTTGCTTGTAAATGATTGTATCCAATTAACTTTTTCCAATCCTCTTGTGTAGATAGATTTGAACTCTTTGCAGTAATGATTCATAATGTGCGGCATCATGTTATAATTAATAAAACCTTCATCCCATCTTAAGTTGTGAAAATGTTTGTACAACCATTTGTTTGTAACTTTCGCTTTAGTTGTTAGTCTATTGAATGGTAATGGAGGTTTGAATAAGTAATGATAAACTACAGATGTGTTCATATCCAAAATTACTAATTCTTTTATAATAAAATTTCCATCATTTCCTCGAAAAGCTTGAAATTCAATTATACCTTTTTTAACTTCCATTATATGTGGCGCATTAGAAAACGAAACCCGTTTGTTCATGATGAAGTCTCGTCAGCAACTGACTTGTATTACAAACACGATTGTTCTTCTTTAACTTCTTGCGCTTCTTCGTCGATATTAAAGTTGGTGTGATAGTTGTTCAATTGTCTCCACATATCCACTTCTTGAGGTATTCGATTAAAAATTGAAGTATCCACGGGACCGTATAAAATTGGAACGAAAGGTTGTCTGTCCAATGTATCGATTAGATAGTCTTTGATTATTGCACTTGAAAATATAAGTTGTTTCAAATATCTGGTGACGGGACCGGTAGTACAACTTAAAGTGTAAAATTCTTCTTTAGTCAAATGTAATTTTACATCATGTCTAGTTAAATCTCTGAAGCGAACCATTTGTCCCCCACGATGTTTCACTATATCAACTTCAATATTTGATTCCAATAAACTTAATCTTGTTCTTCTTCCAAATGTGTTGTTACTCAAATAACATTCCAAAAGATGTAAATGTTTCATAAATGATTCCCAAGAAGTTTCAGTGAATGTAACCATTTTATTTCCATGATTTAAAATAACAATCGGTGAATTATCCAATGATTTTAAAATTCCAACTGAAATACTTTTCGCCATGCATGAAGAAATGGGGTAGAAAATCCGAAGAAATACTTCTGTTAAAATATTAGTTGTAATGTTAACTTCAACCTTTTTTCTTTTTACTTCTTTTTAGCTTCTCCTTCTTCTTTTTCTTCTTCTCTCTTCTTATGTTTGTTAAACTTGAGGAACTCGTCCATTTCTCGTTCAACTTGTTTTTCTATATCTGAACTATTCTCATCCATTAGAGGTGTATTTTCTTCTCCGTTAGTAGAACTCATCTTGCGAACGATGTTTCCCATACGACGGTCGAATATAAAATGAACTTTCCACTCATGATTTTCTCTCTTTTATGTTTTTCGTGAAATCCTTGAAATTTATACAATCACATAAATGTTTGTTTTCAACTTGTTTTTCACAAACGAAATTCTAACCTCAAAAATTGAAGCAGATAATTCTAACCTCAAAAATCTGCAGCCGTTGTACTAATTCTTTTTAAAGTACATTCTTCACAATTCCGGTCAGCGGTGTGTAAGTAACTATTTTATCATGTAGAATTAGACAGTATGCTGAAGTTCCATCCGCTACTGGTTGTTCAAATTCCATTTCAATTTTTATATCCACACTTGATGATTTTACCGATTCATTTTGTTTTGAACAATCGATTACAATTATCGGAGCCTTGGAATAATACTGGTCAGGCGATAATAGTGGTGTATTAGTCTTTCCATAATATGACGATTGAAATCTTGCATACATATCGTATAAAATGGAAAAACGTTTTTTGCTGAACATGACATTCAAATTGTCATACGGAAAGAATTGAGAGTTTAAGAAAACTTTACAATTCTTTATTTTACAGTGATCAAATTGACCGGCATTTGCAGTGATAACATCTTTTCGCTTAGTTTGAAAACCGAGTATTATGTACCTTGCCCGTTCCAAGTAAGTTGATGTCTTGACGGTCCATGTTTGTCGTTCTATCTGAGGTAGTGTAGGATATTCATGGAATTCCCAACTTCGGAATGGCATCACAATATCACGGTCAGACTTTAACTTTCTCAATAATACGATTCTATGTTCATCGGCCAATCTTACATGAGGTACTCTCCAAACAACTTTATCCAATTGTAGTTGCCATTCCAGTTTATCTTCCGTAGTTGCAGGGTCTGCAAGTATCAAGTCCTTGTTAGTTGAAGATCTGAGTAATACCAATTCTTGTTTGACATTTATTATTATTCGTTTGTAATCTTCAGCGAATCCCAAAAGCAATCGTAAGGGTACATGAAAATCAAAGTGACCGTTGGAATCCGGTATTATAGTGTCTTTATCAGGGGCAACCCATCCGGCGGTGACTATTGAATTCTTCTCATGCGGTGTTAATGATGTTAATCCTTTCAATGTCGTTGTTATACCAACCTTTTTTGTCGAATCAACTATCACCCCTGATATCTTATATCTTATTTCATCAAAAAGATATGCCATCGGGTTATTTATAAAAGGAACTGTTGAAGCAGTTTTTCCATCCAATTTTAATACCCGTCCTTCAATTTACAAATAACTTCCACACGTAATGTGTAAAAATATCTTGTTGTTGAATGGGAATCCTTATTTCATCGTTATTGTTTAATTTTGATGAAGTGTAAGGGTTGTGCGTGTGATATTCCTTCTCCCATAGTGTTTCGTCGAATGTCGGTCCTTGAGATATATCCAGGATATCCATCGTTGTTAAGTTTCAATCCAATCTTCTACAGAAAACGAATGTTGTCAGATGTTAACTCTTCCAATGTCGAGGAGCTACTGAGCTCAAGACTCTTCCGTTGCGGTTTAAATGATAATCCCATGTTGACCTTTATGTTGCCGCTCTGATGTGTATCCGTATAGTTATCGTTTCTCCTCTAAAGTCAACACTAACACCGTCTTGATCCAATATGTTCAGTACGATGTCTGAAATGAAACTGGTGTTTAACGGTAGGTATATCAAGTTTTGTGGCTTCTCAACAATTTTAAAACCAGGAGCCACTGTTGGATAAAATGTATGTAAAATATGCTGATTCACTCCTTCTCTATACGATCCGTGTATAATATTACACGTTACATCGATACTATTGACTTTCAATATTGTAACAGTTGTATCACCTGAATGAGTAGTTCCAGGAGTTAAGATTTTCTTTTTTGTATCTGTAAATCCAAGTAAACTGCCAATGGAGTTTTCCAAGCTGACATCGATATAATATTTTGAAGTTATTTCAGCTTTTAAAGTATTATTGTTTCCTTTAACGTTGATATTTTCTTCTCCGAGTTGTTTTTGTAGTAATTGGTTTATATCATCGATTTCATAAGCTCCAGTAGGAAATGTAATTATTTTCAATTCTGAGTATTTTCCTGAAGCATCCTTAGTTTCATAATAATGTAGTAAATTGTTCTTTCCTTCCGTAACATTGGGAATTGAGTTGTAGGTAGTTAAATCAAGTAATGCCGCTTCCCATAATCTTTCCTTGGATAGACGCAATGCTGGGAACAGCGTACTTTTCAATGTGGATGAATTTCTACTCAGTGACACTGTATACGATGACATCTTAAAGCTGACTGACACTCTTCGCTAGAAACTCCAAACATAAATGCCCACATATTTCAGTATTGTTAGGTTGTTCTCTTTTGTAATTGTAAAAAATGTTTTTGGAGTTTCGAAAATAATGTTGCAGTTCTTTCGGCGGTGGTAGATTGCCAAAACTGTCAAAGTAGTAAACGGTTTGTCCGAGCTTTTTATAGCATACCCAATGAGTGCCTGGACCATAGGTGGAATCCAAATTTACTATTCCAGTTTCATTTTCCCATATTTTAGTTGGTAATGCATCTTTCATAAAAACTCCTCGAAAAAATGGTATTTTCAAACATTTTACATAATCATTTAACTGATGATTTGTTAAGGCTTTATTTGGAATTATCAATTGATTCTTCTTATTTAGTACACACGGTACGGTCTTAGGTATAAACCTGCTCCGTTTTTTACCATTGACCAAATAGAAGCTTTCTTTACTGTTGCTTTACGAGTTCTACGACGTCTCTTCTTAATGTTTCCACCTCTTTTGGGAGCTCTTCTCTTTGCAGGTCTTCCTCTGCGACGTCGTCTTCCAGCACCAAATTTAGCTTTCGTCTTCATGGCTGTAGTTACTGCCCAAGCCGCTGCTTTTTCTGCAATACTTGCGTCACTTGATTTTACTCTTTGCCAAGCTCTTTCCGCTAGAATTTTATCCGCTATTGATCTATTTGTTGAATCTTTATACTTTGAATATGCTATATCGTGTTCTTTGCAAGCTTGATCTAATTTATTAATTCCAGGATCTCCTCTTGCTAAACGTTTTGACAACTAAGTTCCAGGTCCACAATATTGATAACCTCCGGGCAGATGTAATTCGTATGGTAAAGCGTCTATCGCTCGATTCACAACAGCACCAATTGGAATCCGTCTGAGCAGGGATAATGCAGCTGATGTTAAACCACGTCCTCTCTTGCCGCTGTCTTGACGACGACTGAGCGATACGGTCTTCATTATGCTGTTTTATGTAACCAACGTCTTCACTCTATGAAATACTTTATGATAATGAATCCTTTTTTTGTGTATTCCATACTTAAATATTCACAAGCTTTACCCGTATATATCGATGATTGTATCTTAAATCCATTTTTCTCTCTTAGCACCTTCGATTTTATCGTGATTTGATTTACCAATTATATGATTATGCATATCAACAACTGCATTACCTACAAGATTCATTACATACTCTACATTAGTAGCATCTTTGTAATCTGTTGGATTATCAAGATTTGTGATACGTTTACCATTACATGTATACACAGATGGATCGTTATTAGAGGTTGCTATAACTTGATTAATAGTAGCAACATCATTCGGAGCTATTCCTGCTGATATGTTAGATATTCTTCTATTTTTTCCATCATATAAGTTATTTATTTTATCTAAAACTATAGTTTGTTTCACAACAACACAATCATTATCATCTTTACCAGATTTTACATCGGTTAATCGTCTACCTCCACATATAAAGTTAACACCAGTAGCTGATAGTTGTGGCACTTGTGTTAAAATAACAGCATCATGTTCTTCCGTGCCTAAACTTATATTTGACAATCTTTTATTTTTTCCATCCCACTTGTTATTTTGTAGTTGTAGTAAGGTAAACTTTTCACTTCCTTGCACAAACTCATCACCTTTCTTTGACACCACCTGATTTTGTTTAACAAAAGCGGATGTTCCTTTCTTCAAGCTTTCATTCATTTGTCTCACGGTAGCAGCATCCGATGGAGTTGAACTATCTTTCAGATTGGACAACACTTTTCCATGACAATCAATAACAGCACCATTATATAAAATACAATTATCTTTAATGTATTTAATATTAACACCATCACTTTCTTCTTTAGGATATCCAATATCGTTTATAGTATATTTATAGAAGGAAAATCCATCTTTTTTCTTTTCTGGTATTACAGAATGCAAATAACGCTTATTGATTGTATCTGTATTCTCGGTTGGATCTGCCACATTAGTTATTTTATAATTTAAAGCATTGTACTTTTTTCCACTTTTAGTCTTTTCCAACAGTAAAGCGTATTCCATCGCAGATAGAAAATAGCCTTTATTAACAACATCTCCATTGTTGACTGGTTTTGCAACATTAATAACCCTGTGAGATTTTGCATCATACAGTTGGTTGTTGTCGAGTTTTAAACTTGTAGATGTTTCCTCCTTTACTGTTTTTAAATTTGTTGCATCTCCATCTTCTTCTGGATCCTTAACAAACTTTAAACGTTTATTATTTATGTTATAGTCACCTTCGGGTGTTTGCGGTAATCCACTTCTTTTTCTGTTTTCTCCAACTTGCACTCCTAACGCGGAGTATCGTCCGAACTTGTCGACGCTCATGTTAGAACTGACACATTATACGCCTGCAACTCTTATATATCTGCGGACAATTATACGATTATGCCGCGATTCCTGAGTTCGTCAATCAGAGCTACCCATTCATTATTTAAACCTGTATGACCGGCTTCCATGGCTTCATGCAATAGTCTCATTCTATCAACCAATTTATTGATGTCGTTGTAGTAAATGACATTCGTATTGTATAGATTTTTCATCAATCCTTTGCCAGATGTTGAAGTATCTCCTTTACTCTTTTTACCATGTTGTTCAAGAAGTGATAAATCCATAAGTGATAAAGATTTTCTTTTCAGTGGTTGTCTCACCGCTGGTGCAGTACGTAATGTTGGCAATTTTCGTGGAGGAAACAACTTTTTTATAACAATGTTTATTTTGTTGCACGTGAACGATTAATCATTGCATCTTTTAAGTAGTTTCTTTTATGAGCGTTAGTATTTTGTAGAATCTCCTTAAAAACACTTAAATCTTTGGATGAATATCTTAGTGGTATGTTTTTAAAAATTAATTCATAAAGTCCTTTTGTTCCTTTATATTTATGCTCACCAATAATGATGTAATCGTCTTGTGTTATTTCAAGCTTTGAATCGCCGATCTTTAATTCATTCCCATCAATTCTTGCTCCGTATACGTGTGATCTACTCAAATTCGGGTTTGATTTCATGTCATGTAGCATTTTCATTATATATTTTCTTCCAAGAGGTCCATGTTGTAATATATCGCTACTCAATTGAGTTAAATTTGGAATAGATTGTTCAGCTTCAGGTATTGGCTGTTCTTCTTCCTTTTCAACAATTGGTTCTTCTTCTTCTTTTGTTTCTTCTTGCTCACTAGCACTTGTATATGAATCATCATCATCTTCTTTTTTTAATGCTTGTACTTCTTGTTTAGAAACTGGTAGTAAAACATCTCCTTCATAACGAGGTTTACCAATAGTTTCTGATATCTGTTTTAAAGGTTCCGTAATAGGTTTAAATGTAGTCTCTAGAAATTCTTCTCTTTCACTTAAACCCATCCTCAATGCACGATTCTTCATCCTAATAGAATCACTGAGTGATTTTATTTCTTTCAATAGTTTTTCTTGATTCACCATGTTTACACTGTGAAGTTCAACGTGTAACTAGATGTAGCATCGGTAGTTCAACGCATAAATACAAATTTATCCAACCCTATACGATATCTACCATTTTTAATATCTTCTTCCTTCATAATAACGAGAAAGCCATATTTCTCATTCCATGCTTTGCCACACATCTCTTTAAATTTCTCAAATGCCATATCCGCATTTACATGATCATTATATATATGTTTTAAATTTGTTTCATCTTGCTTGAAGATGATCAACATATTTGCATTGTCTCTTATGAGTTGTTTTGGAATCTTACTGTATGTTTGACCAATATAAATGCTATCGATATTATGATGTCTTCCCATAGCGAAGTAATTCCTTATAGTGTCGTGATTTTCACAAGACACATCGTCAAAAATAAAAATAGAAAATGGTTTTGCTTCATTTGGTTGCATAATTGTTTCACTGGCATTAAACTTGTAGAAATTCACTTCAGGTACACTTGCAAGTACTTTATCCAATAATTGATATTTTGGTTGTTGCAATGATTTTGAAAAAATGTATATATTGTTAAAGCGCAATCTTTTAGGATTAGTTATAAGGTTAAAAAAACAACATTTGTTTTTCCACAATTTGAAGGACCAGTTATTAAACATCTTATCGTATTTGGTAGTAGTTCACCATGTTTACCATGATTTAACTTATCGTTGTCAACCGTCAATTCATCAATATTATTGATATTAAATCGATCTTTTTGTTGTACAATCTCCATCTTGTGTCAAGGTTAAACACACAATGAGCTATTAAATTACTATACCAAGTCTTTTGAAGGAATCCAAGAGTCTTCACTTTTATCGAATCCTAACCACCGGACTTTAACCATAACCTTTTTCCTTTGTAATACCTTTTCAAAAAGATATACATCACCAACTGTTGATTTCAACAATTCATGTCCGTAGAATCCACCTTGAAGTAATTCACCCTTGTTATCCTTTATAAACTGTAAATACTTCATTAGTCCAATTTGGTAGATATCTTTTACTAAATACACCTTTGTATTTGCTTATACGAACTTTATCGTTGACTTTAAACTTTTTTGGTTGCAACTTTTCCAATTTAGGTGTTGTATTATTTCTGATGCGTTGTAATACAACCTTAGCATTAGCACTGTTTACTTGGATAGGTTTCATTCCGATGGTACGATGATATTTGTTGTTATACTCTTTTATAAGTTGTGGTAATATGTCATACCACACGTATGATCCTCGTTTTGAAAATTGTTTGTACATCGCTCCTTTCAATGTTCTATTGAACCTTTCAATTATTGAAGCTTTAACTTCAGAATTTGTAGAATAATGATTTATTTGATATTTCTTCATTAAAGCTCCAAAGTCTTTATTAAAATATTCTTTTCCATCATCGGTCTGTAGGTGTTTGATTTTGAATTCATTTCTTTGTATCGTTGTTTCTATAGCTTTTGTAACACTTTTACCAGTCTTATCCTTCAATGGTAAAGCGTCAGCTATATTAGTAAAACAGTCTATAATTGTTAAAATATATTTGAAACCTTTGTTTAATTTACTGTGCGGTATCATTTCAATGAGATCAGCTTGGTAAAGATCATTCATTCCTTTAATGATTGTACTTCTTCTTGGAAATCTTCTTCTTGCTGGATTATGTAGTTCATTTACAATCTTGTCCTTCACACTTTCCATCTTCAGGTGTTGCTTGCACATCGCTTGTAAAAATACTGATCCGTACAACAGTTCATTCTCTTTTATATAGTTTGAATATAGGTCAAGGCCATTTCATATTAGTGTAAAAAAGAGGGAACATGGCATTGGGCTTGCCATGTCCCCTCTTCTTTACGGAAAGGAAAAAAGGAAGAAGGTAGAGGACGAAGAATAGGTTTACTGGTCGATAGGGTTCAGGGAGTAGTGGCCGAACGGTAAAGTATTAATTTTATCTTCTAAAATATAGCGCTTGTCATCTTTGTAGCTTAATGCCCACTTTGTTTGTTTGACACTAAAGAGTTGATGATTATAACTTCTAATAGTGTTGAACGTTGCAGTTGTTTCAACATTTTCAAACAAACATCTTTTATAATGTTCAAACTGTACGTTCTTCTTCAGGAAAGAGATTTTTATTCCTTTGGCCTTTTTCGTGACTTGATGTTGATTCCTTTCGCTTATGTACAGTTGAAATGAATATAGTTTGGACATTAATGCTACAATTTCCATCATCGGCACACCATTTGTTTCATCTTTAAATTTTCCCAATACTTTCTTGTTTCTGTCGTAGTCGTAATTTGGATGGTCCTTGGGATAATCGGAAAAGTCGAAATCATCTTTATACATAAAAGTGCGTAGATCTTCGTACATGTCATTTGTTTTAATCCAGTAAATTAGTGCATCCGTATCCATATATGCAATACCAATGTTCTCTCTTCCATAATAGTTAACCATCTTCTTATAATGAAACTCGTACATGTGTGTTTTGGAAATATCCAAGATTGACATTCCTAGATACAAAGGACGATCCATTAGAACTGACTTCTTGTTCATGGAAATAACAACTAGATTTTCATTAATAATTACAGATGAACCAAAGTTTGGTTGTTGCACTAATTTCTGTAATTTTACTGGATCAGTTACCAATTTGATATCCTTATGTTTCCTTTTGTTTTCCAAAGTCTTGCCAAATATTGCGTTGTTCATTAGTTTGAAGAAATCTTTTTGAAAACTTGATGTAGCGGCGGCTCTTCTTATTGTGTTGTTGCCAATGTACGGTTTTAACCAACAAGATTGAGAGAATTGTAGTACTCGATTAATTTTTGTAATTCTCAATCCCAAGTCTAAGGCCTGTTGTATCATCCAGTAGTGTCCAACATACCGAGACTTGTTAGTTAAAGTCATCAATAATTTTGGCCATCTTCTAGTTGGAGAAATTTCAGTCTTCGGAAGAAGTGGTAAATCATAATGTTCGTCGTGAAGATGTTCGGGATATTCAAAATCGACGTCGAATATGTAACCAGTTTCTCCATATTTCGGTATATCCATTATGTTTCCAATTGATTCTGGGTCTATCCATTTGAAATTATCATATGGAAGGGGATTCGACATTGCCCATCCGTACAAGTTATTTGCATCAAAATAACCCAGGAATGTTGTTGGTTTTGATGCATCATAATCGGGCAAATATTTATTGTTCGCCTTGACATGACGTGTTACACTTTGCGTCAATCCTCCTCGAACTCCTGATTCTAACATCAACACCATATCTATATCTGTAAGAAGGTGTATTTTACAATTTGTTTCTTTTAACATGGCTTGCCACGCTAGTCCAGGCGAAGTGTACGAATGAAGAGGGTCTAATCCATATGACGCAAAACACGTATTTCTAAATTCTTCCATCACATCACAATAAAGTCACATCTAATTTGACATAGAAATCTGAATATTCCCCCAATGTTCTAAATCCTAATTCGTTCCATACTTTGCATGCATGATCATAATCATCTTGAGATTTATCCATGTCGTACAGTTTACTTTTAAATTCTTCTTTTGGAGGTAGTGATGTTTCATTAAATCTTTCTAAACTGTCTATGTAATCATATGGGAAAACACCTTTTCGAAGTACCAGATCCAGTTTGTCGCTGTTTACAATCTTCTTTGTTTCGATTAAATCTTGTTTCCTTAGGTTTTCAGAAAGTTTGGACAAACTCGACGGCAAAAATCGGTAGGAGTCCAAGAATCTTAGTTTGACGTTTCCAACTTCTTTGGAAAAACTTATGAACTTCTCTGAAGTTTCAGCTAACACATCGATTTTACCGTCGTCTCTTCCTAATTCAGGTATTATAAAATGAGCGTCGTACCCACTGAGATTATGCAGAACCACAGGGATAAACAGTGGTAAATGATAGTTCAAGTTGCATTTATTACAAGCAGCACCCCTGTAATAACCTGTGAGGTGGTCGTGATCTTTAACATTATAATTCTCAATAGTAAAATCATTTTTGCACAAGAAACAGTGAGTCGCATTTTCATGTTGAATTTCTTCTTCTTCGTCCATCGGTTTCATTGGTACAATATTTGTATATAATCTTTGTGTATTTCCAGCTATTGAATATAGGTGATCAAGAAATATTTTTTCCGCATTTTCACCACGATATACTAGATGTTCTGAAGTTAATCCATATCTGTTTAAATGTTCTTCTGATAATGTTGATTTGACCATTAAACAAAAACTGTTTGGTTTGTGCATTTGATACTTTACACTTTTTCTTGCTTCACAATTTTCATCTTCAACTGGAACAAGTGTTGATTCAAAATCCGCATACACAACTAAAGGGATACGGTATTGATGATGAACCTTTTCAAATGTAACGAATGCTCTGTTTTCCGAAGGTAAATTAATCTTTGCTTCATAATTATTGTTACATAATCTTTTGTGCTCTTGTAACCATTCTCTTCCTTGTCTTCCTTCTCGTTGAAAATTAAAACATCTCTTGCAAATCAACTTTTTGTTTCGATTTTTTGAAAGTTGCTTATTAACAAGACGATCGAATTGCTTTATGTACACATAGTGAGACACATCTCCTCGCGTTAGTAGTAGTAAATCCGTATGATCTGGTAGCTCTTCTTTTGCAATACGTAAAGGATACACTTTGTTTGAACTATCTAATGCAAAAACATTAATAGACGTGCCGGGATTTTTCTTTTCAAATTTTGATATATCTTTCGTAGAAACGGGATATGTTATTCCTTGAAAATTGTACCTGTGTCTTGCGTCTTCATATTCTTGGTTGGGTCTACATGGATTTTGTAATACAAACTTTGTCGTCATAGCATAGCGAAAACATTCATTATCTTCATTTTGGACATTAATACAAGATTTTGTATTTTCAATTATTTTTGGCAAAGGAATGTAACTAGATCCCATTAGTCCATATCCGTGTTTGTGAACTCTTATATCTAATACTTCAATACTTTCCATGATGGTTCGGTTTTTTGTTATGAATCCTCTTGGTGATAATTCTTCTTGTGCATTTATAAACATAGCTTCTAGTAGTAAACCAAATTTAAGAAAGTTCAATCTTTTCAATTCTTCTTTTAAAGTTTTACTTACGATTGGTTTTGCTTCTCTAATAAATTCTTCTAAGTTCAAGTTTTCATTTTGAATCTTATGATGCATTACTACTTTACCGGGTAAAGCAAATACTTGTAGATTCGGTAAAGTAGTTGAAGATGTTGCTGTTATTTCTTCTTGTTCTTCTTGTTGTTCTTGATCTTCTTCTGTGTTGTTGTGAATTAGTTCTTTATGTATATCTAGTAGAATTTCATCGTGAAACGATTCCGAACATTTATCGCAATGATACATGTTGACGATGTTTACTCTTCGAAATTTCGCCGAGAAATGAAATGGGCTCTGACGGTCCCCCTTTTATAACGGTTCCCCCACCACTATTTCATCATCATCCTCTTCTTCTTCTTCACTATCCGAGGAAAACAAACGTCTTGGACGAAACATTAATCTTCTACTAACTGATTGTTCATTTGTGTTCTCTATTCCAGTTGGGGTTTCAGTATGTACTTCTTCATATTCAAACGATGATGAAGATTCTGATATTACTACATCCATATCCAAATTTTCATTCTCCACATCATTTACACTTTCTACTTCTGATGTTGTTAGATCTACATCCATATCATTTACACTTTCTACTTCTGATGTTTCACTGTTATTATCATCTTCTTCCATATTAAAATCGTCTAGTTGAATTTTATACAATATTTCAATAAGAGGTTTCCTTGGATAATCGGAGTTGTCCACAGGAGCCATTTCAAGTAAATGAGGAATAACTCTTTGTGATTCGGCTTATATGATATTTTGATAAGTATGTCAAGGTCATTTTAGATTAAGCGAGAACTGGGAATAGATCACTAAGCAGCATGTTAATTCATTACTACAAAGTGATCTATTCCCCATTCTCTAAGAAGTGTCCAATCAATAACCAAAGTTCAATTACATTTTTGTTCAATTTCAATCTTTTACTTCTTCTTTTATTACGTAGTTTATAGGTTGACAATTCGAATTTTCAAAGTGCCGTTTTATCGTTTGTTCCAACGCTTCTATTTTAGTTTCTTTTATCATTAATTCCGTAAGTAACTGATTAATGTAATCAGCTACCATGTCCACTGTTCTTGTTTGTATTTCTCCTAACCTAACCCCGGGAATCAATCTCTGTAGTCTGTAAAACTTTAACTTTATTCTTGACTCTCTTGCTTTAGCCATTTCCCGAATCTTTATTTTTTTATTATCTTTATTTGTAGTCAAGTCCATAACACTTTTCTTCAAGTCCTTACTCGTGACAAGTTCACTTTCAGAATAATTCGACTATAGTACACTCGTCTTTTATACACTTTCCCCCACCACTTTCAATTTCCCCCACCCTACTAATATAGGTCAAGGTCATCCGGTATTAACGCAGAGTATTAGAGCACTAAGTGGCATGTTAGTCCATTACCACAAAGTGATCTATTCCTCGCTCTCTATTCTACATCTAATTTTTGTTGGGTTTTTGTTATTTTTATCTTTTTTTTTGGTTTTTCTGGGGGGAATGAGTGTTTGAACATTACTTGGTAGAATGTCCATTTTTCTTCTTCAAATCTTCAATAGTTTCCAACAATTGTAACAAATATGCGTTGGTTTTTTCTAAAGTTTTCAGTCTGCTACATCCGACTTGAATGGAAGGCACTATTAGTTGCAATTTTGCAAATTCTATCTTCTCTTTCTTGCACCTTTCTCTCATTTTTAGGTTTTTCCTTAGTCTTGCCGAAGATAGTGTTATTGGCTCGTACATACAATCTGGATATGGCTTTGACATTTTCAACACTGATGTTGAAGTACAATGAGATAATTGCGGCCGTTGAGCTTGATAATAATTTGTTCTTGGAGTTGGAATACATCTTCGGTTCTAAGTTTTGGTGGCAATCTGTAGTTGAAAATACTGGTGTTGCAGAAGGATCAGTCATCTTTCACTGTTGTCGTACAGAGTGAACCTTTTTCTAAAGTTTTACTTCTTTTATCACATTTCCCCCCACCAGCGACTTATATATTCTTCCCCCCACCATAGTTATTTATACTTGTTTTTTCACATTTCAAATTTTATACCATTCTTCCAATATGACATCCGCGTCTTCCTCTTTTAAGTATTTGACAAATTCAGGACTCCTCGACGATACATTCGGTCTGTTTAGATAGCTCATCACCTTGTGATGGCTTTCCTCATTTTCTATATAACAATACACTTGCATCAACTTGTTTTCTTCCTCTTTCGATGATATGAAATTTGCAACAGAGGTCCACTCTTCATATTTAATCTTGAAATGGCGCACTTCGAATTTCATGATGTTTATTCTAATGCCGCAACAATAATAAAACTCTCTTCAAACAACCTGCATTTATACACGTTCCCCCACCTAATTATAACCCCCACTCTTTTCCCCCTCTCCTTTATATGTGGAAGGGGTATTATGGTTTGAATGCACGATACTTAATAAATTCAAACAAACACTGTGCACAAATGTCGCAAGTGTTATTACATGTTTCGAATTTCATTATTTGACCTTTTACAAGATGAACTAACCTACCTCGATCATCTTGGAATTGTTCAAAATCTAAAACAGACGCTTTTCCACAATCATGACACATTTTTGTACCATCTTTAAAAGTATAAGCAAGATAGATAGCAAATCCATAATTGTCTCTCTTAAATTCAATGAGCATTTCACGAATTGCTTTAGGTATTTCACACTCATTTGATCTCATGATGTAATGGTAAAGAAACCCATTATTGATAATTTCTTGTAAACACAGAACCAACAACCTATCCATCGTGTTAGACTTATACTGATAGTTACATCTAAAACCTTTTTCTTATATGATTTTCCCCCACCACTTTTATATAGGTCAAGGTCATTGTATATCAAGCGAGAACTGGGAATAGATCACTAAGTGGCATGTTATTCCATTACCACAAAGTGATCTATTCCCCATTCTCTAAGAAGATTGTTGATAATTTAGATTCCTAATATTTCTTTTCCTTCTTCTTCACCTTTTTGAACTGTAGTATTACCAGACATATGTGATATTAGTTTCTTCATTTCTCGATTTTCCATTTCCAATTTCTTCAATTTTAAATCTCTTGCTTCGATTTGTAGTTTTAAATACTTGATGTAACTTCCAGCCCAGTGTAGGGTTTTCAATTTTGATGTTCCCATTGCAATTCCAGGTACTGTATTTGAAATTGTAGTCGATTGAACTCCATGTTCATATCTTGTCGGTCTTGTTTTTTCTTTTCTAGTCTTTTCAATCTTTGATTCTCCCTGAACGAAGAGGTCGTATCAAAAGGAATATGACGAAACATTTTGGTCAACGATATCTCGAAGAATGAGCGTCTACGCAAAAAAACCAACACATTTATACACTTGCCCCTCCAACTTTAGGCTAGTGGTGGGGAGAATTACATTAATTTGATACTTATTTCCACCGTTACACTTGCTCCATTATCAAAAAGATATTTGTAAAAAGGTCCTGGATACTGTTCTGTTTCACATCCTACATGTTCCTTAAGAAAGTTGAAAGCCAATCTTTTCGAATATTCATTATGATATACTTCTCTTATATTAAAAAGGATTCCATCTTCCAGAAATTTCACTTGAATTAATGGTATTTTACTTACATCATCCTTGTCTATCAAGGGTAGCTTGTAAGTGAACGAATTTGGTGGTAGACTTAACGTTCTATTTAGTTGAGAACAAAAGAATTTGTACATTTTCTGATTATTGTTCGTAATAACAGGAATATTTAACATTTTATAGTACGAAGATGCAAAACGTTTCGATGTTCGAAACTTTTGTATTTGATAGTTACTCGAAGAAGGTTCGTTAGGATTAAACATTTTTAGTCGACAGTTTCCTGACGAATAAGCTTCTACGCTAATAACCAACACATTTATGAACATTCCCCCACCAACTTTAAACTAGTGGTGGGGAGAATTTTCCTCCACCACTTCTTCAGAATTATTAATTTCAATTTGAATTACAACAAAAATATTTGATGCAAAATACCAAAAAACAGAATATGAAACAGTCTCTTCTACATCTTGAGATTCATTATGTGTTTCAACCACTTCCATCATTGAAGGTTCTTGATAAATTTCTGTTACTTCCATCGCTTCTTCTACAGGATTTTGTATTATGTCGATTGTTTCGACTTCATCTTCTTCTTGGACTAATGTAATATTTCGTTGTCTCACAATTTCAATTAATTGTATAAAAGAAGTATCTCTAGGAGACATTCTTAACCATACATGTAGCTCCAACAAATGCTGACTTACTAATGACAAAACTCACAATTTATAAGACTTTCTTGAATAATAAAGTGGGGGGGACTACTTTGGTCCAATTCGGATTCGGATTCAGAAGACAATAAAGGTGATATGGGTGAATCCAACGATGAATCTAATATAAATGTATCAATAGCTTCCTTTACTATGTTTTCGTCACTATCGTTTATCAGTTCTTCAAAGAGTTCTTGTTCAAACTGTACCATTTCTTATTCTTCCATTGTGGAATCATTATCAGTTTCGTTATAATTTTCCTCTATATTGTCTTCTTCCATTTCATTTGTACTAATATAAACATTTTTAACTTCAAAATAATTAACAAATGGAGTATCTTTAGACAGCATATTTGTTCACCATTTCTTTTAAACATACTAAAAACATGGAGGTTCATAGTCCGCCTTTTATAAGTTTCAAAAAATGGGGAGGGGGAAGGAAAAAGGATTGGGAAGGGATAGGGTGGGGGTAAGGGAAGGGTAATGTGGTTATTAGACCACTTGAGCGACAAAGTAGCCACCAATGCTAACTTCGAGCTCATAACACTTCATAATATCATCCTGCCAAGTTAACATACGTTCTCTAGTATTTGGTGTTACACAGAAGAACCTACTGTCATTATACACAATAGCTGAACCAATTATAACATTGAATCCTAAATTTAGCAATTTGTGTGCTTCCGTAATAAATCTTTCTATTGTATCAAAAGGAAATTGTTCATCGATGTAGATTGGTCTCATTTGTCCATCAAGTTTAATTACATCTTCACCGTCATCTTCACTGTCACTGCTACTATCATTTTCATTGTCACTGCTACTATCATAATAATCTATCACATCTTCTTCAGGTTGTTGGAAAACATCAGCAATTTCGGAAGGATTGAAGTTTTCACTATGGTGAGGAAGCATTTTAAAGCAAATAATAACGGCAGAGACGAAACAACAAGTGTGGCGCGTGAAAGCAGAATGAAGGAGTGAACAACGCTCGCTTTGCTTTTATAACGATATGCTAATGAGAGGGGTTAACAGCCGTTAAGTGGGGAAAGGTGGGAGGGAAGAAAAGAGAGGGGGTATTTATTTCAAATAATTCGCATAACTTTTTACTAAAATAAGATAGCTAAATTCTTCTTTTACTAAAATGTTCGTCTTACATAGACCTTTTCAATGATGTATCGCTTGTCCTAATCCGTCAATCCATTATCGAGTTATAGGCATTTAAATTTTCCGGGGGGGGGGTTCCGCTTGAGTGAACACGGGGGGGGGTCCGCTTGAGTGAACACGGGGGGGGGGTTCCACTCGGGTGCTCATGCGGAACAGATATTCTCACGAGATAGTCGTTGTGTGATAATGAAGACAAATGTTCATCACGCCGCGACCACTAATTAACTCGCATTTGCGGTGTTCACATCTTTCCTACTCATTACATGTACGTTTCCTACTTCATTATTTCAAGACTAATTAACTTGCAAAACAACAGTCTCTGTCTTTGAATGTTGATGAGATTTCATTAGGAACCATTCTTTGCACGCTATATGAAGCTACACCAGCAAACAATGCAAGTCAAACAGGTCATATAACTGTACAACGACCTTAGAAAAGTAGGTCACGAGACTTAGAGTGTTAAAAAATAATGGGGGAGAAACACAACGCTATAACGCATTGTGTTTCTCCCCCATTATTTTTTTAGCAAAATTTGGAAAAACTATGTGAATTTACTGTTTACGTCCCCACCTTGTAATACGATCCTTTTTATCCCTGAGGAGAAAGTCTTGAGAATCTAAATTGTTAAATCTCTTCTCTTTACACAAATTCTCACAAACTCTAATTTTATATTTATTGCCGTTACATTTTGCCAATATGTGTTGGTGGTCAACAACACTTAGAAAAAAATATCTCAAACCTTTCTTAAGCCTCTCTCCTCTGACGGATATTATTTCAGAATCGTCGTCAACAGTGGGGATTTCTGTCAGTTGTGGTTCGGAAAGATGTTTTACGATATGTACACGGCAGAAACGTTCGTTCTTAACACATTTCCTACCACAAGCTGATCCTTTCTTAATTCCCCTACCGAGCACTTCAGGGCAAGTAGTGGGGCGGCTAAATGCCCTACGACGCTCTTCTTTTAATAATTGGAAATGCTCTGAAGGAGCAGACTTAGGAGATTTATTTTTAGGATAGGTGTGATCTTTAGGAATAGTAAGTGGTGGGGTAGGAGGCAATGGTGACAGTGGAATGACAGGTGTACTAAGACTATGGAGCAAGGTTTCAAATGAAGGGGTATTAGGACGGGGAGCTGGCTTCTGCGGTGGCGGCATGTTAGTTGAAGGCGGTGTGGAGTCATTCGAAGACAAAGGCGGTGAAAATATGCTGCGACGTATGGTATTGTTGGTCGGGGGAAGAGGAGCTCCAGAAGTTGAAGGTTTCGAATCTAGTTGCTTCTTATACCAGTCGGGAGCATTTTTCAAGCGAAGAGTTTTCTTGACTGGAGTTGAAGCCGTAGTAGAAGTAGAAGTTGAACTTGTAATAGAAGAGCAGGCTGTAGTGGAAGTTGTAGTCGGCAGGGATGACATCGTGGTAGTTCTATTCGCAGTTCGCAGCGTAACGTCTGGAATCAGAATGAAATGTTAGCCGTGGTCGATGCGTCTTTTATAACGGTATGCTAATGAGAAGGGTTAACAGCCGTTAAGTGGGGGAAGGTGGGAGGGAAGGAAAGAGAGGGGGTATTTATTTCAAATAATTTGCATAACTTTTGACTAAAATAAGATAACTAAATTCTTCTTTGACTAAAATGTTCGTCTTACATAGACCTTTTCAATGATGTATCGCTTGTCCTAATCCGTTAATCCATTATCGAGTTATAGGCATTTTAATTTTCCGGGGGGGGTTCCGCTTGAGTGAACACGGGGGGGGGGGTGGGGGGGGTCGGTCATTGACCCTTCCGAAAGTGGGTCAAGGTCATTTAAGACTTATAAAGAACCAAGGTGACGGGAACAGTAGTAACTGTTCCCACCACCCTGTTTGCCTAACGGTTCCCACTCCCAACCCACTAGTTACGTTCTGCGAGGGACATCGACGCAATTTTGTTTGGACCGTCCGGGTCTACCGTAACGGTCCGGTCCGGGTCTACCGTAACCGTGAATTCCAAGGGAAACTGGAACAGCTAATGCAGAAACGCAACTCTAACACCCACCCAACTAATCCCACCCATCATATTCCTAAACAAAATGCAAAAACCTAGTCCGCTACCTACAATTTGCGGATGTCCCACCCCTTCTAAGTGAAGTTCAACCGAACTTCTGAATTTACATTTAATCTACCCCCTATCATCTAATATCAAATAATTCAACACAACCAAATACCATCATTATTCTTAAAATTAATACACCTTAACGCTAAACACAACTTATAACTAACATAGCAATGCGCAAATTAATTCTTAAATTAAGTGCAACTTACAACTAATATTTACACACACACGCACACACATACATACCACATTGCATTAAAAAACGCAACGTAGTATAAGAAGTTCAAATATATATAGGCCTACTATATATTTGAACCTCTTACCGAATCGCCAACGACTTTTCGCTATGAAAACTCGTTGACGACTGACGCGAAAATCGGGCTCGTATCGCTCCTCGGGTTTTCGAGTGGTGGGAGTAATTAATGCAGTGGTGGGGGAATTATTTCACTCCAGTACGGTCTTCAATCCACTCCAGTTCGCAGCAGTGTAAAAGTGCAACGAAGGAGTAGGGGTGGCGCATGCGCGGCGACGTAAAATCCAAGGTTTGAGGTTAGAACTTTCCGTGCACAGTAGAGCTAAGTTGAGTAATACAGGACTCGGCGCATGCGCAATAGCGTGGAGTGATTCCGATCCGGAGAACTCGTTGCATTCGCAGCAGCGCTAAAGTGAGTAATACAGGACTAGGCGCAGTAGCGTGAAGTTGGCTCACTCCAGTACAAGTTATAGCAGCATAAAAATGAAACGAAAGAGTGGGAGCAGCGCATGCGCAGTGACGTAAAACCAAGGTTTGAGGTTAGAATTTTCCATGGTGGCTGCCATGTTTAATTCAGTTTCATTCAAACAATAGTAGTTCATGGCTGGCATGGGATGTGAAGTGTGGTAATTAGATGGGGTTAGCAACCGGTCGTGACCGGCCATTGACCGGTCATCGACCCGGCGGGGTTCCGCTTAAGTGAACACCGGGGGGGGGGGGGGGGGGAATTAATCTCCATTTTTTATGGGGGTGGGTTCCGCTTCATTAGTCACGGGGGGGGGTTCCGCTTCATTAGTCACGGGGGGGTTCCGCTTGAGTGAACACGGGAGGTTCCACTTGGGCGCTCATGCGCAACTGATCTTCTCACGCGATAACCGTTATAAAAGAAGATTGTTCATCGCGCCGCGACCATTAATTAACTCGCATTTGTGTTGTTCGCATCCTTCCTACTCATTATATATACGTTTCGCCAACTTCATTATACAAGTCTAATTGCTACTAACCTGAAATTTCATTTACATTAGCACATGTCGTCCTGTTTGAATCACCTTCGCGTGCTCGACGTTATATCTCATTCATCAGTCTTGTTCTCACTTCTACACGTCTGACATACTTCTTGTGATGGATACGCAATGTTTGAAATTGAAACTTTTGCGGACACAACATATATTACGAAATAATTCCAAACCATCGGTTTCAAAGACTAAAACAAAATTAACAAAAGTGAGGAAGAAATTAAGTTTTAACCCGTTATACTCTGTTAGAACTTCGCAGGTTCACGTTGATGATAATGTTATTCACAACATTTTGCGTTCGATGTTACGTTTCCACAACTTCGAACTTGTTACACCTATCGACTGTGTTCAGCAGGTTTTCATATTTTACCCCCACCCTTCTTTAAATAAGTGCGCTCACGACAATTCCTGTTTCATTCTCTATACGCTCTTCGACCGACAACTACTCCGCTCTAAATTACACACTACACTGTCACGAGTGGTTTTGACCACTCAAAAGGGGATCGTTTACTCTTATAAATACAACTAATACTAGTATGGGGCAGTGAGTGAGAGGTACTATATAAAAAACAAATGAGAGGACTAAAGAAGTTTAATAAGATGTACTATTATAGAAGCTACACAAACATATAAAAACACAAGGAGATAATTTTAATCTAAATAAGTTCCTTTTAATATTTAATCAAACAAAAACCGTTAAGAATTCAAGTCAATGATAAAGAGTACTTGATGATCTCAGATCTATTAATTTAATTTATCATACAGGTAGAAAGTTATCAAACTCCATTAAAATACAATATCAGTGAATCAATGATCTTTGTAATATAAAACTGAAATTAAATTAAATCTGGACAATCCAAAAGATTAGATACAAAATAAATTAAATTCCGCCTTACCGTAAAACTGGAGAGGAAGGGTGGTCCTCGGTGTCCGGGGACACACACCAATCTAACTTAACGAGGCCTCCAACTCACCGATGAAGCAACCGCTGAGTCAGCTCAGTTCGGCAGTTCATGCAGTGAAAAATTGAGATTCATCAAGTACCTAGATTCTATGTGCCAATTTGTACAACACTGGTATGTGGATTGTGAAATCCCAATACCAGGTCTCTTGTTTTAATAAACCCAGAATTTTGAAAAATAATTTAGAAAAAGGTGACCACCGTCACAACACGAAGATGGATACAAACCAAGAACAAGTACAAGTTCACGAAATATCGTCTACTACCCACCCGAGAGAGAATCCTCCGAGAACTTCGCCTTCACCGAATCCACAGAACCCCGTCCAAGTTTCGGATGTATCTTTGACGGCGAGGAATGATCTTGAAGCTATTCGGTTTCGATGTGTTTATGTCGGTTTCGACTGACCTGTACGACGATCGATGTTAAACTGAACTCTTAGAAGTTTAGTCTTTTTTAAAACTTCCTCCGGATGACCTTGAAGCAATTATCCCCTCTCCTTTTTCAACTAACTTCTACTTTTGTTCCACTGTTGAATTTCAGTTTTGAACTAACTTTTAATTTATGCGAAGTTTTAGTTGAACCCGGTTAATTTATGCGCACATTTAGTTCACTCCCAAATTGTTGAATTTCAGTTTTAAACTAACTTTTAATTTATGCGCAGATCTACTTCAAACGCTCACCCCACCTCCACCCCCCCTCATTTAATATACGACCGGAAGCTGTGTGCCCCGGCACGTGGCTTCCGGGGCAGCTGACCTGAGCCAGAAGTAACCAAATCTAACTACTGACGTAATCCATCTGATGACCATAAGAATAACATGCGCCAGCAGTTTTTTTGCTATCAGGCTAGTGACGTTTTTTTGGGTACTACTTTTTACATCGTTTTACCCGCTAATGCAACAGCCCTTGTCGATTACATTACAGCAGTTTTCCCCAGTCTTTTTATAACCCCTGGATACGAAAATAAGATGATTTGAATAATTCAAGAAAAATTTGCTACCTCTGCAGTTGGTCCGTGTGATGAAGGATTTTGAAAAGAGACTTCCAGTCTTCCATTGAAAGTTATGGACGTCATATTTGCGATTTTTTCTTCACAACTAACTGAAATGGCAGGTAATGAGCTTTCTTGACTAAAACGGCAAATAATGAGCTTTTATTTTACGTATAAAAAAGTGCAATGATTTTAAAATTGGCTGAGTATTATTTCATTAAAAACCCGTGTCGTCCCGTGTATAAGTAGTTTTTCTTCGTTTACGAGCAGTTATGTCATGGGTGCTATAAGTGGATTATTACATTGATATTTCTAATTGTCATCATATAAAAATATTGCCAACTAAAATATGTATTACATGTAACCTGCGTATATTTATATATTGTTTCTGTATTTCTAACCAAATTGTTAAGTTATCTATCGTTTTAAATAATAATATTTTTACAACAAAATCCGAATAGACTCAAGTTTGATGAGAGGTCCATCTCCTTAGCCACAGATTTTTAATATACCTCTCTAAAATTGATTCTTCCGTTGCTCACAGATTAATCTGAAGTATAAAATTGTTTCCCCCTATTACCTGCAGTTTTATTAACTGTTGTTTAATTATATTTGAAAAAAAACAGTCTAATTTTTTTTTAATAAAAGTCTATAAATTAATATAAAATTAATTGTTATGTAACCAATCACGATAAGCCGCGTTACGTGTGACATCGTGTCAGCCCCCAACACAATAACCCACTTTGAAATTAGCATAAACAAAACCGGACCCAACTCCTGGGGGCAGGGGCCGGTACACGGTGGATGTTGATTGAAATGTTGTGTTCCGTCAGGGAGGAGTAGTAGGACAACATGTGCAACCAGTAACTGTGTCGTATAAACATTAATATTAAGTATTTGAAAATAATAAGTCCCTTTAAACAAATTATTAAAAACTTATTTTGAGTATGAAACTACAGATAACATTTGTTGGGAGGATAATGTTTGTACCTCCTTAAGTTTTTAATCGTGACTTAAACGCGAACTAGTATATGTTCCTAATTTATTATTTTTGTACTTATTTAAGAGTAGAGGAAATTGAACGTATAGCTTTTGAATCAACAATTTATAACTTAGAAAACTATAACCGAGTATCCGCAATGGCCAGCATAGGTGAGAGTGGTGTCAATGCTTAGAATTAGTATCAAACTAAATTCATAAACGTGACAACTTTCAAACACTTCAAAGTGCTTATTTAAAGATAGCACGAGATGGAATATCTATTCTTTATCAACAGAAATATTCAATGAAGCATTAAACAAAATAGTAAGAATAATATCTTAGACTCAATATAATTGATTTTTTAAATCATCCATTTTCTTCTTCCACAAAGAAATAGTTAATTATCTGGACCTTAATGACCGAAGAGCAAACACGTTACTGACCTAAGGCAGCCAAAGACAGTAGGCGTGGTCTGCTTCCGACCTATCATGATAGGTTTGGAAAGTTGATGAGAGAATGAAGCTATAAATCGATTAGAACCGAGCGACAGGAATGGCGAACAATCAACGGACATTCCTGAACAATAAACGACCAAAAGATATTTCTGACACAATACCGGTTAGAACTGAAATTTAGCGGAGCTTTTAATATCGCTATTCCTAGCACGTTTCTTTATACTGTACTTTGAGGAATATTTAATTAAATGTTTAAGCATTTTAGTTTTAATACAGTTATTAATGACATTTAATAATATCATATAAGGTTTGTTTGAAATTAAAATTTTCAATACTGCAGTATTCTAATTGGGTGAAGATTACTATGTTTGGATTGTTGTGTAACTATATGAATTTGCATTGTAAGTGATTAGTTTTCATAGCTTTACACACTATGAAAAACTATTTCTGCTTTGCTGATAACAAATTTTTAAATTGTTTACTGTCTTTCCTTTGTCAATGTGGAAGGTGCTGGAAATACTTAGCATTTGAAATCGTATTAATATACAGTATTTAAGTTCTAATTGAATTCAAACCAAATACATTAATCGCAAACTTCTGTTCTTAAACAATCATGTGTTCACAGAAGTGGGACCTAGTGACGTTGGGTTTATTTATACAACAAATAACCACCTGTCATTCTTTGCTTTCTACGAGCACGACGACCGTTAATTTACTACTGTCTATCATCATTGATCAGTATATGGTTAGTATGTTAGTTCTACATGTATTTTTGTAATATTTTCATTCCACGATATAACTTAATGCTATGTAAATTCATGTATAATTTCGTAACCAGAACAAGAAGCAATTTAAGCAGTAGAATGAACCGGACTTATAACTTACTTTTTAGTAAACATTGACAAAGAAATAATGAAATTATTAAACACTTGAAAACATCAACAATATCTTAAAAAAATAATATTAATTTAAAATGGTTGACTTAGTTGAAAATTGTTCCAGTATTTTTTTTCTTTTTGCCAACACTGTGTTTATTTAGAGTGATCTATGCATTATGCATTAAGTGATTGCGTTATGGATCCCTTGAAGGCTTGTACAATAAAAATAATGAAATTATGTAAACTTTAAAAAAAATAAAAGGTATGGTTTTTTATGTTTTAGGTGATTATTATGGTTTTTATTATGGTATTAACTAAAATATGCTCAAAAATTGATGTAAAATTAAATGTTTTAACTTTTAATTTAAAACCTAATACAGAGTGGTTGTTCTATTCACAATGGAAAGTGGCTGTGAAATAAATTCATTCTTAAATAAGTAGCATTTAAACACATTTCCAAATAACGGCTATACAATCATTTTAATCTTAAACATTTTTAACTTTCGATAACATTATTCGTGAAATAAAACAATGAAGAATGGTAATTGATTTCTGAAAGCAAATACAGAAGCGATCCATCAACAAAGAAAGGCAAATACCCGACCGTATAGTTGGATCTATTTGGCTTTTTATGATATCGATTGATCCATCAACGTTCCAGAACCAGATTGTATGCTGAGCAAAGTTTAAAATTTGTGTGGTGTAGACGATTCTATAAATTAATAATAGAAATAACATTTCAATTAGCTCTTAAAACCGGTTTCTCCGAACACAAAAACATTTCAGTTATTTATAAAAGTTATTTAATTGACAACATAAAACTGCCAAGCATTTTCTTGAGTTTATTTAGCTTTTGTATTAGGTAAAATATCTTCGGAAATTGAAATGATTAGGCCTATACAGGGTGGAAAAAGTCTGGGAACGATTCAATATCAATAAAAGTATCTAAGTAAGAAAAATAAAACTTTGCAAATTGATTTTGAGTGACAAAGTCTACTTCCTGAAGTACTTATTGTCCTTGGACCTCCAAGAGGAATGCAACATATTATAAAAATCGAATGACTGAAGATGGGGAATATGCCGGTAATGTCGAAATTGAAGCTGCAGCAAGACTTTTTGACTGCCAGTTCAAAATTTATGCAGAGAACCTGAATTCTAATGTAACAGTTGGTGAGGGCACAGCAGTATACAAACTACTATTCTCAGGGAATTATCTAATAGAAAATAACTTTTTCCTCAAATATTCTTTCTTTCAATATTGAAAACAAATACTACAATTTTTTTATTTATTTCACCGGAAATAGCATATAGGTACCATTTTTCTAGAGACCGTTGTATTTAACCACAACGGGCTTTGTTCCTAGTTTTATACTAATTAGGAAATTGCAACATCTCGGAATACGAGGGATTTGTCTGGTTTTTTTTTATTAGGACATACCTGGAAGGCCGTTATCAGATTGCTGATGTTGGTGGAAGATCTTCTGCTTCATATGTAGAGTTTGGTGTACCACAAGGCTCTGTATTAGGACGTTTGTTATTCTTGGTTATGGTTAATAACATGTCAGTAAAAAATTATAAAGACATATCTTTCCTGACTGTTAGTAAAGGTTTTCCTTTGTTAAAAGAAGTTGCAAACGGTACACTACAGCAGGCAGTCACATGGTTTAAAGCCAATTATTTTGTAATTTATGAAGCAAAGACACAAAAACCATTTATACTTTGAATTACCCATTTAATTCAAGAGACGATTTTGACAAATCCATTAAGTTACTAGGAACACATATTGATCACAACGTTACCTGGAGTTAACATGTCAACTTAGTTTGTAGTATACTGTGTAAAGTAATATATTTGTTTAAAAACTTTGAAAATATTCCTGTTAATTATTTGTTAAGTATTTATCACGCTCTGTTTCATTTCATTTTTAAGTTACAGTGTAATTTAATGGGGAAATAGTTCAAGAATATCTGCAGTGTTAGTACTGCAAACGGAAGCCATCAGAATAATCACTAATTCAAATGTAAGAGCTCACTGCAAACCACTCTTTGTACAAACAGGAGTAATGACTATAATTTGTTTGTATATTTATACTACACTTTTGTACGTCAAGAATGAATCAAGTTTTATAGGAAATTGCAACATTCATTCTTATAACACTAGAAATAATTACAATATATATATTGAAAGAGTAAGGTTGAGTAAAACACTTAAGAGCCATGTTGGCACTAGCATAAGCTTGTTTAATAATCTTTTGACCCCAAATAAAAAGCATGCCTTTCAAAGTTTAAAGAATAATGTTTATAGAATTCTGGTAGAAAATCCATGTTATAATATTAAAGAATATTTTGAAACCTCTTTTAAATTTTATTTATGCTAAGTTTGAAAATTATGTAGGTCTTGTTATTTATATTATTTAATATTTAAAACTGTTTCATTGTTAATATTTAATTATTTTATTCATGTTTTAACAAATATATTTATATCCATTATTTATTTGTTGTTGTATTTAATATTGACATATTTTTAACAAGTCTATCACTTTTAATCATCAGTAATCTCTTTTTTAATGTCTTATTTTATGTTTTTCTTTGACATAATTAGTTTTGTAAACCATGACAAGGTCTAAAGCAAAAATTTTGTAACGTGTTCTTAGACCAATAAAGATTATGATTCTGATTTAGTATTCCGGTACTTGGTTTCCTTTTCCTTAGTTAGTCCAAGTGTTCATATCCCTAGTTTTCACATATAATAGTTTCAGGCCTTTCCTCCTAATCACAGCTGGATCAATTAATCATATCTATGGATTTCGTAGCTGAGACCGATAGTTAGTCGGCTGCGAGATTACCCCGTAATCTGAATCGATGTAGGACTAACATGTAACACATGGGATGGAATTTATTTAACATATCTTTTACATTGTTGTAAAAGACAAAACTTTTTTATGGACCTTTTGAGTGTAAATGAATGACACCTTCATATCTTTGTGCAAAAAAGGAGATTTTGCGTAAACAATTATCATACGTTGGTTTTGGTTTAGCAAGTGAAAAGAAAACTTTTCACCAATCACTCATAAAGCTGTCTTAAAAAGGTCTTCACTTTAGGTAAACTAGGAAATAATGGTGAGGTTGACAAACATTCCAAAATGGCACTTGCAACGTTAGAACAATTGTTCAAGTACACAAGGATTTATGAAGTTAGCGACACAAATAATGCGCTTGGCAGATGGACACGGCGTAAACTCCGCTGTCGATGCTCTATTTCGGGCCAGCTTTCAAACCATTATTCGTTTTTGTGGTTTGACATTTGCATTCATTACTATTGTTTTCAAATTCATTTGAGTATGAATAATTTTGTACCAATGATAAAAATTTAATCAGTTTCCGCCACTGGAAAAAATTGTTTAAAAAAAATGCCATAGAAACTAGCAAAAATAATAACCATTACTGTTATAAGGACTTCGACTTAATTTGTAGTGAGTTAAGTCTTCTACAGCAACGTAAATTCCTATAGAGGTTTAAGATTTTCCAGAGTAAAAATATTGTAATTTAACTATAGCTATTTTCATTATTTTATTTAACGTTTACGTAAACACATCAATATTAAATACTTTTAGTTAAAAAGCATGCTCCAGAATCATCTTAAGATATCTTAGGTATTTTTTCAGTCTAAGACGCCATATTTTTCGTACTCTAAATTTAAAAACTACTTACTTACAATACAAGCCATACTTGGAATAGCCATATTTGGAATAGTTTACTTACAAGCCATGATTTATTTTTTTTTTTAAGTGCAAAATATTGTGATCAGTTGTGAATGTCAGTGTGATTCAGCTGATCAGTCTATAACGGCGGGTACTCAGACAGGTGTCAAACTGCGTGATTGAAAACTTCACTAAGCTGAAGCAAAATCAATTATTATAAAAATTGCAAGCATTTTGAATTAAACAAGCTGTTTAAAACAGTTTCTTTGAATGATATTGTTGCATGATTTTTTACAGTTCAACTCCTATTTTATTTATATTAAATTACAATTGTTGGTATACAATTTTTTTTTTAATCAATCTCAAGGGAAACGGTATTTAACGTTTAGTTCAACAGATTTTAGAAAACTCTGAAAATTAATATAGGCCTAAATAATACAAGAACAACAATTTTTTTTAGTTTTATGAGGTATTGATAGTATATATTAGAGATGTAATTTACAATTGGAGTTAAAAAATTGTAAAATGGTCTTAATAAAAGCAATAAATAGTTTTATTGAATTTAAATTTAAGTCCAAGCAATTTCTACCTAAAGAGTTTTAAACTAGCGAGATAAAAGTTAATTACCCGTAAGCGGCCGGTGAGAATTGCCACTCCTAAACATTTAATGCTTTTTCCTTGCCCTCTGATTGTTCACTTATTTTATACCAGAAATATTTTAAAACCAAACAAACATATTCTTTAAACAGTCCAATAAACTTAACTTGTGCACTATTGAAAAAGTTTAGAAATAGAACTGTGTCTTGTTGAAATTTATATGTAAACCTCCAAAGGAGATAAAATTTGAGAGAAATAATAAATACACATTCTCTATGTATACCTAAATATGTAAGATAGTACTAAAATGATTGTTAAGTTATATATTTAACTAAAATCTGTATATTTTAAAGGGGAATATCCAGCAATATCGGTTAGCATGTTCAATGAAAAATGTGATTGTTTAAAATAATACAATGGATAAAGCTGGAAGGAAATTATAAGCTATATAAACATGTTTCATATGATTAATATAATTGTAGATCTTCGAGATTAATACATTTTTGAACAAAACGAAGTATTATGGTATAACAAAATAAAAACGCTTGACTTGACTGCTCTTCTCAGTACTGGCTTTTATCGAAAAATAATTCTATCCTCTATTGTGACATGGATAGGTAGTTTTAGTATAGCTATCAGAAATATCCTGTGGGATTGCAGAATTTATTCAAATAGTATTCAACAAGCTCCCAAAGGAAATTGACTGTGGAATATTATTTTAAAAAGAGTGTCTTGAATAATAAATTATGTATAGTTTTGAATTGGTGTTCGATTGAAGTATAACTTGATTCTGTATACTTAATTGAAAATCAAAATGGTAATTGGTCCTCTCATAACCCTATTCCTACGCAGTGACTGATGAAATTATGTGCTATGCTATTCGAACGCCTATTGGAATATAATTGTAATTATAACATGTGTTTATTTTAAATTTCACTCGTGTTGAAAGTTCCAAATTATAAAATGTCGGATCATTAGCATTAACTTAAATATTGTACTATAAATATTTATAATATACATAAAACTGCACTATAGATAGTCAAATCAATTACAATATTTGTGGTTTAATTTGATAAATTATGGAAGTACTTTATGTATAAAGTGATAAATTTATAGTGAGTTAAACAAATTCCAGAATGGCTTAGTAATTTTGAACTATAATTTAGTCCAAGTCATGAAACTTTGTACAACTATATAAGCCATTGAAATCTTTTTTATTTCATATATAATTTTTATCTTTCAGGGGGATGGCCCATAGCGAGGAAGAAAACCTTAAAAGTAAGCATAGAACAATATATTATACATTAAATTAAAGGTCTCTATTAAATTAATAGAGAACAATGCAGTAAAACTGACCAGAAAATGACTACCGATTAAAAACGGAAGCCGATCAAACTTTGCATTAAAATCCTAGTGGAAAAATAAACAAAAGTGCAATAACCCCCGATATACTCAACTTTTTGAAGTCGGGTCTGTGGTAAATTGCTGGGATTGCAAAGCCTTTTGAAACATTATGTATTATATTCCGTTGGCCAATGCAGTTTTCCTGACAACTTCAATTATGGCCAGCATTAGCATTTTCCCCTGATTGGCCTTCATCATATTATAATACATTTGTATGTATTCTGAACTCAGTATGTATTATATACTCATTTTGTATTCTGAGCAATTTTCCACAAACTCGAACTCAAAAGGTCGATTATTTATACAAATAGATATTGATTTTGTTCCTCCTGTGCATTCAATGCAAGGTTTGATCGCCTGACATTTTTGACTCGGACGTCCTTTCAAGGTCTGGCTATCATAATTTTTCTCTATTAATTGATACCGTTAATTTGATGTACATATTAACTTGAAGATGTCTTCTTACTTCGTATGGGCCGTCACAGTGAAGAGGTAGAAATGCTGTAAATGACTGAAAAAATATATTTGAATGGCTTATTCTGGTACAAAGTTTCACACCTAAACTAAATTAGTTAGCATATTAAACATATTAGTAAGCCGTTATAGGACTTTTACACCCACTATGTATGAAGCAAATACAAGTGACCAGTATAAATTATTACTATTTTATGAATCTTTTTATGTTCTTACAAGTTTATAGGATTATATAATAAATTATATCCTATGTATATATATATATATATATATATATATATATATATATATTTTATTCAATATAATCAAACAAGAGAAAACATTTACCAGCTATAAAAGTTTATATTTCGAATAAATACATCGTTTTCAAAACTTAAGCTGGTAATGGTTAAGACAAACAAAACAAACTAAAGTTGGTAAACGTAAGAAAACAAGAAAACAGATGATTTTGAAATTATTATATAAATGAAGGTAAAGAGAACAAATTGTTAAAAGAAATCACCGAATGTTCAAGCCGTCCGGTTGCCTAGATTTTAAAATTAGTTGATGTGCTATCTCCACATTTCTTAAGTGATGAATGTTGGTGTTCTTGTCAGGATCAGGCTTGGAGTGGTATATGCCTTTTAGAGTATAACATTCATCAAAGTTTACTTTTTTATGCTCTACAGCATGTGCTGAGATTGGTCGGTTTTTATTTCCATGAGCAACATCAAACCTATGGTTTGTCATGCGGACTCTGAGTGGCGTGATGGTTTGCCCGATATATTCTTTAGTGCAGTGCTTGCATGTTAGCTGGTAAACAACATTACTTGTATTACAGTCTATATTGCCCTTGATGGGATAGGTCTTTCCAGTTGTACTACTTATGAATGAATCAGAGTCAAGCATCATTTTGCATGTACCGCATCTAGGTTTTTGGCAAGGTTGACATGTATTCATTTTTGTTCTGTCGGAACCATCTTCTCTTTTTTCCTCATTACATTCATTAAATTTGGGTTTAGACAAGATATTTTCGAGATTGGGGGGTTTTTTGAAAATAACTTTAGGGATTTTTGAAAATAAATTTTGAGTATCTGGGGAGTTCTGGAGAATGGGGAAGGATAATTTTAAAATTCTATTTAATTTGTGAAGGCCCGGGTAATACTGGGTTATGAATTTTGGGTCACTAGAGTTCTTATTGTTAGTATTGTTTTTTTGGGCTTTTGTCTGTCTCTCTATCAATTTCTTAGGATAACCACGTTCATGCAGTGAATTAGAAAGTTTACTTATGTAGCTATTGAAATCAGATTCATTACTACATAACTTCTTAGCTCGTAAAGACAGACTTTTAGGTATAGACTTTTTGATATGTACCGGATGACAGCTGGTATAATGTAAGTATTGCATTTTATTACTTTCTTTGATATGAATTTTGGTTTTTAACCTGTTATTTTCCAAAAATACATCAGTGTCCAGAAAAGTTATACATTTGTCCGATATGTTCCATGTAAATTTTAGGCTAGAAAAGTTATTAAGCTCATTCAAAAAAACCAATAAACTGTCCATACCATGTTGCCAGAGAAGGAAAAAGTCTTCCTTTTTACTTATTTTTTTGTAGTTACCTTGTACAAACAGTAACTTATCTGATAATTCAAATGTTGTCTCACTTAATAACAATGCTCAATCTTGTGTGAATTTAAAAGATTTTTTATCTAACGAACCTAACCCTTTCTCCTCCAAACAGGTAGAGCTAAAAATTGAAAATTGTTCATCTTATAATCCTAATAACTTTGAAATTTCAATACTAGAAAAAGGTATGACATTTGCTCCAACCCCAAAATTCAATCATTTTCAGCTAGTAACTGATACACTTGAGTTTGCTAGAAACCTCCGTTTAAAGTACTTCTTCAGTCAGAACAATAATATTGACAAAGATTACCCCAAATGCCTATCAAAATTTGATAAAAACAAATCGTTTGAACCTGACCCTCTTCCACCAAATCACCCAATTGAACAGTTCATAAGTGTGCTATTGTCTAATATATCTCACCATTCATTCCCTGATGACTTGAAAAAAAAAATAATTTGTCAATCGATGAAAGACAAGCTATCAAGTCTCTGAAGAATAACGAAAATATAGTCATATTACCGGCAGATAAAGGTAATACTATTGTCTTAATGAATCGAACAGACTATACTAATGAAGCTAACAGACAACTAAATGATATGTCAACATACACTAAATTAAATAGCGATCCCACATTAACTAACAATAGGAAGATTAGAAAATTTTTACTAGAAAATGGTTCCCAAGAAGGTCTGTCAAAAAAAGCTATTGATCTCCTTACACCCAGAGACCCCAGAACACCGATATTTTATATGTTACCAAAAATACATAAACCTGAACGACCACCACCAGGTAGACCAATAGTCTCTAGCTATGGGTGTCCAACTGAGAGAATATCGGCATATGTTGATGACCAACTTCAGCCAATCGTGAAAGAGTTGCCTTCTTATATTAAAGATACAAACCATTTTCTAGAAAGACTAGACAGCATAAAACAGCCTTTGACTGATGAAGTGTTGTTAGTTACAGTGGACGTCCAATCACTGTACACCAATATTCCACTCAATGACGGCCTTCAAGCTTGTGAAAATTTTCTTAGTTCTCGCCCGGTAACATCCAAACCCAGCACAAAATTTTTGATTGGACTCATGAGTTTAGTTTTAACTTTAAATAATTTTAAATTTGCAAATCAAAATTTTCTTCAGATAAAAGGCACTGCTATGGGGACGCGTATGGCTCCTTCATATGCAAATCTTTTTATGGGGAACTTGGAAAGCAACTTTCTGAAATGTCAAAGTTTAAAACCCCTCACATGGTTTAGATTTATTGACGACATTTTCCTTCTCTGGCAACATGGTATGGACAGTTTATTGGTTTTTTTGAATGAGCTTAATAACTTTTCTAGCCTAAAATTTACATGGAACATATCGGACAAATGTATAACTTTTCTGGACACTGATGTATTTTTGGAAAATAACAGGTTAAAAACCAAAATTCATATCAAAGAAAGTAATAAAATGCAATACTTACATTATACCAGCTGTCATCCGGTACATATCAAAAAGTCTATACCTAAAAGTCTGTCTTTACGAGCTAAGAAGTTATGTAGTAATGAATCTGATTTCAATAGCTACATAAGTAAACTTTCTAATTCACTGCATGAACGTGGTTATCCTAAGAAATTGATAGAGAGACAGACAAAAGCCCAAAAAAACAATACTAACAATAAGAACTCTAGTGACCCAAAATTCATAACCCAGTATTACCCGGGCCTTCACAAATTAAATAGAATTTTAAAATTATCCTTCCCCATTCTCCAGAACTCCCCAGATACTCAAAATTTATTTTCAAAAATCCCTAAAGTTATTTTCAAAAAACCCCCCAATCTCGAAAATATCTTGTCTAAACCCAAATTTAATGAATGTAATGAGGAAAAAAGAGAAGATGGTTCCGACAGAACAAAAATGAATACATGTCAACCTTGCCAAAAACCTAGATGCGGTACATGCAAAATGATGCTTGACTCTGATTCATTCATAAGTAGTACAACTGGAAAGACCTATCCCATCAAGGGCAATATAGACTGTAATACAAGTAATGTTGTTTACCAGCTAACATGCAAGCACTGCACTAAAGAATATATCGGGCAAACCATCACGCCACTCAGAGTCCGCATGACAAACCATAGGTTTGATGTTGCTCATGGAAATAAAAACCGACCAATCTCAGCACATGCTGTAGAGCATAAAAAAGTAAACTTTGATGAATGTTATACTCTAAAAGGCATATACCACTCCAAGCCTGATCCTGACAAGAACACCAACATTCATCACTTAAGAAATGTGGAGATAGCACATCAACTAATTTTAAAATCTAGGCAACCGGACGGCTTGAACATTCGGTGATTTCTTTTAACAATTTTTCTCTTTACCTTCATTTATATAATAATTTCAAAATCATCTGTTTTCTTGTTTTCTTACGTTTACCAACATTAGTTTGTTTTGTTTGTCTTAACCATTACCAGCTTAAGTTTTGAAAACGATGTATTTATTCGAAATATAAACTTTTATAGCTGGTAAATGTTTTCTCTTGTTTGATTATATTGAATAAAATATAATAGCCGATTGGTATTTACTGTAATAAGGATATATATATATATATATATATATATATATATATATATTATAGGATTATAAGTTATATTATATCCTATAAAGACATTATGTCGGATTATTATATTTTAGGTTATTATAGACGTAGTTTAAATATTGATAAAATAGTAGTGATCAAGATTCTGCATTGCCTAATACATTTAAATAAATTTTGTCATAAAAATTCACAAGTGTTGGCATTTAATAAAGTATTTTATAGTAGTTACGGAAACTGGTTTATGGGCTGAATTTAAACAGCCTTTAAATTATACTACATACTAGGTGGTCGACGACAAGAAATGAAAAACATTAATCAATTGTTATGCGGTAGACACTATGTTAACTTTCGTTGCCCAACAACAAGGGTCTCGAGGTAACTACTATGGTTATGTTTATCAGTGCGGTAGCATTTAGCTATCAGCCACCAAGAATTAAGAACAATAAAATTAATTCTGCGGTGCAGAGCACCTGCGTACGTAAAAACTCTAAAGTAAAATTGTTTATTTAAACCCAGGGCGCTAAGCCTTTGCATGCCAGGTTCACTTGCGCTATGCAGACAGAGCAGCCTTCAGGGAAAACATTCAGTGTACACTCTGCGACTTTGTGCTCCATAATTTGATGCTTCGCCCAACAGTTGCATGACTGGTCTTGTGTCACTAATTTGTACTTACACCTTTTCACTTCCGTACGGAAGTGATTGAGTAAAACCCACTCCAAAGAATATCCATGCTACCTACCACTAGGGACGGGTAGTCTATAAAACAAAATGTTCCTACCATGGAAAGAGTTCTAAGAGAAAGTCCAGTTTGTATAGATGGTGAAGTTTTTTCCACAAACTAAAGGCTATCCGCAGAGGTGGTTTTTCGGGATTTCGATCGGCCTGTATCCTGTGGTAAGTAAGCATTCTTAAGCTCTGGAGCAGATAAGACCTTAGAACCTATATTCCCTAATGATTGCATCCCAGGTCGTCTTATCTTCAGGTGGAGCGATATTACACATCACCGGAATCCAGGGTAGAGGAGCTGCCATGAGTGTACGTACCAAAACAATTCTCTCACGTTCACAGTCCTGTTTAGCTGGACGTCAACATGTACACTGAGCAGTTAATTATACCAGGGACAGAGCAGTGGTTCGCAAACTTGTGCGTTTGGCTGCCCATATGTGGAGTCAAAATAATATTGATTGTGTTTAAATATTTATACGAAATTATCTCATCACTAAGAGATCAGTCAAAGTAAGCGGTAACAGTGCCGTAACTACACTATTTCTTTCTTTTTCAAATTGACCATTTATTAAGGTAAAGATTTTTTGCGAGAGATCAACTTTCAAAAAGGCTTATTAAATCAAATAAATCTTTCAAATTTGCGTGTGACATGCCGCCTTTTATACACGCATGTCTCCCGAGCTATGCAGGTTGATGTATGGTGGAAACGTAACACGCAGCTGGCAAATCAATACAGTAATGTACACTGAAAAAAACGCACTCTGAAAATGTCGCTCGTTAAAGCAGCATAAGAATACTGTGTTTGATAAAATCCAATTTATTGTCATTATAATATCAAATTCCACTAAGGCCTCTCATACGCAAAAAAATTTGTGTGCTTTTAATTAACATGCATGTAACATATAGCGTATATGAAAAAGAAGGCATTTAAATTAATATTTAGGCAACCATTAGTGTAAAAATATATTATTTTATTCAATTTAAAATCAGTAGCTTTTAAAATGGACGAAATTTTAGGATATTATGAATGGCTAATGAAATACATGGTGATAATATTTACGTAACATTTTCCTTAAAATGGAAAAAAATTATAATGTGTCATATATCATTTTTGAGACAAGGTTCTCCAGCGACAAAAAAATTATTTATTGCACATATCAACACCTTAGAAGCCCTACAAAATGTTACTAGTTATCTCAAATTAGTTTTTAGATAATAATTTATCTTTGAATATGTTTTCAACAAGCTACGTAGGCTTAATGAAGTTCCAAATGAGCGAAGTCCAGAGGACGCTAGGTCCCGCTGGGATGGAAGTTAGAAGCGTTGTTCCCTCGAACACTGTTTAAACGTAACAAATGATAAAACTATATTTCTACGTCAGTAAAAAGTGTATACCAAACTCTATACAATAATAATTTATAATCTGCAATTTAAATGAAGAGAAGTGGGCAATTAAGGACTGTAGTGAGTTAGTTAGAGACGGGATAAGTTATATATAGTAATAATAACTTTGATCTCGTGTCTCATGGATGTAAGAACGTAATGATTGACACTGAAATATAAAGTATAAGTGTTTAAACGGAACGCTGATGATTCAATAAATAATGATGTTCCAAAAAAGAAAATAGTTTAATCTATAATCAAATCTACCAATTCTACAAAATATAACTATTCTAAGAAACGTTGCGACCATTCCATCAATTCCGACTAAAATTTACTCTTTGTGTTACATTTTTTTTAAACTTAGTTCCAATTTCGTTGGAAATACACTCAAATGACTATCTAGGAAATACAGTTCTGTATCCAGAAATAGGGTATTTGTTACAAATGATATGAAGGGTAGTCTCTTAATCAGACTCGATCGTTGTACCTTAATCGGTTCGGATCAAATTCTACTATGTCAAGCCAAGATTATCTTATCATCAATTAACTGATCGAAGTTCAAGGAAACCTTACTATATTTACTTGCATGCAATCTGAACCGAATGAAATATTACGATAAATCAGAAAAATGTGCTTATTTTTAATATATATATTTTTTTTTATTTCCAAACGTTAATAATTAAAAATTTATGCAGTTTTAGCTAACTATAAAAAGAGCTAAACACAGATGCCATATTATTTAAAAAGTTAAAACACTTAGTATAAATAAATATAATGTTTGAAATTGTAATTGATAAATAAAAAAATTCATATTCATAATAACTTTTGGATTGAACTTATAATAAGGCTTGGATCGCTTTTACTTTAACATTTAAATTTTACTATGAAGTACTTTCAAACACTTAACATCAACATGACCATTGAACAAAACGATTAACATTAAACTCTTTCAGCTTTTATCAATACATAAAAAACGGTATGGTCACAGTTAAAATGCAAATAACCCGACAAAATAATGCTCCCTCGAGTTGGTCTAGTTATTTTTTTTCGGGGCGCTTTCAAATTCACAAAAACACGAGCAACTCTGTGGGAAACCTTTGATCACAATCAAACGTAATTGATAAGTCATTCAGTATAAGATTTTCATGGAATAAAAAGTAAATTGTCTACTTAAGTTTTAAAGCAACGAAGCGAAACTTTACTGCCGGGAAAATAATGATAGAACTATTAGGGGAAATGTTCTTTTAAAACTTTAAATGCATTCTTAATACATTCTGCAGTTCATTTATAGTTTAAGCTTTTCTATTTGGGAATTTATTTTATAAGAAAAGTTTTATTGTTTGATTCTGACCTTAATGTTTAACAAATAATATTTAGTTAAAGTTATTTAGTTATTATACTTAAAAAATTAACAAAACTTTCCAAGCATATTCTGTGTTTCTTTATTTACAACTTTATTGTAAAAAAATATAAAAAACCAAACAAAAATTTAATTTTTTAATTTTTCTAATTAATACCAACAACGTGCTTACATTTTAATTGATTCGTAACACCTATCTAGTTCACTTTTTGTAAAAAACAAAAACAAAAGAAAATCATCAAATCTGTAATACGTTTTAATTTTGATTCATATTTTACAGTTTTACTAATATTTAAATGATGTAAAAAAAGAGGGCCGATGATTTTTCTATTCATCAACCCCTTGAATAATAGGGTTATTGGTTATATTCATGAAATAAATCCACAGTTATTTTAGCGTCTCAGATCTCAATAATTATACTAATCGACCATTTGAAATTTGTTTAGAAAAGATAGAAGGAACGTCATAGTTTAAGCATGCTTAATCTATAAAGTATGTTAAGTCTATAGTAATATTCTTCGCATGCAGTCTAGCCACTGCTGTATTGAACAATCGCCTGTAGATAGATGGGATGGCAAGATTCCACCAACTCTCAACATCCACTCCGAAACCCTCCACTGCGCCATTTAAAGACTCAACATTACATTACTTACGTGATGAAATATTCAAACAATATTATTTTTAGAATTTAAATTGTACTAGAGATCGCCTCCTGATCGAAATTCAATCAAAATTTCAGTTGAAACCCAAGAAGTCTAAAAACATTTTATAATAAAAACATCTGTTCTTCCAGTTTTTCTATCAGTTGTTAGTACAACAGCTGTCTAATGATTTAATCAACTAATTATCCTTCTCCATAAGATTAACATTGGAACTTTGAAAGCCTGTGGGGCGTAGCCCTGGAGTCCGATTTGAATTGGAATGGGATTCTGCTCATCTACAGGACTAGGCCTATAGCTTTCTAACGGTATGCGCGGATTTCTCCTACGATGCACACGAGCTGAGAAAAAAGGAGGAAATGAAACATGCTTGCCTATTAATATTATACAGTCCGAAGGTTAATGGCCAATGTGATTAAAATTATTACAATCTGGTACTCTTGTTTATTATTTTTTTAATATAGAACTTCTTAATCTACCAAAAATCTGCATTTTTGGATTTTTAACTAGTTAATTATGATGTGTCAGCTGGCAAATAATAGTAGTAACTTAAATGAGTTTGGTGTAAATGTTACAAAAAAGTACTTAATACTTTAGATTAACATAATACAACTTTAATTTCAATTATATAAGTGTTTGAAAACTAATTTCACATATGTTATAGAGAAAATAAATTACTCATGATTGAATCCACATAGTTTAGTACACCTTTAGTTTCACTCTGTAGAAAAAATAAAAAATAATATGATTAACGAAATATACTTAAATCATGTTTTAAAATAAAGTCTTATGTTAGTTAAAAATTGAATGAAGGTTATTGTGTTGTGTGACCTAGTTAAAACTACAGTATTACAAGAAAAAAAGTCATCATAATCGCAAGTATTTTCAGAAGTTGGCTTTTGAGTGGCGAATAAAGAATTCAATATATTTGTTGTGAAATCAATCATCTGAAAGAACAGCAACTCAAGAGTTACTTTCCATTTTTCTCTTCAACAATTGTGATACATTGATTCTTACAAGGCAGTTTCACAGTTCTTGTATTTAAGTGCTCCATGTTTCACCTCGATCTTTAAAGTTTTTATTTCCACACGTTAATTTCTTTCAGTAAAAACTTGTTTAGTTTTTATATTTTAAGTAATGTATATATTCAATTATTATTGTTATTAAAATACAAAAATAGTTCGTTTTATTTTTTTATTTTATAGATAAATAAATCAGTAATTTTTTTGTTAATTATTATTTATTTTTGATGGAGATGTTATGTTGTCTCCTGAACTATACCACCTAACCTCACACCTCTTTTACTTACTTACTTTACTTTTCTCACGTCGTCTCGATTGACCATCATCTGGCATGAGACCTGTCATGTTTCCTATATCTCTAAATCGTGGCACTTCCATATTCAGAGGTTTGTAAAATATAGGAGAGGGCTGCAGAAAAGGTTAGGATAGGCTAGGTTAGGTAATTAGGCAGCTGGTATAAACATTGTTCCAAAAGAAATATTTTAAGCTCTTTCTTTTTTTTATGACCCTGATTTGAACCAGTTCTACTCAAAATTGATAAAGAAGCCATTTGTGCTTTATTTCCCAGAAAAGCGTTTATCATATAGCTTCAGTGAGAGCTACTTATTTGAGATGATGGATTTCAATACGCTTACGTTTTGGACAACAGAACTATGTTTTAATCTTCGTCAAATATGTTACAGGTAATAAGGACTTTTTTATCCCTCGATTTTCTGGTGGTACCCTTACTTGCTTTGGTAGGCCTGCTACCATGAAATGCTCTGAGCAGCCGTTAGTTATTTATTACGTAAACAGAATTAGCATTCAACGTAATGAAATGGTTTTCTTTCTTATACGACATAACATTACTTAAATGTTAAGTTATATACAACCATTAGACATTACTTTGAAACTTCAACAAAAAAGGCTTCAAACTTAAACAAACAAAAAATCATAAATATAACTAAGAAAGATTGAATACAAACTCGTAGAGGTTCCGACAGAGTTCGTGGTTGTCACGCAAGAAACTAGGGGCTGAGTGATTTAATACAAACTCGTAGAGGTTCCGACAGAGTTCGTGGTTGTCACGCAAGAAACTAGGGGCTGAGTGATTGAATACAAACTCGTAGAGGTTCCGACAGAGTTCGTGGTTGTCACGCAAGAAACTAGGGGCTGAGTGATTGAATACAAACTCGTAGAGGTTCCGACAGAGTTCGTGGTTGTCACGCAAGAAACTAGGGGCTGAGTGATTGAATAAAAACTCGTAGAGGTTCCGACAGAGTTCGTGGTTGTCACGCAAGAAACTAGGGGCTGAGTGATTGAATAAAAACTCGTAGAGGTTCCGACAGAGTTCGTGGTTGTCACGCAAGAAACTAGGGGCTGAGTGATTGAATACAAACTCGTAGAGGTTCCGACAGAGTTCGTGGTTGTCACGCAAGAAACTAGGGGCTGAGTGATTGAATACAAACTCGTAGAGGTTCCGACAGAGTTCGTGGTTGTCACGCAAGAAACTAGGGGCTGAGTGATTTAATACAAACTCGTAGAGGTTCCGACAGAGTTCGTGGTTGTCACGCAAGAAACTAGGGGCTGAGTGATTGAATACAAACTCGTAGAGGTTCCGACAGAGTTCGTGGTTGTCACGCAAGAAACTAGGGGCTGAGTGATTGAATACAAACTCGTAGAGGTTCCGACAGAGTTCGTGGTTGTCACGCAAGAAACTAGGGGCTGAGTGATTTAATACAAACTCGTAGAGGTTCCGACAGAGTTCGTGGTTATCACGCAAGAAACTAGGGGCTGAGTGATTTGATACAAACTCGTAGAGGTTCCGACAGAGTTCGTGGTTGTCACGCAAGAAACTAGGGGCTGAGTGATTTAATACAAACTCGTAGAGGTTCCGGCAGAGTTCGTGGTTGTCACGCAAGAAACTAGGGGCTGAGTGATTTAATACAAACTCGTAGAGGTTCCGACAGAGTTCGTGGTTGTCACGCAAGAAACTAGGGGCTGAGTGATTTAATACAAACTCGTAGAGGTTCCGACAGAGTTCGTGGTTGTCACGCAAGAAACTAGGGGCTGAGTGATTGAATACAAACTCGTAGAGGTTCCGACAGAGTTCGTGGTTGTCACGCAAGAAACTAGGGGCTGAGTGATTGAATACAAACTCGTAGAGGTTCCGGCAGAGTTCGTGGTTGTCACGCAAGAAACTAGGGGCTGAGTGATTGAATACAAACTCGTAGAGGTTCCGACAGAGTTCGTGGTTGTCACGCAAGAAACTAGGGGCTGAGTGATTGAATACAAACTCGTAGAGGTTCCGACAGAGTTCGTGGTTGTCACGCAAGAAACTAGGGGCTGAGTGATTGAATACAAACTCGTAGAGGTTCCGACAGAGTTCGTGGTTGTCACGCAAGAAACTAGGGGCTGAGTGATTGAATACAAACTCGTAGAGGTTCCGACAGAGTTCGTGGTTGTCACGCAAGAAACTAGGGGCTGAGTGATTGAATAATTTACCTAGTTCAGGTCCAATCGATAGATGGGGAATCAAGATTAATTCTCTACAATTAAATAAAGTAATCAGAAAATGGTTTTGTTTAAATTTAATATTCATTTATTGCCGGATCAAAACCACGATGATAATTATTAACTTTTATGGAAGTTCCAACAACGAGAGGCTAATCTACAAATCTCTATAAAAACAAAGTGATTCGAAACCTTGAATAAGTATGCTGTACTGAATGTACTTTAAATATAAAAAAATCTATATCAACCGTAAGTTACGTGCAAAACTAAAATAAAAATATTTCATAAGTAGAATCATTTTCTATTTGTTACTAAGATGAAGCTCAAACCGAAAACTTCTTCAATCTAACAATTACTTTACCCAATAAGACATAAAAAATACAGTAATCATAAAAGAGTATATTTATAGCTAGAAGATTGGATAGACGTTTATTATGTTAGGCCTAGTCCTAAGGGAAATCTACTGTGAGACTACATAACAAATTAACAGTGATACAATCAGAAACATGATTTTATCTTAATATAATTAGGCACTTTTCCATAAGAAAATGCATTGTGTTTTTTTATTTTTTTCTATTTTTTTATTTTTTTTATTTTTTTAATACTGCTTTTATTTTTGTTTACTTTTATCTATTAAAGGTTTTCCACGAGGCTAATGTAGTACTTACTGTTAAAAATAATAATAATTTTTTTTTTTTTTTTTTTTTTTTTTTTTTTTTTGAGGGAGAGGCGGAAAAATGCATTACGCACACAGGTGGCCAGCCTGTAGTGTGGGGCTCCCCTAAAAACGAGTTTACCCACTAAAAAACCTCCTCTACTCTTTAGGAATCTAACCTGGAATTGTTTGTCACATTACGTCAGGCTAGGCCTAAATTTGGCTTACGCCCGTGGGGCTCGCTCCTTATCCAGCCGCTCGATCAAGGGATCTGGGCCACTTCACGGTCCAGATCGGTTTTCTTTTCCAGGAGGATGCCCCGGACGAACTGTGACAAACAATCCCAGTTGCCCTCATCCTCCAAAATCGTTTGGCAGACCGAGTCCACCGAAAATGCACCAAAGATTTGTGTGGCCTCCAGGCGGGGCCCTTCCCAACGGGGACAGCGGAAGAATGTGTGTTCCGCATCGTCGGGAACACCCGGGCAATAAATGCAGTCCGGTGAACCGGTCTTTCCCATACGGTTCAGGTACGACCGAAAATAGCCGTGACCTGTCAAAAATTGGGTCAGGTAGTAGTCCACCTCCCCATGCCGCCGTTCCACCCATGGTTGGACCTGCTTGATAAGTCGCGCAGTCCATCGTCCTCGGGTGTCGTGCTCCCAGCTGTGTTGCCACTGCTGGTAGGTTCGGGAGCGCTCTTCTGTTCTTGCCGTGTCCTTGCCGATCTCGCCTTGTCTCTGATAAATCGCTTTCCTCTCCCCTGCCAAGAGCTTGACAGGGATGACTCCGGCGACCACCAGGACGGCAGGCTCGGACACTGTCCGGTAGGCGGAACACACCCGGAGCGCAGCTTGACGCTGAACCCGGGCGAGTCGCAACCTGTAGCACTCCTTATCTAGAGCGCCTGCCCACACCTCTGCCCCGTAAAGAAGCACGGACTGGACCGCGGACATCAACAGACGTCTTCTGCTGGATCGGGGACCCCCGACATTGGCCATCAGCCTACTAAGGTAAGTCACTACCTTAGCGGCCTTGTCCGCCGTACGGAAGATCTGATCCCTCCAGCTTAACTTGGTGTCCACCATAACCCCGAGGTATTTGGCGGCACGAGTTGATGTGACCACCTCCCTTCCCACTCGAAACGGGACGACGGTGTCGATCCTCTTCTTCGTAAGAATCACGATCTCCGTCTTACTGAGAGCAAGTGAGAGACCGTGATCGGACATCCAGTTGTTGACCACCCGCATAACTCGGTTCAACTTCAGTTGGGCCAGCTCAACGTTGCGTGCAGCAATGAGAGCTGCGACGTCATCGGCGTACCCAACCAAAGTGGTTTCCTCAGGCATCTCGGACCTCAGGAGGCTGTCATAGGCAACGTTCCAGAGATCCGGGCCGAGTATTGAACCTTGTGCGGCACCAGAAGTGACTTCCATCGTCCGCGTTCCGTCCCTCGTGTCATAAATCAGGCTTCGAGAGCGTAGATAATCCTCGACGAGCCGCAACAGATATGCAGGAATACGAAAGGTGTTGCGAAGCGCATCCAACATATCGACCCACCTCGCCGAGTTGAAGGCATTCTTGACATCAAGCGTAACAAGAAGCACTACTCGGCGGGAGAAATGGTTGTGGCTCTCGGCTCTCTCCACAGCTCTCTGAACTTCGGTGACAGCGTCGATCGTTGACCGTCCCTTTCTGAAGCCGTACTGACGGGGGCATAAGTCCCCGGCAGCTTCCACGGCAGAAGTCAGGCGGGAACGGATCAGCTTCTCGAACAGCTTCCCAGCCGTGTCCAACATGCAGAGAGGCCTGTGGGACGACGGCAGCTCGGGATCACCTTTGCCCTTGCTGATCAGTACAAGCCTGGCTGTTTTCCAGGGAGCCGGAAACACCCCTTCTACCAAACAGGCATTGTACATTCTCAACAACAAGTCAGCGTTGATTAAAAATACTTTCTTTAAAGCCTCACTGGGAATCCCATCCGGGCCAGGAGCCTTGTTGCTCTTCAGGGAGAGAACGGAGGTTTCCAGCTCCTCGAAAGTGAAAAGTGGAACGTCCTCTACCCGTCCGAAGTCAACCGGCGGTCGCTGTGGATGTTCAGGAAACAACGCAGCGACGATCCTCCCCATGGTGGCGCCCTCCATGATGGAAGGTGGAGAGCGGGCGCCGAGTTTCTGTGTTACAAGTTTGTAACCCAGGCCCCACGGGTCGGAATCAACGTCGTCACGAAGTCTCCTCCAGCTATTCGCCTTGCTCCTGTTGATCGCCTGGCGGAGAGATTTTCTCGCAGCTTTATAGGCCTCCGACTTACGAACTCTGTCTGCGGGAATTCTCGCTCTAGTGGCGGCTCGTCTAGTTCTTAAACATGTTCTTCTGAGTTCCGCAATCTCTTCAGTCCACCAGTAAACGGGTTGTTTGTCGCGTCGGGGTTTCCTTCGCGGCATAGACTGGTCGCAGGCCGAGACGATAAGTTCCATCGTGGATGTTACTAGTGCCTCGGCTCCAGCCTCACCAGGATTCCCCTGCGCTCCCCGAGAGATGACTTCGGTGAACTTGACCACGTCCAGTTTGTTGGTGTTCCACCGGCGTGGCCCTTCCCGAGATGCGGAAACTCGACGATTTGCCTGATCATGCAGGTCAAACACGATGTATTGGTGGTCGCTACCCGTGTAGTCCTCGACAACCCTCCAGCCAGAGATCCTCGGAAGGAGCGACTCAGACGCAAAGGTGACGTCAGGGATCGTGCCTCTCTGCCCGGGGCGCCGAAAAGTAGGTGTGTCGCCCTGGTTGAGGACGACAAGACCGGCCCTGGCGATGAAATCCAGGATGTATTTCCCCCGGGAGCTGGTAGAGGGCATTCCCCACTCGACGGCCCTGGCGTTGAAATCGCCACCAACGACGACATGCCCGGTGGTGCCGAGAACGCACTCCTCTAGGCTATCTATCTTGTCGCGAAAGTCCTGGACGGCCTCGTTGGGTGTGAGGTAGCAACTGAAGATAGTCACGTCCCTACACCGAACCCAGACGAATCCTCGGCCGCGCCCGTGACTCCGCACCAAGACATCCTGTGTATTACGCGCCCAAAATGCAGCAGTACCGAGGCTGTCGGAGATCCAAATGTTTGGGTCTCTGTCCCGATACTGTTCGCTGATAAGGAGCGCGTCAGCACCAAGTTCTCGGGCGAGCTGATCTAGAAGGTTATCAGCTCCCCAGGATCTATGAAGATTGGCCTGGAGGATGCGAATTACCGGCCGCTGCCTTTTGCCTGTTCAAGTGCGGCTCTGAAGGCACCGCACTGACCAGACCCGGGTAAGTGACCGAGGGCACTGGAGCCTGAATCCTTGCAGAGGAAGCAGGATGGGCTCGAGGAACATTCCTTGCGTTTGTGGCCCTGGCCTCCACACTGGAAGCAGTTGGCACTCCTGTCGGGCCCGTTACAGTTTCGGGAGGAGTGGCCGAAACCGAGACAGCGGAAGCATCTCGAAACTACCACCCTCCGTTTGAGCCTGCAACTGACCCAACCGACTCTGAGGTGCTGAAGGCTAAGCAGCTTATTGGCGTGCTTTTCGCCCATCTCAGCAACAGCCATCCTGAGTTGACTTCGGTTAGGCTTTGTCAGCCATACCCTCACTCCATCAGCCGGTATCTCCGGGAGTGCCACCTGGATCGCACGGGTCACCTCATCTTCGGTGGAGAGGGCATCAAGGTCCCGAATCTCGACCGAACATTTCGGTTCTAGGGCCTTGATGGAGCCTTTGTCCCCTAGTGCAGTCTTGAGGGAAGCGGCAAAACCGATCTTGTCACTCGACTTCCCCAGTTCGAGGAGGACATCCCCGTTCTGGGTTCGCCGAATAGACTTGATAACGGTGTCGGTCTCTTCCGGTTTGGCCTGCGATCTAATCTGACCCAGAACATCAGCAAAAGATCGCCCCCCTAAGGGCTTGATCAAGATTGCCTCCGTCCTGGGCTTCTTAGGCCTGGGTTGTTTAGGCTTTCTGACAGACTTGCCAGAGGCCTCCCCCACCGGGTTTGAGACTTGCGTCCGCTCCACCCTCGACGCACTTTTCGAAGCTGCCTCCACTTGCTTCTGCCTCCTCCTTTCTTTCTTAGACAGGCGCGTCTTCCAGCCCCCCAAAGGTGTTGAGGCAGAGTTTGCTGCCAAGGCAGGATTAGCCGCCGGAGCAGGAACCTCTGCAGGAGTAGCCGCTGGAATCGCGACAGCGCCCGGGGTGGATTGAGTAGCCTGGACAGGAGATGTCTGCGATGCCGCAGTGACAAAAACCGGTCTCGGCACTGAGTCCACCTCAACAAGCTCAGGGCTTTCCGGCGAAGAACCGCTCTGCCTCTTCTTTCGCTTTCTGGCTTGAGTCTGGGACTCAGCCAGATGAGCTTGAGGCGAAGCAGACATAACTCGGTTCATAACGTCGCGCTCCTGCTTCACTGCCTTCAGCCTGATCTTCCGGCATTCCTCGATTTCGCCAAGGAAATCCTCGAGTTTTGGAATCCCGTCCTTAATCGCCTTGTTGACGTTCTTCTGAATAAGGAGAGCCTTGGCCATCTCCTTCAAAAGATCGTTCATTTTCTTCAGACATGAGTCTTCCTCCTCGTTGGCATCGTCCTGCTGCTGCCGAAGCATTTGCATCTCGAATGCCGGACGAAGAGGACTCTTCCTGGGAGGAATTCCTTGCATCCCGGCTAGAGGTGTTACCGGCTCAGTCACCCCCATACCCAGCTTAACCTCATCCTTCTCCTTTCCGGTTACGGCCGACGATCCGGCGACACCAGCAGCCTTGAACGGGATCGGCGGAGGGGAGGCTTTAATTCCCCCCGTCGGCGTCCCAGTCTTCGAGGTCGGAGACCTCTGCAGTTTTGAGCTGCGCTTAAAGGCGGCCTGCTCATTCTCCTTTAATTTCGTGTTTTGGTTTTGAAGATCCATTTGGTTTTGATTGAATACAAACTCGTAGAGGTTCCGACAGAGTTCGTGGTTGTCACGCAAGAAACTAGGGGCTGAGTGATTGAATAATTTACCTAGTTCAGGTCCAATCGATAGATGGGGAATCAAGATTAATTCTCTACAATTAAATAAAGTAATCAGAAAATGGTTTTGTTTAAATTTAATATTCATTTATTGCCGGATCAAAACCACGATGATAATTATTAACTTTTATGGAAGTTCCAACAACGAGAGGCTAATCTACAAATCTCTATAAAAACAAAGTGATTCGAAACCTTGAATAAGTATGCTGTACTGAATGTACTTTAAATATAAAAAAATCTATATCAACCGTAAGTTACGTGCAAAACTAAAATAAAAATATTTCATAAGTAGAATCATTTTCTATTTGTTACTAAGATGAAGCTCAAACCGAAAACTTCTTCAATCTAACAATTACTTTACCCAATAAGACATAAAAAATACAGTAATCATAAAAGAGTATATTTATAGCTAGAAGATTGGATAGACGTTTATTATGTTAGGCCTAGTCCTAAGGGAAATCTACTGTGAGACTACATAACAAATTAACAGTGATACAATCAGAAACATGATTTTATCTTAATATAATTAGGCACTTTTCCATAAGAAAATGCATTGTGTTTTTTTATTTTTTTCTATTTTTTTATTTTTTTTATTTTTTTAATACTGCTTTTATTTTTGTTTACTTTTATCTATTAAAGGTTTTCCACGAGGCTAATGTAGTACTTACTGTTAAAAATAATAATAATAATAATAATAATAATAATAATAGTAATAATAATAATAATAAAAATCCAAAAAAATGAATTTATAAACGATTTATAAACACTATTTTTTACAATTTTCTAATTCACATATAATAGGCCTAGTGTTTTATTTTTAAAACTATCTTAACATTTTCTGCAGCTAATTCTGAACAATCGGTCTGCTGCTTACAATTATTAATATATAATTCTATTAATTTACATTATTAAGCTTCAATCTTGCCAAAATGAGGGTGTAGTCTATCTATAATTTTTTGTAAGATTATTTATTGATTCGGAATTTATGTAAAATTCGCACGTCAGCTAATTGTTTCCATTATAATTCATGTTTTAGTTAGCTAATATGCCTAATCAATCCCTAAAGAGTAATATAATGTTATTCAGAACAACTGTTAGATCAGGGTGATTCTAAGTTTTTTTATTGTTTATTTTCACGATGCTTTACAAAACTAATGTTGGTCGTAGATAAAGTATTCTATGCAACGAGTGTGTTCTGCTTTTATAATACTACCGTCACATAAATTAACAAATAATATGTAACAGTAAAGAACAAAGTGTATAGCAATATCGTGCAAAACAAAATAAAAAACACGTAAACAATAGGTTTACACTAGGGGATATTTTCTACTCTATTAGAATTGATATAATCACAAACCATGATGTTTACTTCAATGAAAAATCAATTTAGGTTAACTAATCGAAAGTTAACTAAATCTTACTTTTAGTACACTCTAGATACACTCTTTTAGTACACTAAATCATATACTCTAGTTATATAATTTGAAATTATTGTAATTAATAAGTACATTGTTTATCCGTACTTTTTTATTAATTATACAGGGTCATCGAAAAAGAATGCCGGGATTTTAAAAACAAATTGATGCAAGGCCTCTAAACCTAAAAGAATAATTTTATCACTGTTTGAAAACTGTATTGAGACAGTTTTGTTGGATGGAGGGAAAATAGTGGCCACGTGACCTTGACATGCGCAGAACTGATGCACGGTGAAGCATCATCTACGGCGAGTCGGCCATTACGATGTTGACAGAGCTGCGCCTATTCCTTGGCCCCCCAGAAGTCCAGACATTACTCCTTTGGATTTCTTTTTCCGGGGATACATAAAGAACGTAGTTTATTCTGAAAAAGTTCGTGATTCGGTGCATCTGCGCGAGCGCATCTCTGCCGCCATCGCTACTGTAACCCCAGAGATGATTCAACGAACTTGGCAAGAAATCGACTACAGATTTGATGTCTGCCGGGCAACAAATGGAGCCCACATTGAAACTTACTAAGGTACCAAAAAAAACTTCTTTTCCCCCTGTACATTTACATTATAAAATGAATAAAATATCTTTAATATATATATTTTTATATTTAATTAAAATCCCGGCATTCTTTTTCGATGACCCTGTACTCTTTGATGGAATTACGTATTAGTTTTATGTGTACTGCAAGAACTAAATTACAATGACGCAATATTATAATAAGTGGTTTACCTGGTGTGCCAAGGCTACCTTTGCTGAATTGCTATTGATTGTATACGGATTGCGTGCCAATGAGCATTAAAATGGTGACGGTGACTAGCATTGAGCATTGAGTCAGGCAATGCTCAATCGTGCGTCATTTGAGCATGGTCTTCACGCAACAATGGTTAATGTTCTTCAAATAAGATTTTAATGTCCGCCATAACTTTAAGTGATATAGGAAAATGTTTGCTGTACAAAGATATCGTTTAAGGGGCTTAATCTATTATACTTGTGTTATCTTTCAACGAGTGGACGGTTATTACTACCATAAAAGTGTGGAGGTCTTTAAAGAAATCGCCTTTCATAATTGTAATTCTTTATTGAATTATGTTTTAAGATCATTTATAGATATACAGGGTGTCCAGCTTCCACCTTTACAAACTTTTCCATGTTATTAAGCATGTCAAAACAAAGAGAAAAACCATATAAACATATGTCCGGAAATGCTTCGTTAAGCCGCTAGCCGCCATTTTGTTTTTTCCACTTAAGAATTTTTATTTCCGTGACAGGTTGTTGTATTGAATTCACATTTGGCATGTACCTTAATCACACCAATGCTAATTTGTAGAAAAAATATTATTTTTTTCCGATTTATATTTTCAAAATGGCGGCAATTTTAATTTTTTAAACTCAAATATCTCAAAAACGGTAAATTTTAAAAAAATATTACAAGAGACAAAAGAGTTGACAAATTAAATTATCTAAATATTGATTCCAAGTTTGTAAGGATCCGACAACAAATAACAAAGTTATTGAGATTTTTCTCTTAAAATAACCTAAATTAGCATTAATCATAGTGCAAAATCAGTGTTTTTCTGCAAGAAAACCACAATAACTCCGTTATTTGTGGTTGGATCCTTATAAACTTGGTGTCAATGTTTAGATAATTTAATTTGTCAACTTTTTTGTCTCTTGTAGCATTTTTATAAAATTTACCGTTTTTGAGATATTTGAGTTTAAAAATTTAAAATTGCCGCCATTTTGAAAATATGAATCGGAAAAAAATAATATTTTTTCTAAAAATGAGCATTGGAGTGATTAAGATTCATGCCAAATATAAACTCAATACAACAAACCGTTACGGAAATAAAAATTAATAAGTGTAAAAAACAAAATGGCGGCTAGTGGCTTAACGAAGCATTTCCGGACATATGTTTATGTGATTTTTCTCTTTGTTTTGACATGCTTAATAACCTGGAAAAGTTTGTAAAGGTTGAAGCTGGACACCCTGTATATCTCTTATGAAAATTTATCTCCTTTATCTATGAGATTAATAGAGAAAATTAATCGTTTTACAAAATTTTTCATTATCACGTATATACTATTTAAACCACTTTCATTGAGTTAAATTGTCTTCAAGATATTATTTCAACAGAAAATCATGAGGGGGAGAAAACAAACATTACCATCTAGTAAAATTTTTAATAATAAATGTTTAAAGGTTATATACATATTTTAAATTTATTTTATGGTTTTACATCTCAAACTAATGAAACCTATATGAAACCTAAAACCAAACATAATAAAATGATCGATAATAAACATTATAAATAAACATAAACATTCAAACTATACATGTTAACGAATCGGCATTGTACTTCAGCATTTTAAAATTTAACTCAACAGAAAAATATAAAAAAAAGTTGGAAAAACAAAATGTACTTTAAAACATTATAGTTTTATCGTAACACAATAAACACAATTATAATTTATAATTATAAATTATAATTACAATTTATAAACACAATTCTCAATTAAAAACTTGATAAGACAATTTAAATAACTTTAATAAGACTCCCTTTCGGGAAATATTTTTTCATGAAACACACCGTATTTTTCTATATCCGTTTTTACAAGGAATAAACCAACATATTACGTTCAATATTACAACTTTCGAGTTCGTGGAAAAGCTTTCAACTCAAATATTGAATCAACAAGGTATATTACTTTAAATCGAACTGTGGGAATGAATACAAATTGTACATTTCGTAAATTGACCAATATTACGGGGCAATCGAACAGTATTCAATACCCCTCCTACTGTGAGCTTACTCAAGAAGCAAATCTAAAAATGAAACTCTGATTGTTGAAGTAAGTAATAAAAATTTTTAGGAAGTAAGTAATGAAAAATTTCAGCAATTCCCTTAAAACTACTTTAAAACAATATGTAAGAAGCAGAAAAGAAACACAATACAACTCACCCTCTGGCGTGTTTAGAATTAAAACTTTAATCTTGCGTGTTTATTTTCCTGGGAGGAATGACATATAAATTGTGACATGCAATGGTATACATTCTAGGAAGATCATATTGCGCAATAATTATTAAAATAGTATATTTTTTCTAATGCTTGAATACTTTTTAATTTAGGCGATCGCTAAATTTAGTTAAAATCAAATCTATACATGCCTTTCCAAACGTGTCATATCCTAAAGTTTCTTGTTTTGTTTTCGGGTCTTTAAATGCCAACGTTATTTTTAACCGTTTTCATTGAGCACTGAGCAATTATAGTAGTCTTACTACCCTCCAATGCTTTTTACTATTTAAAACTTTACTATTACAAAACTTAAGCTTTTTTTATTTCTTTAAATAATGTATTATACCTTTTACTGATATAATAATTGGTTGACGAAAATATGAGTTTGAAACATTTATGTTACAAAAATTAATTGAAAAACCTGGGTACTTCTAAAGTTTGGACAATTAGTAGGCACACAAAATCAGTAGATACCTTTAACATCATATGGTAGTTTAGGATACCTTAGAGATTCTGTGACATCTATTCTTATAATAATTCAGTTTAGAAAATCTTGGCAGAATTGATTCTGGAGTTCCACTGGACAAATTTTAATTTTCGAGATGTCGTTGGAAAGCTCTCATCCTGTAGATTTGCCAAAAAATATGAAAGTTTGATGTTTTTTAGTATTTTGGTGAAAAAAACATGTTTTCCATAAGAAATGCATTGGAAACAGGTTTTTACGATTTTTTCATTTGAAGGCAATTTTTTTCTGCTTTTATTGCGGTTATTCAAGAAATGCATGTCAGTGATTTGTAGGAGATTTAATTCTCTTTCAGAAAATCACCATCCACTTTGGTCGATTTCCTCACCGTTCAAAAGTTATTTAAAAAAAACCAAATCTACTACCAGTTTTGTTTGCGTTTAAAAAATAATGAGTAAGAGAAAAATTGGGCAATCGAATCTGGAGTTCCACTGGACCTATTTTAATTTTTAAGATGTCGTTGGAAAACTTTCATCCTGTATATTTGCCAAAAAATATGAAAGATTGATATTTTTATTTATTCTTATAATAACTCAGTTTTGGATATCTTGGCAGAATTGATTCTGGAGTTCCACTGGACCAATTTTAATTGTTGAGATATCGCTAGAAAGCTCTCATCCTGTAGATTTGCCAAAAAATATGAACGTTTGATGTTTTTTAGTATTTTGGTGAAAAAATAAAAATACATGTTTTCCGTAAGAAATGCATTGGAAACAGTTTTTTACGATTTTTTTCATTTGAAGGCAATTTTTTGCTGCTTTTATTGCGGTTATTCAAGAAATGCTTAGTAATAATTTGTAGTAAATGTAATTCTCTTTCAAAAAATCATCATCCACTTTGTCGATTTCCTCACCGTTCAAAAGTTATTTACAAAAAATCAGAGCTACTACCAGTTTTGTTCGCGTTTAAAAAATACTGAGTAAGAGAAATCTTGGGGCAATCGAATCTGGAGTTCCACTGGACCGATTTTAATTTTTAAGAAGTCGTTGGAAAGCTTTCATCCTGTATATTTGCCAAAAAATATGAAAGATTGATATTTTTTAGTTTTTATGGTGAAAAAAATAAAAAAAAACATATTTTTCATAAAAAATACATTGACAACGGGGTTTTATGAATTTCTGATTTGAAAGCAATTTTTGGCTGCATTTATTGTGGTTGTTCAAGAAATGCTTAATCGTAATTTGTAGGAAATTTAATTCTCTTTCAGAAAACCACCTTCCACTTTGGTCGATTCCTCACCGTTTTTAAGTTATTTACAAAAACCAAAGTTACTACCAATTTATTCGCTTTGAAGATTCAGTTTTGAAAATCTTGGGGCAATCGAATCTGGAGTTCCACCAGACCGATTTTAATTTTTAAAATGTTGTTGCAAAGCTCTCATCCAATATATATTAGATTTTCCAAAAAATATGAGTTTGATGTTTTTTAGTATTTATGGTGAAAAATAAAGAAATACCATTTAAGTTTAAAGTTTTCCATAAGAAATACATTGAAAAGGGTTTTTACGGTTTTTTCATTTGATGGCAATTTTTGGCTGCTTTTACTGCGGGTATTCAAGAAATGCTTAGAGGTAATTTGTAGGAAATTTAATTCTCTTTCAGAAAATTACCATTCACTATGGTCAATTTCCTCATTGTTAAAAAGTTATTTACAAAAAACCAAAGCTACTACCGATTTATTTAAATACTGTGGTACAGATGTTTTTATTTAACTTTGTACAGCTAAATATAGAGTACTGGACCGATTTTAATAATCTTTTATGTGTCGTCGGAAAGCTTCATCTATGTATATTTACTCAAAAATGTGAAATGTGGAAAATGTGACATTACATTATAGAGTTTTTAAATCGGCAATCACCATCAGGAATGCCAATACATCAATTAAATTTTAAGATTGGAGCTGTTATAATGTTACTAAGAAATCTTAACACAAAAAGGGGGTTATGCAACGGCACACGATTAAGTGTTAAAGATCTAAAGCTGAATTCAATAATTGCAGAAGTTATAACAGGATCTTCAGCAGGTGAAATTTTGTTCATTCAAAGGATTGATTTACCACAGACGGACAGAGATTTGCCATTTGTTTTAAAAAGACAACAATTTCCAATAAAATTAGCCTTTGCCATTACAATTAATAAAGCACAAGGCCAGACATTGGAGAAAGTTGGTGTCTACCTACCAGCACCAGTATTTAGCCACGAACAATTGTATGTTGCACTATCTATGGTAAGGAGGTTCGATGACATTAAAATTAAAATTATCCCTTGCAAAGATCAAGTAAGATTGTTAAAAAACTCTGATAAAGTATTTGCAAAGAATGTTGTATACAAAGAAATATTTAGATTCATGATTCCTACTACTGGATATTGATTTCAATTATTAGAAATGAATTACCTTTTCAATATCCTTGTTTTCTAAGGGAAACTACATGTTTCGTGGCGACAGCCACATCTTCAGGTTCCTCCAAAAAGGGTCGTCAAACATTTAAAATTGATATCACACAAACACGAATAATAAATAAATACACATTTAACATTAAAACCACGGTAACCAAAGAGAGTATTCGCCTGACTATTGATTTTATCGTTTTATGACGTTGTCACCTGAATTTTTAACTGCTTTGTAGATTTCAAAGTTTTCGAGGGCTGTAATCTTATTTCTGCAATTGCGTTTATGTAGGATTTCTAGATTTTCTTCTAATTTTGTATAGTTGTGTTTTTTTTTTTTTTTTTTTTTTTTTTTTTTTTTTTTAAGAAATATTGTAAATAAATACGTAACCGTTGCGTTTGAATTTTTTTAAATTTCTGTATGTAATAGAAAATAGTTTTCTTTCTCAAATAGAATTTCAATATTAAAAACAAATACTACAATTTTTTTATTTATTTCAACGGAAATAGCATATAGGTACAATTTTTCTAGAGACCGTTGTATTTAACCACAACGGGCTTTGTTCCTAGTAGATTAATAAATGTAAGAACACCAAAAACTGTTTATGTTAATTATATTGCTTATACAATCATTCAGTAAGCTTCTAGTTGCTTTATTTAACTTAATGCTTGAATCTTTATGAGTTTTTGGCCACCATACTCAGAGTAAGGATTGATTCCTGAACATTTACAGAATTGATAGATAAATTTTGGTTTTTGGTTAGTCAAGAGATAATTATTTTCCTAATGTGATATTTTTGTACCATATACAAAGATATAAATGCATTGTTATTGATATTTTACATTTGCGTACAGTGCGTGGGGGCGTATAATTTTGGGAATTATCTGATGCATGAATCAGTGTTATCCAACAAATATATAGTAGATATAATTACTTCACACAAAAAAAATATAAAAACATAGTTAAAACGTAAAAATACTAATGAATTATTTCCATTTCGTAAGTTTCGTTAGTTTTGTTTAGTGCAATATAATTGTTACATTAAAATTATTTTCCAAAAACACCTTGTATGATGAATATTATTTTAATGTATTTCTTTTAAAATGTTTATGACGGTATAAAAGAAATAAACAGTAAAAATGTGCTCAAACTGTGTTGTTGTACCAAATAGTTAACTTTAATTATTTAAGGACCATTGTACATACTGTGGTTCTTATTTGCTTTCGCGTTTGAAAGTTGGTGTATGGGTCAGTAACGTAGGGGTGGCGGTGACATGGGGTCCCAATGGGACATAACTTTGCTGTACACCCTTCCTACCTGGCAGATACTGCTCAACTCTGGTGTACAACTTGCCCGGCGCCATGTAAAAACTTGGTCTGCAATTCGGTTTTCGTATTCCTAAAATACCCTTCGATTGCAATAGCTATTTTTGTAATAAGAGCGTAAAGTACGTCATTGCCACTCGAGAATTGTAGATGGCACGAAGCGTCAGCTGAGTGCGGCCAAACAATTCGAGAGCGGCAATGACTATTTACGCTCGTAATACACACAAGATTTTTCCTACCAACATAATTGTTACATATTACATGTTTTATTGTATACAAAATGTCATTTAGATTATTTTTGATTTGTTTCTCTTGGAACATAATGTTAACTATAAAACATAACCTCAAACTAAAAAAGAAGCAATTACTAAACGACAACAATGAATAACATCTGTAGCATGGTTTGTAACAACAGCTGATTTAAAATTGCTGTTTGATCTAGCGTGCGGTAAAGAATCATTGCCGCTCTCGAGCGGGAAAGAAACGGAAACCGGAAATGAACTGTTTTGCATAGCGGTTACAGGTGTGGCAATGCGATTATTTCCATGCAGTGGTAGAAAAAATTAATTTTACAAAGGCATCATTTGATTATTTATTTGGTAGCTGACATCCCGCAAAAATGACAGGCAATTTTAAAATGTTATTAAATATATAAATATGTGATACTTTATAAGTTTTAGTGGACAAAGAATTTTAAATAATAACCGTCAGTTTCAGGGCTTAAGATTTTTTTTTATAATTTCTTTGCAGCTTTTTTGTAATAAACCAAATTATTCTTGGGCTCATTTCACCCAGTTAACATCCCCTATATGTAGGCAAGAAAGAGTGCATTTTTTATGCTTGGTTTTCTCCCAAAAGGAGACTCTGTACTTTTACAGTTTTTACATAAAGTATCAAACTCTTTACATTCAATGGGTAAAAACAAATTTGTTTTGACGTCAATTGTTACATATTTATTTTTAAAGGTATTTATAACTTCATCTATTTACTTGCTTTCATTTGCTAGGTTTTTGTAAATCGTCTGATTTTCTTACATAAACTACTTTGTTAATTAGCAGTTATGTAAAATTTAAGTTAATGATATGTATCCTTCGGAGAAGTAAGCAAATTATTGACAAAATAAAGTCTTAGATATGTCTAAAGGAGACTCAAGTTTTATGTTGCGGAGTTATAAGGCATGTTGAGAGGGAATCCATATGTTCCTATAATCAAGAGGCATTGATAAATCTATTAACACCATAAGACATTGATCATTTCAGTAGTTTTTTTTTTCTCTAGACACTCAAATGTAGTCTTTTATTTTATATGATTCAGTTTATTGTTATAAATACAACAGGTAACCCGGAACCTTAGTAAACCATGGTAATCAGAATTTTAAAAAATCTTATTGAAAAGAGTGCATGAAAAAGTTCATATAGGATGAAAATCTTAACTGTGACACCAATTTCATATCTTAAACTATGAGGTTTCGAGAAAATTTTCAATTTAGAAAATCACCTAATTTTTAAGGCAATAAAAATATTAATTGTTTTTTTGTTGTAAATGGCCACTATTTTGCAATATGCAGCCAAATTTTAAATTTCTCATAAAACACCCTATATTATATGGAGTTTTTTTTAACAATATTGCAATTTTAAGGGTAATTTTAATCGTTTAGTTTTAAGAAAGTTTTTTACTCCAAACCTAACTTTCAGAAAAATAGAAGCAACTTAATTTCATTTTTAGTTCCTTAAGAATAACATGGGGCAAACTTGATTTGCAGATATCTACGAAACCATTCAAAATAAATAAAAAAATAGGCTACTCAAGAAAAAAGTCTTAAATTGTTGATCAAGGTATTTTTATATACTAACATCAAATATGTAAAAATTTTGTTTTTCATCCGCCATATTGCAAATAAGTTGATTTATGAGTTAATTTATGATAATTTACATGAGTGAATGATGTTCTAATTATTGTTAGGCCTACATCAAATTAAACTGAGATTATTAAGTAAAGTTTGTAAAACTCTTATTTGCAATAAAACTACTTCTGTGTTACAATGAGAACACAATATCTAATTTAAAAAAAAGGAAGATAGTTAAATGTTCTTGGAACATAATTTTAAAATATTTATTACTTGAGCTTTTTTATATTTCTGAATGGTTTCGGGGATATCGGCATATAAAGTTTGTCCCATGTTTTTCTTATGGAGTTAAAAATGAACTTAAATTTTCCTTGACCGTTAGGTGCAGAGAAGAATTTTAAAGAGTAAAAAAGTCTAAAAATTTCATGACAATTTCACAAGCATAATTTTGTATAGTGTGTTTTATAAGAAATTTTTATTTGGCGCCATATAGGAAAATGGTTTCCTTTTAAAAAAAAATGAATCTATATATTTTATTGCCTTAAAAATAGGTGATGTTTTCCCTAAATCTCATAGTTTAGGATAATGCAATGGTGGTACCATTAAGTTTTTCACCCTGTATGTGATATTTTACAAAATAGCTTATCACATATACATGCAATTATAAATGGACACAAAAATATCAGCACTGTAATATATATTAAAATATATCATTAACATAAATGTATCCTATTCGTGTCCTAAAAACTGCAATTAACAAACAATTTCATGCATGGAACTTTAAATTTAAAAATTTAAAATCCATTCATTCCATTGTCTAAAAATATGTTATAATTATGGTTACGTCAATTTAAATTGAGATTATTAGGTACAATTTGCAACCAAACTACTTCTGTGTTACAATGAGAACACAATATCTAATGTTACAAAGGAGAAGATATATATAATATATGTTGTGATACATAGAAAACAACATAACAAAAATGTTCACGAACATACCAAACATGATAGAATCAGTTTAAAAAAGTTGCAAATACTGAGGCCTCCTCCCAGTGGAAATCACAAAGAGAACATCAAAGACGTCTGATCAAGTCGGTTATAAGGTAGGTGATTTCATTTTGTAGCTCAGAAATCATCAGGGAAATTCGATTTGGCGTTTTAAATTTAGGAAACCCATTCCATCGTTTCCGGAATCTACAGGTCCAAATTTTTAAATTAAAATAGATAAGATATTAGCTCCTTAATTTATAAACATACAAGAATAAAACAAAAGCCCTTAAGCATAGTTCACAATTGAAAGCCAACGCTACAACAGAAAACACTTAATTTCATTTTTAATAATACATTAGTTTTATTCCTTTAACAAGTAACTCACAATTCCTTACATACAAGATTCACATCACTGTTATGACTGACAGATGTTTTACAAAAACAAAAACTAATTATTGACTTTGACAGATTGCAGGTATTCAGATCACACAGAGATATAAACTTTGAGTTCAGTAACATTATGAATATTAAATTGTACATTCAACACCTCCCCTCAATTTAATATCATTAAAAAATTAAGGAAAAACAAAAACAAAAAATAACATTAACTAAATATATAACATAAGTTTATCAATTTTTCCTTTAGAACATTTTTGCTTGATGATAGTAGACTAATTTATTGGTAAAACTCCCAAACCAGTACGAAGTTTGCAAAACTGAGCTTTTGCTAAACCTTTAGTCAAGATATCTGCTTTTTGATCTTTGGTTGACATATAAATAACTTCTATTTCCTTCTTCGAAACAAGTTCTTTGACATAGTGGTACTTAATATCAACATGCTTCTGTTTTGCGTGATCTGGTTTACTCAACTGATGTATACATGACATGTTATCTTCATACACAGTTACAGGTAACTCAACTTTAATAGACATTTCAGTTAATAAGTTCTTGATCCATATTAGTTCACATCCTGCCTGACAAAGAGCAATATACTCAGCTTCTGTGGACGACAAAGCGATTAGGTTCTGCTTTTTGCTACACCAGGAAACTACGCCTCCAAATACTTCAAAAACATAGCCTGATATGGATTTTCTATCAAGTTCATTCGCCCAATCGGCATCAGCATACCCTACAATAGTTGTTGTACATTGTTTGCTAAAGAACAGTCCAAAATTAAGTGTACCTTTTACATATCTTAGGACTCTTTTAAGACCGACCCATTGACGCTCTGTCGCATTAGATTGAAAACGGCTATAAAAATTAACTGCAACACTTAGATCAGGGCGAGTTGATAATGCAGCATACATGAGACATCCTACTAGCTCTCTATAAGGTTTAAGACCTACAACACAAGAGCCCTCTAGCTCTCTTGGAGGCTGTACTTCGAGAGGAGTGGAAACTGGATTACAATTACTCATTTCGAACCTGTTTAGAACATTCTTCAGATAAGTTTCATTTGACAAGAACAAACCATTATCTGTTTTTGTTACTTTCATACCTAGGTAATAACTTAACTGGCCTAAATCTTTGGTTCGGAAATTAAACATAATCTCTGATTTTACATGATCTATATCCTTACGATCATTCCCTGCTACAATAATGTCATCAACATACAATAGTAAGTACATGTAACCATGTTCAGTTCTCTTGACATACAAACAATAGTCATTTTTACTTTGACTGAAACCTAGTTTTGTTATGAAAATGTGAAACTTTGCATTCCATGCTTTAGGAGCTTGCTTGAGACCATAGAGTGCTTTGTTTAGCTTACAGACTAAGTTACTTCCATCTTCCAACCCTTGAGGTTGCTTCATGTAAATATCCTCATCAAGATCACCATTTAGAAAAGCATTATTTACATCTAGTTGTTCACAGTACATATCATTTGCGTTTACTACAGATAATAATATTCTAAAAGAATTTAATCTAGCTACAGGAGCATATGTTTCGTTATAATCAAAACCTTTCTTTTGACAGCAACCTTTAATAACTAACCTTGCTTTATATTTTTCGATTTCACCTGCAGCATCTCGTTTTACTTTGAACACCCACTTGTTGTCGATGGCCTTTCTTCCAGGTGGAAGTTCACACATAGACCATGTGTTATTTTCTTCTAATGCTTTAAGTTCTTCTTTTACAGCAGCTTCCCACAACGCTTGGTCACTCCGTGTTTTGATTTCTTCATAAACTGTTGGTACATCTTCCACATATGATTCTGCATTCAACGCAAACACTGCATAGTTACTGTAGGTATGGTAGTCATTTAAATACTTAGGTGTTTTTGAAACTCGGGAACTTCTTCTGACATTTTGCTGTTCAACTTCAATCTGATCTTCTTCTTCTTCAGCCTCAAGTATTGGGCATGGTTCAACAACTTCTGGTAATTGTTCTGTAATCCAATTGTTTTTGTTATCTGGTTCTGAGTCACTATCCCAATCAGTCAGATTTAGTTGGTTTCCAGTAATAAACTTGTTTTCATCAAATGTTATGTCCCTTCCTTCAATAACCTTTTGTCTTTCAGGACACCACAGCCGATAACCATTATGACAGTAGCCTACCATGTAACACTTAATTGTGCGAGAATCAAACTTGCATTTGATTTGAGATTTTGGAGTATGTAGAAACGCTAAACATCCAAACACTCGTAGTTTGCTTAAGTCAGGTTTCTTACCGTACCATAATTCTGCTGGAACACAATTGTTGAGGGCACTTGTAGGAGTTCGACTGATTATGTAGACAGCAGAAAGAACAGCTTCATTCCATAGATCTTTGCTTAACTTAGATTCCAGAAGCATACATCTTGCCTTTTCTGCGATTGTTCGATTCATTCTCTCCGAAACACCGTTCTGTTGAGGTGTATAACTTATTGTACACTCATACTGGATACCTTTTGATTCAAAATAAGCTTTCATTTCTTCTGACAAATACTCTCCACCTCTATCACATCTGAAACGACTAATTGGCAGATTGAAATGGGTTGTTGCCATAGCTTCATAGGCTTTAAAGTACCTGAACGCCTCTGATTTACATTCCAGAAAATATGTACAAGTAAAATGTGTAAAATCATCAACAAAACACAAAATGTACCTCTTGTTGTTCCATGATCGGATATTAATTGGTCCCATAATATCACTATGCACTAGCTGAAGCGGTCTTGTTGCTCGAGTTCTTGTACTTTTGTGAGGTAATTTAGTTTGTTTTCCAGAAACACAAACCTCACATACACCTTTTATTGGCTTTTGCTGCCCTCTGTTTGAATCCATCCCATCAACCATTAGTTTAAGTTGTTCTTGACTTTTGTTGTTAATGTGTCCAAGACGCCTATGCCAAAGGTCAGCTTCAGTTTGATTAGCTTCAACCAGTGAATCTGAGTTTAATTCAAAATCAACCTCATACAATTTGTCCTTACGATAAGCAGCCGCAACTAAAACTCGACCACTCTTGATTTCAGCTTTTCCAGCTTCAAAAACTATGGTGAAACCATTCATTTCAAGTCTTCTCGCCGACATCAAGTTTACTTCTAGATTAGGGACGATTAGAATTTTGTCAATTTTTATTTTGTAGGACTTATTATTAACATAGGAATTCACAAACATACAGCCATAGCTTTTAGCAACTAAGTGCTCACCAGATTTTGCCACCTTGATTTTAATCGGTTCGGGTAATTCTTTTACATTTGTAACAAGTTTTTCACTGTTAACAAGGTGTTCACTTGCACCTGAGTCCAAACACCACTTCACATTGCACCTGTTCATCATCGGCTTAGACACTGTTGAAACTAAGCCTATTTTTGATTCTTCAAAATTTTCAGTTGTAAAACAAAAATCATCTGCTTTACTTTTGTCATGTGTAGTCGCACTTGCTCCAGCCGAATTGGCTTGAGTACCATTTCCTCGTTCCAACCATTTTGCTCTCTTCCAGCAATCAGCCTTTTTGTGACCTGGTTTCTTACAAAAATGACAATTAAATGGAAAATGTTCATTTGCCTTTACTGGTAATTCCTGAGTGTTAGCTGGTTTTTGCTGTTGCTGTTTTGGCTTCCCCCTGTAGTTTGGTACCTTTGTACGTTTAGGTTTGGCAATAAAAACTGTTGAGGAGTTATGATCTTCTCTAGTCCGCAATAAACCTGCACTGAGCAACTTGGCCTCTTCATCTAGGAGCCTCCCCTTAACCACAGACATTGTCACTAAGGATTTATCAGCAATGGAGAGTGTTTCTAAAGAGGAAATTACAGTTTGATATTCTTTATTTGGAATCGATTGAAACAACTGGAGTACTGTCTCTTTCTCTGTCAATGTGCCTCCTGCAGACTTGTATTCACGCACTAACTTTTCAAAATTGAGAAAATGAGAAGCCAGACTTTCCTTAGGATTAGCCTTCAGAGTTTCCAATTGTCTTTTCAATCTGTGCTGGCTTGCCAGACTTTCCCTTTCAAAACTCTCCTTTAGACTTGTCCACATATCATAGGCAGTACTTTTACCTTGGAGATATTCTAAGTGACTGTCTGAGACTTTAGACACTATCTTCCTCTTACACAGCTTATCATTTTTAATCTTCTTTTCATTTCGTTTTTCAATTTCATTATTTTCATTTCCTTCTTCTTTTTCTAGAATGAGAGGTTCTTGTATGAATTCTAATAAGTCTAACTCATCCAACATTATTTCCATTCTAAATTTCCATGAATGGTAATTACTTCCATCAAACAGTGGGACCTTGTATCTGTCTTCTTCCATTTCTGTTTATTTGATTATTTGAAGATTCCAAAATTCTTATTCCACGTGGCTTCAATGTGAACTAGCTTTTATCTACTTTAATCGCTTTTTACCAGCACTTTTTGGGCTTTCTGGGCCCATAACCTGAAGAATAAAACAAAAGCCCTTAAGCATAGTTCACAATTGAAAGCCAACGCTACAACAGAAAACACTTAATTTCATTTTTAATAATACATTAGTTTTATTCCTTTAACAAGTAACTCACAATTCCTTACATACAAGATTCACATCACTGTTATGACTGACAGATGTTTTACAAAAACAAAAACTAATTATTGACTTTGACAGATTGCAGGTATTCAGATCACACAGAGATATAAACTTTGAGTTCAGTAACATTATGAATATTAAATTGTACATTCAACATTTTTATAAACGCAATATTTTAATATGTTTGGGACTAAAAAAACGCTGCGAACACTGTAGAAGTAGTAAAATAATAATCCCAAAAGAAATTCTCCTCTAGATCATGTTGGTTGTCAATTGTGGTAAGTAACTTAATTTTATTAACGGACTTCCTTAAGTTTCCAAAGTAAATATAATATTGTAAAAAAGTGGTTATACTGTGTCAGTATTAAATTAAAACCATTTTCAAACTTTATTGTACCTTAATGTCTGCCAATTAGTATAAGAAAAATACATACTATTTTCGCTGATTTTCTAATATAAATTTAATTCGAGTGCAGATTTATTCATCAAGTTATTTGGTAAGAATGATAGCAAATGTATTTTGGCATACATAATGTATGTATTTATCAATATATACAGTCTAATTAACGATATAACCCCCCTCCCCCCATGTTTAACTGGCCTTCTAATTAACTCATTCAAGCATACTAATTCCTGACTTTTTTATATATAAAGATAGATTTTTCAAATTAGGCACTTATTTAGTTAATACTTATGTTTGTACAACGTTAATTAGGTTTTACAAAGGGGTAAGAAATTATTTTCAAATGTTAACTCCATTAGAGAAATAAAAAATAGGGGATATTAAAATACTTACAAGATTATAATTTCACTAATTTCTAACTCTACCGGCTAAATGGTTAATTCCACAAAAAATCAGAGATAAATACTACTAGGCTATAGTGAATGAAACGATCCTCAATTTTTGGTTCAGCGACGTTATGCTGTACCTCATCTCAACTCGTAAAATTTCTACAGTGATACTATATTACACTAATCGATTTTTAATTAATTTTCATGTATCCGTAAAGTCACCAGCCTTCACACAAAAATAGTCATCATTTTCAACTTTAAATTTTACCACTCAAACCAAGGGGACTCAATTTCAACCTAAATCAAATAATGATTTTTTAAAGTGTAAATAAATCCCTGTGTTCCAATAACAAAATTATATGTCATTTTTAAAGTTTACTTCATACCGTAGACGGTACAAAATCCTCTTAACTCATCGGGTCAAGATATGCGTTCTTATGTTTCTAGGATGCCTTATCAAATACGCTTAGAGATATTAATACGGACTTTAACAAAAGCAGTTATGTAGACAAAAGAAGTATTACCATTTTGGTGTATACGTTGCTTAAACCTTATATTTGTTTGCTTAAGGCTAATAATAACACCATAAACAGATTGAATAATTATGTGTTTTATATTTTCATAAAAAAAAACGACCATGTCACACGAAAAATTTTTGAGCACGCTTTATTTTTATGCATATAAAGAGTAACATGAAATTGGCGAAATACCATATAGGGAAGTAGCTCCATTATTTTTAGCAAAAGAAAAGTTTCTTTACAACATGTACGGATCATGAAAGAGCAAAGAAATTGTAGGATGTATTTTGAAATAAATAAACTTTTTATGTAATATTGTAACATTACTTTTGCTATTCAATATTAGTACCATGACATGTTTAATATGCATTAAACACAACAAAAAATATGCCTTTCATAACAAAAATCCAGAACATTGAGATAAAAGTTGATCAAACGTTGCTGTATACTTTTTCAGGTATTGAAATATAGTATAATAAATGTCGAGGAAAATTTCGTTGTATGGGTCAACGTGTTCCGTGTAGAATATGCATTCACGAATGGGATTGAGAGAATCACGCCAAGCATGGTCACGCAAGCCAACCATGGTCGATAGACTACAGGGTGTAGTGGCCAGGGGGACAGCTGACTGTGTAGTGAAATGGTGATCGGGTGATCGGGCGATCGGTGGGGGGGGGGGTATAACCACTGTATATGGATGTACATGTGTTTTAGTAGTATAAAGTGTGTTGTCGGTGTGCTCGGCACACAGCTTCGGCTGTGGGGGCCCCCAGCCTCATCTGGGGGCGTTGCTCACATATGAAAGTTGAGAAGTAGCTTGAATAGTGCTCACTGACACTCACAGCGGATGGCCAATTTTGGTTCACCACCGGTTGAGTATTACAGGCCTGGTGAACTCTGGGTTTTGTTGGGGTCTAATCCGCCTTAATGTGACTTGGAGCTCTCGTTTCTTAACTCGCCTTTTCGCAAGACAGGTCCGGTATGGCTAACGCTAGGTACTTGAGGGTAGGAGGAGCCACCATAAGGACCTTTTAATCCTTGTGGGAGGAGCCAAACAAAATGGAAATGGAAAGTATAAAGTGTGACCATTGAATGAAATGGATCAGGGGTTTCAGTGGTTCAAAACATGATAATTTCAACATTATATATGGATCGAATTACAGAAATGAAAATAAATTAATAAAAAAGCAACCGACAAACTTTTGTGTAACTAAAAATAACTTAGTATAAATGGAATTACAACCAATTACTATATCCAAGTTTAGAAGAATACTATTTCAAAGTGATAAAACTCAATCATGTTAATAGTTTTGTATAATCTATTATTAGTGGTTAGTTTATGCACGATTGTATTATGAAGGTTTTTTATAAACGAGTGTAAGATAAAAATAAAATAAAAAATAATAAAAAATAAAAAAACAAGCGGTACAAAGATTACTCTAGGTACAAACAACTTAAATTTGGTAAATCACTGTAATAAACTTATCGAAAATTCATAGTTTATATGCGGTCCCTATCCAAAACATAGCCACACATATATTGCTTCATCTAATCCTCATTTCCTCACAAATGATCAAACTTTTCTTATGTTAGGCACATAAAAACCCTAAAACATGAATCGTAATAGTGTGTCGCGAGAGTTTAGACTGTCTAGCAGATCAATAATCTATATACATTTTAAACTAAAAATATGTGCTGCAATATGCCTATATTAATTTTTAATTCAAACATTTTTCCTAGCAATACTTTATGAAGTTAATATGAATGGAATACAAGCTATAATACAACAAAATACTGTTTCAAAACTATGTTTCAATACATCGTAATAGTCACAACCGGCTGATGTGCTAACTGGGTAATTAATACGAAAACACTTCTTTCGTCAAATAAATGCCTTGCTCTCGATGATCTATAGAACCTGTATTTTAATTTGAAACCTGTACGTTTAAGACCTCATTATGTAACAGGTTTGAATTCGTTTTAATTATGTACTTCTTTATGATGTTACTTGTAATATCATCGTTGGTGCTTATTGCAACTACGTGAATAAATTATTTTAAATGGTAAGAAGAAAAATATGGAACCGTGAATAAACGTCAATATCTCAAACGGTGTTCGTTTAGTAACAATTTAAATGAACTTAATTTTCTGTGCTCTTTTATTTAAGCTACACGTATTATTAATTGGCTGAGTTTAACATTACAAAAATGTGTATGGAAGGAAAGTTCTTAGTTAATCATCGAAGGGCAGTGATGAATATTAAAATATGTTCTTAGTGTATGTGCGTTCAACGTTTCATTTATCATCTATATAAAATTCGTAACCTTTGGTGTTGTAATTTTTATATTGTTTCATTTCTAGTTTGTGTAACATTGCATTTTGATGTATTGCAACATAGTTTGCATTCCATTTTTATTAATCTCGTGAAGTATGGTCAAAAAATGAGGAGGTTAGAATCAGAGTGGTGTAGGTCACGATAAAGTTATTTTCTAAGACAACAATGTTTGTTAAAATATCTCTTTAAAATTCCATTATTAAGATTTGTATCAGAAATTGTCATGTTACAGAAGTTAAATTTATATGCTACCTACATAGTTACATAGTTACCTACATAGTACCTACATAGTTTTAGTCCAAATGGGTGGTTTTGTTAAGGGTTGAAGTTAAGAGTTGTCTTAGATCTTAATAATACATTATCAGACACGGTACATGTTTCAAAAGGCAGCGAAAAAATTTATAGTGGTAAAAGTTTTCAATTAGACCATGATAACATTGACTTAGACCGCTCTTGCCTGAGCTTTTGGCAGATTTGAGTGAGAGGAATAATAACGTTCTGCTATCTGTTGTAGGAAAATTTTATTATGGTTTATGCCAGTCTATTCCCAGATAGAACATACCAATAACAAACCGACAATATAGGTAAAACTTAATTTCACAAATAAATTGACTTGGATCACACTGATTCTGTCCTTTTCAAGTGTTTGAATGGATTAAAAATTGTAATATATTATACACATTTTTATTTATTTTTTTTTTTTTTCAAATATATTCATCACTGATCTGCTAGACAATTTATACTACACCTTTGTAAGCTAGTGCTTACACAGCCGAGATCAGCTGAGGACTCCCATAGATATCAGCGTATCGTTTTCTACTGTAATTGGGTTAATGGCAGTCCACTCTGATATCGCGTCGTTGAATTAAATGGGTTCTTCCACGCTTTAGTCAGTTATCGAAAGAAACCCCCACAGTTAATCTTGAATTTAGAAAATGAGAAGATGAGCATAATTTTCCAAGGCGTCAACGCAATTAGCAGAATATCTTATATAAAGTGTAAATCTATTTTTTCCAATATAATCTTTGTTGAATACAATTTATTTTTCATTTAATAAACATTTAAAATACCTCAAACCAAATTAAAAACCATGAATAAAAAAAAATAATTTTTGAAGGATATTTTTTAATCTAAAAGACCTTGACCACATACATAAAACAGTAATATTAATATATATACACATTTTATTTCACATGACACATTGTTATATAATATTATAAAATGTTATTAATAAGTATTATTTATTACGAAACAACTAAATAAGTTATAAATCATACGGCAACATTCCGTTAAAACCAATTTTTCATTAGTTGGATGAGCGGATCGAAGAGGTGTGAAATATTGAGTAAGGATTTTTAAACAATTTTACTCGGTATACTCTTACACCAACTTATGGCAAACTAACTCTGAATTATAGTATAAATAAATAGAGAAAGGCATCCCAATAGATAACTATTCCTTTGTACAGTAAGAAGTTTATTATTTTATTAATAGTTTAAAACTATTTTTTTTTTTAATTACTTCCAAGGGTTAATCAAGATTTTTCCTATAATAAAAGTAAGTAAGAACCTATTATGCTAGTTTGAATAAGTGAATTCATTTATTTGTATGTCTTGCTACATTATTAGCATGTGTTTTATTTTATTTTTGAAAAATATTTTAAATTTATTTTTGGCTTATCTTTATTGTGCGTTTATCCCCATACCCGTAGAATAAGCGTACTCCTAGTAAAAACATAACTAAGTTTCTTTCCCGCAATTATTGTACTTCAAACTCATGTTGCGTGGATATAAAGATAAGCATAACGGGGTCACACAGAAGGTAGGACAAACTATAAAATATAGTGCGACAATTCAAGAAATGTTTATGTTTCTCAGAAGTTGCGCCGACAGAGGTTGGTGGACATGATGAGTAAGCAAAGCATAAGGCACGCCATCGCTCCACGCGAGCAAGAGCTTGAGCACGAGCTTAAGCTTAAGCATGACCAAACACGTTCACGATAATGGTACCGGTATACTGTAAACAATATGCTAGGTCTTTGTTTTGAAGAAGTCAATGTTGTCTTAGTAAACAACTTGCTTTTAGAGCACGACACCCAAACTTTAGTGAATCAAAATACCCGTTACAGACCTGCGTACTCAGCGAATTTCCCAATTAGTAATATGAATTTTTACCAGATAAACCTGAAAACAAAATTTTATCACGTGCTCATAAATAGGGAAATAAATGTCTATTCTCCTTATGATAAATATAGGGAAAGAGTATACAGGTATGCTGCCATGGAGATCATTTAGGTTTTTATTTCGACCATATGAAGCCATACTAAGGTTCATCAATATCGGTCCATAAATAAAGGAGTTTATTTTAATCAGCCAATGATTAAAATGGAAAAGAGTATGCAGGTTTTCTGCCATAATAAGTACATAAGCTAGGATTGTTTACCATAAATAGATGAATCTCAACCAAATGAAGCTAAATACCAAGTTTCTCCAAAAATTAAATTAAAATAAACAAATTAAATATTAACGAATCCTTATTCTCCACAAAATTAACATTGGAGCCCCAAAATACAATGTACTGTTTTTACATTATTTTACGTCTATGTAACCAATGGGAATTGAGCGAAGCTTCAAAATACTAAATTTTGTGCGTTTTTTTAGCTAAATCCAGTGGTAAAAATCAAAATATTTTAAATAAGAAAATATACATATGAAATATGCAAAAATTCCCGTTTTGGGGTACAAAGCCCCCCAAAACTACCCCTTCCGTGACTATTTTGTTTGGTCTCTGGGGACCTCAAAACGAAAAAGTAACATGGTCCCGGGCATATAGTCATACATATAGTCTTACTATGAGACTTACGGTAATAGCTTCCTCCCTATGGGAAATTCGCTAACAGTTGTTAACGAGGAGTATTACATATTGAACATTTTATGTGATAACAATATTTAGTGGCTATTCAGCAGTCACAACATTGTCACAAAACCCTGTGAACTGTCATCCTTGTTTGCTTACCTGTAAGGCAAGGGATTAAAACAAATTATACCTTTGGGTGTTGTAATTCTTATTCGGTTTTGTTAAGGTTTATTTCAATTTAATTTCCAGTTTTTTTTTTTTTTTTTTATAATACGAAATAAGAATATCATATACATCAAATAATACGGAAAAGGTTTTAAAAGACCAACCTTATTATAATGTAATTCATGCAAAACTGTCTATTGTGTTTTATTAAAAAAGTTCTCCATGTAAACACAACAAAAATCTCTCTAGCAAAGTGTAAATTACAATAATTCCAATGCATGTTATTTTCTAACCATCAAATAATCCTTGTATTGTTTTACCAACATATCTTCATAGTTTGTAATTTGAATATGCTTATATCCCATTAATACCAGGAATATCCAATCATTTAATTAAAAATTCTGGTTTAGAAACGCTTACAAACTCTCTTTAGAAATAATTTGTTTATTTTAAAATCCCACCCTACATTCGATATAGTGCTATTTCAGTAATGGGATAACTTCAACTGATACCACCAACCCAGCGCATCTAAGACAATAACCAATGAACGGATTCAATTTTTGTCTCGAGTTTTGTAGAACGATTTTCTCCCGTTCCCGGATCAACAAAAACTTAAATGTTAAGCTTGTTATACTTTTTGCAGCTTTGGTTTTGTTCTGGTCTTATGGAGAATAAAATACAACTTAGTATATTGTGAATGTAAACAATGGGTTACGTGGTTATTATTTGAACTTTAGAAAATGTATTTTTAACTAAATTGTTAGAACTTTATTTTGCTTTACAATATTTTTTAAGGCAAATCCCGTTAGAAGTTACTTAGCTAAAAATTTTAACAGGGAACAAATTATTTGATATGTTTTAATATCTTGTAAACATGTATATCAAAGACAACCATACCTTTATAAAGTGTACGGGGAACAAAGATGCTTAAACGGAATTTTAATAATGCTCCTCCAAATATGAGTGCGCATAGCGTAAAATAATGTGTCCAGAAATTTCAGAAAAACAACGGAATTTAATAAATAATAATGTTGGTGTTCTTAAGCACCAAAACAGAACGAAATGCCATTTAAATCTTGTAAACGTTTGCAAAAATGTTGTTAAGAATAAAATATATATTATTTTATTTGAAATCATGGGTAGCATTAAAAAACGTCTTGAATAACTTGCCTACCTAAATCATATTATTCAACTTATTCATTATTATTAAATTATCTAATAAAAATATTTTTTGAATTGATTTTGTTGAGATCCTAACTTACATTTCTTACCTACTTTTAAGTTTAAGTATGTATAACGTTACGTTGTCGCCTATATAAGTATCACGACCCTTGCAGTAGATATCAGACGCATAAAACACCATAAATTCATAACGTGAATTAACGTAAAAAATATTTCATTTAATTTATGTAAACTTGCACAAGTAACAGAAAAGTTTTTATTTTAGAATACAGACTATGGAAAAATATGAATATTTTATGTTACGACAAATTAAAAACATAGAATGCTGCAGTATTGGTTTAATATTTGTCTGCAGGGCTTTCAGTCAAAGAATGTAATTTTGAGAAATTAATACACGAACGCTTAAAAATACCATTCACAATGATCTTGCTGGAAAGAATTATTATAATAGTAAAATATTCTTACTAAACATAAAAAATTGGTTAACATTACAACGATGACTTATTAACCAATGTAGAGTATAAATATACTGAGAGACAAATGGGTAAATCATATTATAATGTATAATCATTAAATTTTATTGGATATAGATAGCCTGAAATATAGCTACTTTAATCCTCCAAAAAGACTGTTCTTTTACGTTCAGGTCAGGACATGGCAAGATACCTAATCTAGGTAAGAAACTTTAATTTTAATAATGATTCATCAAACAAGCCATACAAAAATAAAAGAGGATTCAAGAAAGAACTTGTGGTGGATAAACGAATGATTCTTGATATAAATAGACTTATTGATTAAAATCAAATATATTCTCTTTACGGAAATATAGACTCCATCAATTCATTTATTGATCATAAATTTACAGTATTCACTTGATAAAAATATACTTGATATTTGTAGCAATACTTTTATCAGTATGTTTAATTATAATAAATGAATAAAAATATAAATATGTTGTACCAGGGGGCCGTGTTTATGCTCGGTAAAATTATTAAGCGTCACTTTCCTTTCTCAGTTAAGGCTCATTCGCTCCGCTCACTTGCTCTCTTCATTTTTAAGACTATAGCTCGTTGGAGTCGCTCATTCGCTAGAGGCGAAAGGATGCAACACTTTGGTATAAATTTGTTAAACGAGAGGATTAAGATGTAACACATTGGTTTAATCGTCTGATTTTTGTTCAATTTAGTAGCTTAAAAAATCTTCATGGGAAGATTGAAGGGCTTTAGGACAAAACCCGGATTTTCCCATGCATGGGACCAACTCTAATCAATACCTCGAGGCTAAAACCCTATATTCAAAAAAATAAATAAATATATAAATAAAATAAAAACAACAGTCCTTGGACAGTAAAAAAAATTTAAACGTACAAACACTGCTTGTTTTAGAGTATAATAAATCAATTTCATATCGTATTTTAGGCATATAATGCCCATTGTGGATTGATACATGAAAACTACACTAAGGAATGCTTTGAAAACTACTCCCAAATTGTAGGTCAAAATGATATTTTTATCCCAGTGGAAGATTAAACTAAATCCGTTTAGTAATGAGGGGGATGGGATGACGTGAGGAGGGAGGGGGGATGTGATTTACTTTGCAGCACTAAAAAGTGCTTTTGATTTATCTCTCTCACTTTGCCAGAGATGGTTTCATGTATAGCTAAAGATTGTAATGATTTCTTCCCTTGGTGAAAATAAAGTTAACTTTCTTACAATATTTACTATATGTGTTATTGTATTATAGCCAATTTTTTTGTGCTCTAATTAGATGAGTGAATTATATTTAACAGTACAGTATACACATTTAAAATGCAAACATATATTATTTCATTCATTTTAGTATTTTTTTTTACTATCACAATTTTCTATGTTTTATTCGTATTGTAACAGTTTCAACGAATAGAAGAGATTTTTTACACTAAGATTCGTTTATGACTTAAACCACAAAATAATGTTATTTTTAGTATGTGTCATGACCTTTATTGTCTTTTCCATTCTATTTAAAAGCCCTAAAATGTATACATTCTACAAGGGTTTTATCAAATTGATGAGAATCCACATTATTGTAAAAGCAGCAGCAAATAAAATTGGTTTGATAGGGATAAGGCAGATCATTTTAGGGGACTGAGTATCTTTTTATCATACAGGATGTTTCAGAACTCCCTACCAATATTTTAGGGCATTGTTAATGGGTTAGAAACATATCTAAATATCATATTTAAATTGTCCGGAAGTCTTTAGTTACTCACACAGCCGCCATTTTGTTTTTTCCACATGATAATTTTTTCCCGTAACGGATAGTTGTATTCAATTCATATTTGGCATTTGGATTTTTCGTCACGAAAACATTTATTTTGCCGTTAAATGACCTTAATTTGCATCGACTTTAATGCAAAGTAAAAATCACTCCGTTATTTGTTGTCATATTCTTACAAACTTGGTACCATTGGTTAGATAATTTAATTTGTCAACTATTTTGTGTCTAGTAAAATTTTTATAAAATTTTCCGATTTTGATATATTTTTATATATTAAACAAAAGTGGGGGGAGCACTGACCCCTGTGGTAGGCCATGCTTTAGTTGCCTAAAAGTACTTTCCATGCGCCAAAAATATGCTTTAATCATTCCGTTGGAGAGCATGGACTTGAGGAGACGGCATAGGAAAAGGGAAGGAATCATGTTGTAATGTTTAATAAGAAGTTTTTTTCCCCAGACAGTGCCATAAGCTGCAGACTATTGATGTGAACCGTAGTGCCCGCAGTAGAGTAGAACCATCAACACCATTCAACCTTGGTGCAGTCATTGTGGCAACACTGGTGCAGTGGCAGCAATGGAGCCACCTTATTTGCATGATGGCGATTTGTTGTGAGTAGTCGCCTTGACGACTATTGATGTGAACCGTAGTGCCCGCAGTAGAGTAGAACCATCAACACCATTCAACCTTGGTGCAGTCACTGTGGCAACACTGGTGCAGTGGCAGCAATGGAGCCACCTTATTTGCATGATGGCGATTTGTTGTGAGTAGTCGCCTTGACGACTATTGATGTGAACCGTAGTGCCCGCAGTAGAGTAGAACCATCAACACCATTCAACCTTGGTGACTTAATCTCGACATTCTTTTGAATTACTTTTATGATTTAATCTAATATAATCGTATCTAAAATGCCACAAATAAGATACTCATTCGTAAGCCTTCAACATTTAATATTTGTTATACATAACAAATCGACTAATCAAACCAAATCAAACTTATAACAAATGCATACCCGTAATAATTTGGTTTGATTTTAAAACGTAATCTATTAGAATCCATCAGATATAACAGGCCCTACTTATTTACTTGTATACAGAACCGTTGTGATCAAAACTTTTTTTATAGAGAATGAGACAAAATGGAAACTAGAAACAAAAAAGGCCTATATTCAAAAACATAATTATTATATCGGCAAAATAAAAATAAAAACACTTTTTAATCACAGACATGGTGTTTTTCTTTTATGTAAAATCAATTAATTTGGTCGGTTGGTAAGCTACAATGTCATATCTAACAAAATTATGGAATTTATCTAAACTTTATTTTATTAGTTTTTCCTGAAAAAAACAACAAAACACTATTTATTACTATCATTCAACTATTAATTAAAGAATTAGTCATTAGTAGTTTTGATATAATTATCCCATAAAATAAAAATAAGGAAATTAATAATGGAACTGAAAGCAGCTTCAAACCTAGTCTGAGTAAGTGCTAAATTATTCACTAATTCAACAGCTCTAATTGGTTTGTTTTTGTGGAAAGCTATTCTGTTTACTAGAAAATGAAAATTCACAACTTAAAATGTTGTGTTTACAAAAAAAAATTTACGATTTATTTACTATCTGTCTTTTTTAATACTTAACGTTGTTGTTAACAGCTAAGCATAGTATCAAAAATTTCAAATATCAAAATATCAAAATATCCTAAAAACTCATAAAATTTCAATCGCCGTTACGGTAGGACGCTAGGTTTAATCCGACGCTTAAGCCTTACTGGCGTTGCTATGCATATCAACAACGTATAATTGCCATACACACTACACAGCGCTCTGACAGGAAACTAAGTTAGAATCCAAATCGCGATTTATGTTTGTAAAACAATTTCACTGAGACCTTTTATACTGTATAATAAAATTAACCTATTTTTAAGTGTTATAAACGTTGAAGCTAAACGTTTTAGTGTTAGGCCTATAAACTAAAACTGAAGCTATTAAAGAGTATGCTTAAACTTAAGCATAGCATACGTCAATATGTACATCAAATTAAAAGTCTCTTTGAATAAAAAAAAATACCACAAACCCAACGTCAAAAACGACAGGTGGTCAAACTAAACATTAAAATTATATTACCATAGCTCCCAATACATTCGACCTTTTGAGTTTCGACCATTTGACACTTTAAAATTATGTATCATATAACAAAGGCGAATGTAGCTTCTATGATGACTTTCATTAGGGACGTCCCTTCAAAGAAGTCTTGGAAAACTTCATATGAAAAAGTCATATGATACGTAATTCAAAAGGGATTTTTATTCAGAACAATTAACTACAAACCCCACCTCTAAAGATTGAGTGTTTCGGGAGTTATTGTATTTTTTGTTTTCTACAATATGTTTGTTAATCCAAAGTTAATCGAAAGAAATACTCCTATTTTTACTTGATCGTCCTTTTAAGGTCGGCTTCATAGAGTTGTTCTATATTCATAGAGCCCTTTGTTTTTTTTTTTTTTTTTTTTTTTTTTACATTTTGTCCTGTGTTTATATTTCACATTTTCTTCCTTGTGGACCGTCCCCATACGGAGATTCAAGGTCAATTAGTACTTTGGCATGTGGACTTGAGACTCAAAATTATTTTGCAAAGTGTAATTTTCTTATTAAAAACTTTTAAAGAGATTATCCCATTTCCATTCTTTCTTCCCACCTTTTACGCCTGTATACAGCCGCAATCCCTCATTTTATGATTCACTAGGGTACATATAAAAATATACTACCTGTGTTTAAATGTTAACACTAAAACAGACCTAGATATTCATTTACAAGAAATTACACCGCTTGTTGTGAGAGAAGCCCTTTACGGCACCGTAATCGTGTTACTTATGTAAACCTTAACAAATTTATCGACGTCGTTGTAAGTTAACTGGATTACCTTTATTGGTTAAAAGACACTTATCTGTTACTAGACAACTTCTTTTGTCATTTAAATTCATTTATATATCCATACTTGGAGGCCCTGTGCACAAATTGCGCAATTTGTAAGTTATTTCTTTTCGTTTTCTGAAAAACTCACCTACGGTACAATTCTAAGGAATTATATGACTTTTCAAACAGTATTTATGTTGATTATGCGTGTGCAGTGACATACGAACTGTTTTTGTTTATAATTTGACTTCAACATTCATCTGAAGGTAATTAGTTGTTAAGTTACAATTGACGTTTTAAAATTTTAAAGTGAAAGTTGTTCAACATTTTAAAGCACCCTCTCGAGATAAATCAAAGGAATGCGAGCCCGAAACAAAATGACCATTCGCACACACACTAGATAATAACGTGTTATAGTTCGCTTAAATCTTAAAAATCGGTTAAATTGGTCGAAAGAAAAAGGATTGTAACAAACGAAACCCATAGTGAATTAAGAACACTGATAACACGGATCACCACCTCGTATCAGCTTCTCAAGAAGTCTGGGAAAGTTGAACAAATAATAGACTGAACTTTAAAATTAAATTGACAGTGTATTTATGCATTAATATTTTAAATATTTGTAAGACATATGATTGACTTCTACATATATATTTTTAAAAATAATTTTAAAAAACATAACAGATTTTAGAATGCAACTATCACAGTTTAGGTTACAAAGTACAGATAACACGGAATATCTTGGCCTGTGATTGTCGTTTACAGTTCAAACAATTGGAGTAGAGGAACGAACTTGCTGACTGTTTTTAGTTTTGTATATTTACCAATTTGAATCCAGAAGTGGAGTTTACAGAGGTCAAGATATTGTGTGTTATACAAAGGATAGTGTGATATACTAGGAGGGGATACAAACCATAAAGTATCATGTTAATAAAGAAAAATATTGCAGATTGGTTTTGAGGATACCTTCTAAAAATAAGGTAAGACTATATGGCTCTAAACCCGGAGTCTCCTGCTTTTGAAATATACAACAGACACGCTTTTGCACTCTTCGTGTACACCAAAAACCTCACAGTTGTGTTTGTAGCCAAATTACAATAAAAACTCTATGACCTTAATATTGCGAGAAAGAAAACACATAAGAAAATAACAGCCAAAGAAGCTTAAAAGTTTCATAAAGTAATATGTGGGAGTGCAAAACTAAGTCGCACAGTCGTAACTTCTAGGTTTTACAACGTAAGAATCTGACAAACATGGGTGAGGGGGAAATTTGTGAATACGCAACATACAAAACCTGAATATATATTGGGAAATAAAGAGTAGATTTGATTTTTAATAAAAAACAAAAGTTTTGTTTCCCCAATAAACCTTTTATTATTAAAAAAAGTTGCATACTATCAGCTTCTTTCTTTGAAACAACAAGAAGTTGAATTGAAATTACATTTTATACTCTTATTTTGTACTGTAAAACCCGCTGTCTTACGTTTTCAAATCCATTGTAAAGTAATGGTTGTTAATATTTATTATAACATTTCTGCAATGTCAATGAGAACATAAACGTTAAACAGAAATTATAAATTTAAAATAAATTAAAATCAATAATTTATACGAATATGCCTATTCCCAAACTATAATCAAGCGTGGTTGCTATTTTCAAAACAAGTTTAATAGTTTTTACAATTTATTTATTTATTTTTTAGCAAAACAACTCATGCGTTCAATTGATAGAACTCGTTAACCAACTAAACGAAACAAGTCTGACTCTAATTCTTAAAAGCCATTATCAAATTTTTTACTTCAGTAAATAATTGACACTTTGTAAGGCGATGTTGGATTTTCTGCATGCATAATTATATGTGAAATAATCCTGACTTTATGTAAAGAGGTATTAAAAAAACTTCCAATGAAAAACTTGCTGAGATAGCGGGACAGTCAAGTGTTCATTTACATGTTTGACTTATGTAATTTATTAAACAAAGAAGACTAATAGTCAATAAGATCATAAATCCGTGTCAGTTTCAACTTAAATGTTATTAGTGAAGTTAATTATAACCAAGACTCTCATGAATCTTTCCAAAAGGAAGAACCTCATGCTTCAGGGTGTTACTATTATCCATAGTAATTACCTCATCTACACGTGTAAGGTATAAATTCGTGTCAAGTATGGTGAATGTTTTGAATACATTTCCTAATAACAAAATATTTCTAAAACCTCACTTTTATACCTTTGCAATACATATAATCTTTATTTCTTTGTTTCAAATAAAAATATATCCATACATCTAATTCTGCATGTATTTTTAGTTTATAAATATGATAGTTGTTATTTTAATAGTGGCGAGGATAAAATTTAGTTAACGAATAACATTTTTTTATGATATGCATTACTTAATAACATGTGTTTTCAAATACTACTTTTTAAAGTTTTAACAAATATTTTTAGTTTGTGCTGTATATTTATAAAAATTTGGAAAAGTGAATGTTTGTATACATAATCATAAGTTTGTAATCGGTGGACTTGGACACCACTGGACCGTTTGCCAAGAAACTCGATATATATGCGGAAAAATTCATACAGAAGGTTTGTTAGACATTAATTTTTTATATAGCCTTCATGCCTTAGTCCCAGCAGGACCGTCATAAACGTACCGACGACAGGGTTGAAAACTCTCTTCCAGCTGTTGGCATGAAAACAATCTGACCAATTTTCAGGTTTGCATTGCAAAGCATGCAGAATTTCAGCTAGTAGGCTACTATTAATAAATTTATCAATACCCCCCGTCGCAGCAGACCTGCGTAATCATCGAATTTCCAAATTATTAATATTAATTTAGACTAGAGGAACCTGTAAACAAAATTTCATCACGTGCTCATAAATAGGGAAATAAATTTCTATTCTCCTTACGTTAAATATAGGGAAAGAGTATGCAGATATGCTACCATGGGGAACACTAAAAGTAGGTTTTTAGCATAAACAAATTTAATTAGACCATATGAAGCCATATACAAAGTTTCATCTATATCTGTCCATAAATAAAATCCATAAATAAATAAATAAATGGTCCTATTTTCCACATGATTAACATGTAAAAAGAGTATGCAGTTTGCTGCTATGATAAGCACAAAAACCAGGATTTTTTATCATTAATGGATGAATCTCAACCAAATGATACTAAATACCAAGTTTTATCCAAAAATATTGGTTAATAAGTGAAATATTAACACATCCTTACTCTCCATAAGATTAACACTGGAGCCCCAAAATACAATGTACTGTCTTTAGATTTTTAATATCTCGGTAACCAATGGAGATAGAGCAAAGCTTCAAAACACTAAATTGTGTGTATTTTGGAGCTAAATCCAGTAATGAAAATAAAAATTTAAAATAAAAGAAATACATATGAAAAATGCAAAAAAAAATTTTTGGGGTACAAAACCCCCCAAAACTGCCCCTTCCGTAGGTCAATATGTCTGGTTTACGAACTCATCGGAATAAACGTAGGATTACACATTTCTACCAAATTTGGTGTCGATCGGACCATTTTTACCAGAGTTATCGTGTCTAGGAACACATACATATATACATATATACGTATACACATATACGTATATATATATATATATATACATATATATATATATATACATATACATATATATATATATATATATATATATATATATATATATATACACATTTTAATGACTATTATTTTTGGTCTCTGGGTACCTCTAAACAAAAAAGTAACATGGTCCCGGGCTTAGGTCTTACTATGAGACCTACGGTAATAGCTTATTCCCTATGGGAAATTCGCTAAAAATCAATGCACAGGCCTTAATAATAAACATGTCATACGTAAATCGAGTACTGTTCAATAAAATGCAGTAATTAATTTACTTGGAATACAAGCGCCCATGTGTATCTGTAACAACAATAAATTTCTCACGAAATAATATGGTTTAATGCAGTTGGTAATTTCGGTAATATCGTTTTCAATATAAAAATATCCCCTTTTTCAAATTTTCTATTTACGATAAATAATCCTTTTTATCTGATGATGGTTTTATAGAGTTTTTCTAACCTGTTTATCTTGATACCGAAAAACTTTTTCTCTAATACAAAAATATTTTATTATATGTGTTGGAGGAATTGGTTGTTGAATAAAGCTGTAAAAAAAATAAATTCACTGTAAATGAAACTGTCATGAATTTAATTACATAGAAATAATTCCCTGTATGATGAAATGTCACTAAATTGCTAGCATTGCATTTACACTCTTACTTTGCTGCCAATGATGGGAAAATGTTTGAACAAATTTATACAAGCTTTTACCCCTAAGGCCAACAATGATGGCACTACCGTTTTAGTCATGACTAGAACGAAAACTTGAAACCCCATTTCTTAATCATTCACAAAACTTGGTATAAAAAACTAAAAAAAAAAAAAAAAAAAAAAAAAAAAACATTAAAACCTTTTATGTTAGAAGAAAGTCATAGTGATAATTCTCACCATAATTGATTGGTTTTATATAACTTGCCAAATTATTGCTTCGTGATTAATAACATTAAGTCAAGTATTTAAAAATTTGATGCTATTCATTAATCATCAATAAGAAAGAGGATACCCAAACTGTTCTTAGGATCTTCTTCACTACCACGTCATCAAGTCATGTATGAAGATGCTCATTACTTAGTCCGATTACCCAATTAACAGTCCACTGACTGATTAACATTCCTAGTCGTTAATCACAGCTGTACCGGCCCCCTCACTCACCACCTGTCCAGTTAACCCCCCCCCCCCCACCCATCAAGCCAGAGCGTCTCCATGGCGACGCGACGCCGAGCGTTGAGCGTTCCAACGCTCGTATGACGCGACTATTTATACCAACCATCTGGACGTCGCGCGTCGCGTCGGTGGCCAACTATTCACAGGTTTCACAACTATCGACGAGTTGTCCTAGCCCGTGTTGCGACCGTGCCCCGGGACATCTGACATCTGAGTTGGGTGTTGAACTCACGTTACACACAGCACTGAACAATTATTCGACGTTAAATAAATGTGGAATTTATTTGAATATCAAACTGATATTCGCAAACGTAAAATTGACGTAAAATAATTTAGGTTCAAACGTCACTAAACGTTATGTATCAAAATTTGAAATCCAGTAAATATCACAAATGTCAAACATTTGATATCACAAAAAAGTTGAGACAGCATTTCAAACGATTATTTTTACATCAAAATGTATAAATTAATTCATTTCTGCTAACCAAAAGATTGAAAAAAGTTTAAATAAAACTGAGCAAAAAGTTTCATCCCGTTTTATAGTTTGAACCTTCAACATCTTGGTCAATGTCCTAGCGCTCTGACCACATGAGCCTCCTGAGCTATGGTAAATGTGATCTTATTTACTCATTAGACATTTAGAACTTGGCCTTCGCTGATGCACTTGCGAACTTTGTAACTCAAAAAGTTGGCCCATGTTTGAAATAACTTACTAATTGACCATTTTTAAGTGTTTTAAACAATTTCAAAAGATTTAGGCCATAAAAGTTTTATGTAATTTGCATATTATATGTTTAAGATTAGAATAATATGAAATAGCTTAGCAATTAATTCTTAAACTCAATATATTTTTTATTTTACATAAATTATACATTTAACTTATTCATTGGTTTTAATTTAATTTATATATTGAATAAAATTCCCATGAAGAGGATAATTTACATGAAGACCATTTCAAGTAAATGGTCAATAAATTTCAAAAATGTTATGTTATTTGACTTTGACTTTTTTAATGTAAAATAAATATTAAAAATTTGATGTTAAATGACTTTGCCATTTTGAACAATAAATAAATTTTTTTTTAATTACGTTTTTTGACTTTAATATTTTGAATATTAAATAATGATATATTTATTTATTTATTTATTTAAATTAATTTATCTATTTATTTATTAAATACTTATTTGATGAAATTTGACATTTTGTGGCTTTTGTTTGACGTAAAATAGATGATCTTTGTTATGTGGGGTGTGGATTAGAAACATTTAATCGTCTTTCCTGTTTTCTAAATCACTATTTTGAGACAGGGACCTCACATTGTGGGTATTTTAACCTGAATATGAATGAAAGATGAGCAGGATGATTGTGGCTCGATCTTGTAGTCTTGTTACTGACTAAGGCCGACATTCTCCTTAGTCAGGACTGTTAATTAATAGCCCAAGAGCCAATGGCATCTAAGGACCTACAGTTTAACGTGGGATCGGAATCACAATTCCAACCTCATATATACGAATTGCTCTAATTATGAGAATGGCCTTTATGGATGAACTAGTATTCACCAGTGCGGACGTTAATCCCCACTACGAAATAACGCATCCACAAGCCATCGCTTATAAACATCTACAATTCGTGACTTAAAAGTAGCTGGATTACAGGATTCTTTATGAGTGTTAGGTTTTAGAACAAATTTTATATTAAAGGTTAAGTAGATAGTACATAAAAATTGAACCAGATTTATTGTATTGGTCGGGGAATGAAGTTTATTATCTGTATTCTGGGTTTTTAGGTCTCATCCTCATATCAGATTGATGGATTGTCATAAAATGATTGGAGGTTTTCATTTGATGAACCTTTATTGTTGGTGGATATGGTCAAATAAAATAACATTTGTTATTATTTGACCTATTTTATTTATGTTAAGTTCTTTATTATCTAAAAATATTTCTTTGAAAGAAATCTTTTTTTAAACACAAAAATTAGTCTAAATAGTTGATTTCATTTTTTACAGATGTTGCAACTTAAATGCCGTTTCTTTTTTTGTCATACCTTCTTTCATTCTTGTAATTTCATACCTTAAATCGTAAAATAACGTACCTTGGTATAACTATCAATTTGTTCAGCCATAAATTCAGGGTGAGGAAATTAAACAAATTTGAAAAATCACAGGGGCCTAATAATTTATTTTCGTAAAGAAAACAAATTAAGAATAAAGAATTATTCAGAACGGTTGTTTTAACATAACTCTTAAGTAAATGAATGCAATTTAATGTTTTACATTAAAACTATATTTGTTTGTAATATGAGGTTATTAAGGTGGCATTTTTGTTTTTGGTGTTTAACATAGCAGTAGTGGGGATATCCCTTCGGCGTCCGCTTACCAGATTTTACACGTCCTGCCTTCTTTCATTGGAGCTGAATCGAAAGCATAGTCTTACAGGGTAATATGCCAGGAACAAAAGAAAATATGAAAGAAATTTTTTTTAATCCTAAGAGTGATGAGCTGAAAATTATCAGCTGTGGTACGCCCTTGATTTTGCACACATTCTCGGACTCTGAGTCATGACCTTCAGTGATATTTGCAATGAAATAATGTTGATTGGAAAAATATTTTGGTCATTTGGATCTTATTTAGTTCTGGGCAAATTTCCCTAGAAGATTTACGGTAGCAACAATGAATGGGAACTGTCAAATCGGGTGCATACAAGGGCAGCCATGCGATGTATCAAAACAAAACACCAAAAACAAAAACATTACCTTAAAAACGTCATATTTTTAATTGCCGTTTTAATGGTAAACATAAATTTCAAGTCATGAACTTAAGATTAATGTTAAAACCACCATCCTTTTTAATATACATTTTGTTTATAAATGATTGGACACATTTTAACATTCTATGAATAAATGAACAAACGACGTAGAAACATCGAAATTAATTTAGGCTATTAAATAAAAAATTTTTAAATTAAAATATATAGTAACTTAAAAAATATAATTGTAAAAAGTGGTGATAAAAACTTGTCAGATGGCCAAATATCTCGTTTTCCAGACAATATATCCTTACATTTTTTGGGGTTTAGGACTAGTACAAAATGTTCGAAAGAAAGATTCAGTACATTGAGGTGTTTAAGAGAAGAGTTAGAGGGGATACTCATTACTAACGCTGTGCTCAGAAAAACAATGTAAACCATGAATAGCACATAGAAACGGTTTGGTTTACTTCTAAAAAGAATTAGTTAGCAGTAATGTTTTCTTGGATTGTAAACAAAACTGTTAAAAATATGCAATTTAATCAACTCTCATGTTTCTAAGCTGCTTAATTATTTATTTATCCAATCTTATAATGTGTCCAATAATTTATAACTTCCCTGTATTATTGGTGACATTTCAAAATCCTGCTGTTTCAATGTCTCATCCTGTATACAAAATTGTCCATTAGAATTCTCTTTAGTTGTTGTCGTAATATGACATGATCAAGATCTCCTTTCCTTTTCTAGAAGCTGAGACAGTTTTTGTGTGTAAATGAATTGCAAGTCTGATGATTAACCAAGAACTGAAGGAACGTGTGCCAAAAGATATTCAGAATGAGATGAGTGATGTTCTGGTTATCAACAAGCTGACTCGCGCTCTCCCATTTCCATCTTCTCCCCTCACTCCCTCTCCCCTAATCTAAGCCTGCTGCTAGTTAAAAATCGCATGAAATGATTTTATTTGTTCCATATAGTATTTTTAATGCTATTTATTTCAGAATATGGGTAAGAAGGGGGAGGGGTGTTGAAATTATCGGAAACTTGCAACGCCGTTATTAATTTTATTGATGCACAAAAATTAAACGTAGCACTCGCAATAAATAGCAAACTTTATCTCTGTAGATAACAACTTTTTTAAGATATTAGAAAATACATCATTACATTGATGAGTTATATATTCAATAAAGAAATCATGCTTCTTCAATTAAAAATTAAAGTAAAACAGAAGTTATGCTCATGAATGCAAGAGAAACTAATTTTTATCTTCGGTGTATGTAATACCAAACGACACGTTACTGCTAAGTGGGTCAAACAAATGAGGACTGAATTACATACTAACTTATGTGGTTCTCAAGAAAATAAAAATTTCAAATTCAAACTTTTTAAAACCGTTTCATATCACAACGCTAATGAATTAGCCTTAAACCTCGTTGACGTTTTTCATCCCAAAACCAATAAAAAATAATGAGTATTCATTTACTTATTTCTGATCCACAAAGTAATCCAGTATACTATTATCAAGTTTAATCGTGATAAACAGTAAAAATTTATTTTACAGAATCTAAAGGCGTTTGGTTTTATATGGTTAATTTTTTTCTATTGCATCTTTATTTACTGATAGTTTACTTTTAAAATTAAAATTTTATCATCTATGAATCATCGGTATCTGATATTGTATATTGAATCGTAAAAAAATGGTTAAAGAAATTCTTTGGGATACGTTCAAATACAGTACATCTAAATCATTTTAGATTGTAATTGTTTATTGGGTCAGGAATTCCACCAAAATAACTCAAAGTAATGATTTATATACAATAGGGGTAACATTGGTAAGGTTGTTATATGTAAAATATTTATTTTATAAACGTAGGGGTTGAATTTAATTTAATCTAGTAGGCAGCAGGAAGATGTTAATTAAGGTTATGTAATTGGTAGTTACAGTTAATTAGGCAACCTCTAACAATTAATTTCCAACTAATTTCGCTCCCGCTAAATTGAAGTCAAATTAGAACTTTGGATGGCTCTTCTCATTTTCACTCCATTGAATGTAAAACGTGTTTTCTTCTGTAATGATCCGTCACTGTACCTCTACGCAAAAATGTTAAAATAACTTTAAATAGCAATTAATTGTTTTATTAAATAGAAACGTAGTTTGATTTTAGATTTCATGTTATGCTCTATGATGTTATACGCTATGCTGTTATGCTCTATGCGATACATGGAGATTACCACTTAACAGCTGATCCTCTCTCCGATTGGCCAGCTCTCATTAATTAACGTTGCACTAATCCTTTACTGCATCAAACTAGCCATTAAATTGTAGATATTTGCAAATGCAGCCTTTAACATTTCTAATTTTTTATTCATAGGTGATTCCATATTTGTGGTTTATCATTGATTAACTATGACTGAACTATTGATTGAACTATGACTGGATTTTCGTCATCAGTGATATAATCTTGTTTCAAATTTGGATAAATAGAAATCTTTAGACGCAAAGTTGAAAAATTTTAGAGTAAAATAATAAAATTATTTGTTAACAGTGTTCAGCATTCTTGCATTATTTGGTAAGAAGGCAAAAACCAAATTTATATACATGGATGAAACATCTTGTTTTTATCATTATGCAATCCACGGCAAACCTTAACAAAGTCTGGTATTGGTATTGGAGATCGCAAGACGTAGATTGTCTGTAGAGCGTGTTAATTGACTCTGTAAGAGGTGTTGGCTGAACGTGGGGCCAAGTGCTGTGTACAGCAAACCTTTTGGTTCATTTCCTTATTCAGGCATTTTCATTTGTTATAAGTATTCACTAAAAATGAACTACATGGAATCAAATTTTACCCTCTCAAACTTTAGAACTTCGTGATCCTTTTTCTGAAACTTAGTATACTTTAAATATTACTCAATTGATACCCATTACAAAACATATATCAGTAAAACTATGCTATTATTTAATTTTTATTTCCGAACATAATTTTACAATGGTCTCTAATTATGTTTGGTCGACAAGACTCGAGAGAGTATTAAGTTTGGAAAAGAGGACTCTTGTAAAAGTATTACAAATTCAACAGTAATATCAAGAGGGATCGTCCATCATGAAAGTTCTATATTCGGGTATCATACTCCCACTACCGTCTCTAAATCGTTTGAACTACAAGTTATATGCAGCTATATTTGTACCTTGATCTTCACATTTGATAGAACATATAGAACTTTTGCGTTTCAAACATATATTTGATGTATTTTATGTTGGTTAACACTACTTTGTTACCTTTATTAAAACTACTTATAATAACAATTTAAAACATTGTTATTAAAAAGAATGGTGACACTGATCAGCTGTACAAACAGCAAGATAACAATGATAGATCACATGTTATAAAAACAAGTATACAATACTATGACCAAGTGTATAACAAATGCATTAAACAAAAGAGAACATATTATTGTTAATTTCTTCAATTTAATTTTCCCAATGAATCTAATTTTGTTTACAGTCATTATTTAAACTTTTTCTCAGTAGATTTACTCCCAGTTTTATTTTTTAGAAAATCATGATACGACGATGCCTACGCATAAAAATTAACTGCATTGATCACACTGAATTCAAATTTAAGTTGGAAATTCGTGTTTTGTTGTGTTTCAATAAGTGTTCTCCTGTAACACTGTGTTTACTACTAAATAGTAAACAGCCTTTTAAGTGTTTAATTACATCAAAATTATTCATGATATTAACCTTTTAAACTAAAATCAGACCCTAAAGTCTGTCTATACCCTTCGGAATGGAAATATCCAACATTTTAAAACCTTATACTACGAAATGAGACGAATTTCATTACACCTCGAACTTTTAAAATGTTAATAAAATAAGAGAGGGAGTTGTGTTATCGAAAAAGCATTTAACGGATAATCTTTTATTATACATGATAACCAAGTTTCATTAAAAACTAATTAAATAAAAAAGTGATAAGTGATTAATTAATAACTTTAAACAGTCATTACTAATAATCCCTAGTGCAGTTTAGATAAAGAAATAAATTTGTTTCAATATTAACCGCTTTAGCCGGTTATTAGGTACCTATAATAGCTAACCGGGGGTTGGACACTATAATAGCCGACCACCGGTAAACGAATATACTAATTTTCACTCAGTGTGTATGCACGTTAGGGTAATGGGTCTCCTAATCTCAATTTCTAATTGTTGTCTCTTGTTCCTATTAACCCCTAATATATAATTATTTTTCAATCGTATATTTTCAATTCCCTAAAGGTGTAACACTCAAACACTAATATCAAATTTGCAACAATCAAAGGACAATTTACATTCATGAAATGGCAACATTTTGTAGAACACCATAACAACTCGGATAGCGGAATTCCGATTTCCGGTGAATTAAGAAGGGTTAAATGTAGTTTTCATGTTGACGGTGACACGCCACTAGGCGGCGCTCTTGTCCGCAGCGCCTCTGCATAGCGTGCTGGCGGGAGGGTCCTGGAACATTAGCCGACTTGCATGCACAACAAACAACATGCTCCACCGACCACATGACACACTGTTCCTAAATGAAAAATTTAAACATTTAACTATGGTAGTGAGAGATATAGCAATTCAAATTTCTCCCATGTTAGTATTTTTAATTACTGTATATATTTACTGAGAATTATATAAATATTACTTTGGTTGATGACGTCATTTGTGTGACGTCATAATTGCTTGCGTTATCGTGGTGACGTCATGTCCCAGCACCCTCATTTTCCCACGACTAATATGCGTTGAAAACTTTTTTTTCAATTTACGCCAGAAAAATTTTGTTGGGAACACAGACATTCAACGTTCAAACGTTTAGGGGGAGTGATCCAGCTTCCAACCCCCAATTAAGAGTGGAATCCGGGGGCGGGGATCAAATACCTAACCTCTTGAACCTCTCACAGGGCTATTGAGTCCATCATCTATTTTTATACAATAACTTTAATCCCTCATTACTAAAGTATTTATCTTAAAATTTAAGTTTAACAAAAAATTGGTATGCTCGAATTTATAATATTGAATAAAAAAAATAATTTATGACAATGAATAAAACTTGAAAAGTATATTTCAAAACCATGTTTCCATTTAAAAGTTAAACATAATATGACAATCTAAGCTCATGCTATTTCTTAATCTATGTCTGTTTCATAATGAACATATCTTAACTACGTCATAAAATGTGTTTACATTCAACAGAACACCGTGTCACCATCGTAAATTACATTAAAGTGCAATATAATGAAGTAGATTGCAATGTAGTTAATTAGACTCAAACATAGTTTTGATGGCGCAAAATTTATTCAGAAATGAAAAACAAACGTCTACAACACTCAAAAATATATTTACACTTATACTGCAAAGAATGCAGACGGTAAATATATCAAAAGATGGAAAATGGCAATCGATTTCGACGGGACACACCGATCATCATCAGGCCCAATTCTCTCTTTGGGCCTGATGATGATCGGTCTTGAGTCATCATTCAACTAAAACTATTCAACAATTTAAGTTGACAGTACTTTTTAATTTTTTTTTTAATGAACGACCTGATAAGTGCAACAATTTAGGCCTAAAACTCATATTTGTGAGATACCAGTGATTCATACACAAGGTATTTGTTATAGATTTAGAGGATGCATTTAAATACAACCAAAATGTTTAATTCAATTATAATTTTTCTTCAAGTTTTATAAATATATATAATGTATTTGGAGAAAACAAAAAATAAGAATGTGTATTACCTTTGGTTTGATATGACCGCCAAAGATAAAGTTTCAAGAGACAACAAACATTTAAAGAAAACGTGAGATACAAGAGCCAATGGGTTAATGACAAGAAATAGCTGGAGAGATTAGAGACGTGAACAAAATCGCCAATGTGTGAAGAGGTCAGGTTCGCTGGTGACGGTCCTCATTTATTTGTCTCTGGAAATACTTCTCCTAAGTTGTATCTCTCTTACTTTTAATAGATTTTAATACTGCTCTGAAATTGATTAATATTTACATAAACATAGCTTCAGATTTATTTTATTTTAAATTTACATCAATGCATTTGTTTACAAAACTATCGTCATATAATATTTGATTGATTTAGGATTTCAATGTTTCGAATCCTTTGAAATGCCATTTCCTTGATAGGGAGAAAAGTAAAATAATACTGATATGTGCATTGGAATTAGGAAACGTCTTCTTAAGAGTCTGCAGTACCTACGCCACTTTGTAATTTTGTCCCTTAAGAATAATGTCTGAAAGAGAATAATGTCTTAAGAATAATGTTTGAAACATAACTGTGAGTTTGCTATTCGTCTGAAAATTACAAACTTGATGTCATTTTAAGTGTTGGGGGCCGTCCATAAATTACGTCATCGCTTTTTGGCCATTTTTGGACCCCCCCTCCCTAAAATCATCCTACCATCATAATTTGTCTAACCCCACCCCCCACCCCTTGGAAAAATGACGTCATTTTTAACAAACCTCCATTTTAAGTAAAAAATGTTTTTTTTAAATGCTACACTACAAACTAAAAAAGAATGCCAATCAAATCTGAATTTCCCTTCAGAGATAAAGCCAAAATGACTTTCTTAATGGAAAAATAAACTATAAAACGCCTTAAAATAGTCTAATGTATTTTATAGATAATTATTTTATAATAGTTGAGTTGTGTTAGAATTTATCATTGTTGTACTGTTCAACTTTGATATACATCATATTTAAAATGACGTCATATCAAAGCCGACCCCCCCCCTTGCACATCACCTTACCGTCATTTTCAATCTGGACCCTCCCCCCCTATTTTCAGATGACGTAATTTATGGACGACCCCTTGCCACAGTGTCTTTCATTTAACATGATTGAAAATTAATTAACAAATTATCCACTCGAATAACGAATAAAAAATCAAAGTGTATAATCACCATTTTTAAACAATGTAAAACCATTTTAGGAGGTTTATTAAAAAAACTATACACTTCACATGAACTGCCATACCATTATAGTGAACATATTCAAGTTTCACGTGAATCCGATGCATGATTATCGAGATAAAGTGTTTTAAAGACACCTATAATTAATATTGTTCTTATGGGACTAAAAATCAAGATTGCGGAGGTACTGCAGACTCTTATAATGCTCAAACTTATCCTTGAAGGAGCAAAATTACAGTACATGTAGGCTTTTTTATTAGGTAAACATTTAATATCATAAAAATCCAAATTATACGAGAATGATGCAATTTAATACAACCTATTCTCAATCTAACAAATATACGGATTTTTCATGAAACATTTTTCTATATGAGATTAGGAAAAAGAACTTCGATAAAGAAGGGAGTACTTAAGTTTGTTATTTTATATTTTACTAACTGTTTGTATTTTATATTTTACAACCTCAAGGGGGGTCTGTGGTAACAGAAGGTTATACGCTTACACTTCTGATTGTGCAAGTGTGATAATTTGAGATTATGTTAAACATGATCACGTTTTCGAAGTCAGTTATGAGAGTAAATAGTTCTGGGGTAATGGGGACCGCTAACCACCATTATTAAGAATCATTGTCCCAAATTGGACGATCCCGAAGGGTGTCAATGTGATATTTGTTCAATCTAAACTTCAACTTAGACCAAGAGAATAAAAAGCCCAACCTTAATATAACTTTTTTCATAAATTATATAAAAATTCCTTAATGTTAATTAATTTTTTAATATTTCTTTTATTTCAGAAATGTGTAATAATTTAGTTGCTTTCTTTATTCATGTGTTTTTGTATTCCTATTATTTTCAGCCTTAAATAATACTGTAATTCATTACCGTATGGTGGGTGGGTGAATGGTGATCAAAGTTTATTTTGTTTTAGTTTTTGACTAAAAAACGTTACTTCATGTTCGTTAAGAGTTCAGCTCTAGACGAAATTCGACAAAGATTTCAGTGGACCGTATGAATACAATTACATTAATAAATGTTTTATAACTTAAAAACATTTTCTTATTGATCTTGCTACCATTTTTTATTATAAAATCTGTCCATTGATTCAATCAATTACCCTTATTCCATAAGATCAACATTGAAACTTTAAAAGCCTGTAGGGCGTAGTACTCGTCAATTTTTTGCAGAAACAACTGCAGACCTAGCCCTATCCAACGACACCAAAAACTTGAAAATCGGTTGATAATTGTAGTAGGAAATGTAATTACAAAAATACTGTATTTTTAATGTATTACTTATTTAATACGCTAAGATTTTATTTGTTAAAAGAATTCCTCCTAAAATTCTCAACCGATTTTCAAGTTTCTATTTTTGTTTCTTTAGATAGAGTCGTTTTATGAGGTTCGAACTTAAAATAAGTGCACTATCCACAAATTTAATTTGAAATTTTCCTATTAGAATAACTTTGGGATTGGGTTGAGCACTTTAAACATCTGTTTATGTATAGCTGTAAATATGTGTATTTTTGTGATAACTGATGTTTCAAATATTGTATTTGTCAGATGCCATTGGTTTACAATTAAAAGTAAGTTTTGTATTGTATCAAAATAAATTGCTCGATTTCGAGCAACAAGTGCACTAGTAAGTATATGGTAAAAACTAATATTTAAAACATATGAAATTATTATGTTGAAACGGTTAATTTCAACACAAATATGAAGATATTTTAGATGAAATGTTGAATTGGAGTTTCCACCAGTTCCTCGTATGGTGACCCTCTTACTCCAGCTTCAACCTTTGTAAAAATATTCCATTTTATAATCATAATATTATAATGAGCTTGCTATCTCTGCTCAAATAACTCTAACAGTTTATTCTAAACAAAAACTAACATTTTTTTTGTTTAAGTACAAACTATGTGGCAAATTTAAAAAGTTTCCATGAAAGAAAACCCAAAGAATCACAGTACAATATTCCCAACACTAGGATATCAGGAATTTATAAAATAGCAATAAATCAGCAGCCTTTGAGTATTACATAGTAAATTGCCCTGTCTAGATCAGCTAGTCTTGGACCGTAATAAAACTCACAATACATCACACCCATTGTACAATCCTTCATAGAGAGACAGCGTCTTACAAGATGATCGTGTGATTGGGTTAGTCATGGCTCTGCGTCTTACAAACATAGATAATATAAAAATAAATAGACCTCAGGAGGATAGCAGCAGGACAGCCTGATAGCAGCAGGCTGCTATCAGTTACTTCATTGAAGACAATTCGTTTGTGTAACAGTTAGGCCATTATTATGGTTCATATTGCAATGTATGTTCTGCCGCAGTAGTTTCAACATCATGGCGTGACTGACCCGCCATTTCTGGAACTGATATAATCAACACACATGCATATATAATACTGAAATACATTACCCGATATTATATATGCATATAAACCGGGATGGGCAGACATGTAAGCCCACGATACAAAGCAATCAGTCAAATAATTATAGTTATATAAAATATTTATATGTAATATGTATAACTTTGTATTTTTGTATTATTTATCTGTAACTAAATAATGTGTACAAAAATGTGTATGTAATCATTTTTGTGTTAACGGAATTCTTTTGACACATGGATAAGGGCAAAAAATATACCTATTCCAATATACCATGAAATATAATTATGTAAATACAAACTAGCAGAATTTTTTGAAGCCATTAAAAACCGTTATTTAGTTTTTTACCGTTATTAGTCTTCCCAATACAAGTAATCAATTGTCTTTATTTATAAATTTACAACTAAAATATCTTACAAATATGGAGAAAACCCCGTTATTAAAAGGAACAAAGAAGGAGCTACGGAGCTAAAAAAATGGCTAACGGAGCTTAAGGAGCTCCTTTAGCTTAAAGGAGATAAATAAAATGTATTTTTACACTCTACTTAAAATTATGGAGACAAGGGTTAGTAAGAATTAAAAAAAATACAGCCTATACATATTATTGTTGACCACGACAGCTAGTAAAAAGCATAACAAAATTCCAAACAATTTAAAATAACGATTTTAAAACGTTAAAATAGGAGAAAAACGTTGGCAATCCGTGCTCAGTAGGTCAACAGCCTCGGTGTAAAAAACTCTTTAATGTGTTTCCCAGACAGGGCTTTCCAACCCGTTTAAATCTTAACTTTTTATCAACTTCAGCGATGACCAAGATCTGATAAATATTACAATGCGTTTTTAAAAACTGAGAAAAATTTGATATTCTTCTGGGCCGTTTAGCAGTGAAGGTAAAAAATCGCTTAAAGTAAGTTAAAATAGTATTTTATTTGCTATATAATTTTGTTCCAGGTTGCTTAAATCTATCTTTACTAATAACAAAAATTTAACGCTATCCCCAGACCTTTTAAACGCCAGTATTAAAACATATTTCTGTACAACATTTAAATACAAATTATTCATGTTTAAACTGCTAAGTTTTAGTGATCCATTCATGACAGTTATGGTTTCATTTTTAATTCACACAAACCTAGAGTTGCGAGTTCAATTCCCGTTAGGAACAATGCTGGGTCCAGTTACCCTCTGTGATTGGGCTACCTAATAGAATGCTATTTAATATCAGGTCGACACGACCATATACGGGAACAAGATGGGGGTTTGAAAAGCACCCTACAAAAACAGAAACAATTATTAAACTGACGTAGGGGGAAATACAACAAAATACGCAGGTTATATAAGTCGACTAGAATCTTAAGGTTTCAAATGAAATTTTATTTTGTTTCTTTAAATAAAGAAACAAAATAAAATTAAGTTACTAAAATAGTTATAAGTTTCTTTAAATGGCTCCTTTACATATTGTTAGTTATTTTAGATTCATAATTACTAGTACTTTTAGTTTAAAATGTCTATGTTTTGTTATTTAATATTATGTCACTTCATTTGCTCATAAAATGCCAGTTATAATATCATTAATGAAATAATAGAAACTGAATATAATTTTGGAAGACATTTAAGAATTACTTACTAAACTTTGGATATTTGAAAGTTTTAAAATGTTTTAAGAACTTTAAGAATGTTTTCATGGTGGAATGGATACAACGTTTTCAATTTTTCACTAAAACCTTTGCATAGAAAATGAATACTATCAACTAAACACAAAAAAATCTATTTTGAAATATTAGTCAACCAACAGTAAATACGTCACCTGTACAATGTCAATCGAAATATCGCTCACTTATCTAAACAGTAAGTTGTTTTATATCGAATTTGTTTTATTTGTTCAATATTGGTGAAACCTTAGCAGCAATTACGCTTGCTTATATCGACTCGTCGTTCACGCAAAGTAACTAATTACTTTCTGTTCCCGGTGCGGTGTGGAGCGATATTGAATTTTAATGGAATGGTTATCAACCAGTCTTTTCACAGTTTAAAGTGATTAAACAACTATCAAGAGTTTATTAAACGTATATTTTCCTATATTTGATTCCTATTGACTAACTTGATTCAAGAAAAAAGTTGACTTCTTGGCTTGATATCATATACATTAATCTTTTATGGGAATTACTTTTTGACGCCATTTTTATTGGATCGTTTTTTTAATGTTCAAAATAATTTACGTAGGTACATAGTTTTAATCGGGCTAGTTAAAAGGAATTTGCTCTTAATTTAAAGGTAGTTGTAGTCTCATATTTCATTTTAATTGTGTTTTATACACAACCACATAGTTTGTTAGTTAGTTTCACTCTATTAATACATACATACCTATATAATTATAAGGTAGAATAATTCTTCTTTTTAAATATGGGATTTTTTTTTAAGTGAATACTATTCATTACTTGGAATTTACAAATGCGTGACGTTGATTTTGATCTCTGCACTCCTGACATTATGGATTTTAGGGTCTAAACACAAAGCCAAAATTAAACATGGATAAGAGAATGATCAAAATGATCAAAATGTGAATATGGAATTTATAAAATGAATCTTCTATCAATTTTTATTTAGTTTATTTCTTATAATTTATTTATAGTTATGAAGTGCTTCTTAAAATGTCAAAATCACACCTTCAAAAAAATTATTACATTTCCTCCATTTATTTGTAGAAGACATTGCTCGCTGATCAAAATTCTACCAAAATTTCCGTTGATCTGAACCAAATTTGTTTTTAAAATATTTTACAACTTAAACATCTGTTCTTATTCTTTTCAAAGATTTGCTACCATTTGTTCTTACATCAGCTGTCTAATGATAGATTTATCAGTTAACCTTTTTCCATGAGATTAATATTGAAATTTTGAAAGCCGCCAGCCCTAGGGGGCGGTGTGAATTATGACGAGATTCTGCTCATCTACAGGAGCATACCTTTCTATAACGCCGTTCAAAATAAATGTGCGATCGAAACGCAGATTTCAATTCCCCCATTTTTCCCTTTCCTCCCACTGCCAAGAAATCCAAAAAATCAGAATCACTGAGAATTACCACAGCTGTTCAATATCTCATGTCATTTTAAGCCAATGTTTTGCTTTTTCGAAAAAAAATATTCCAATTTTGACGTTTGATATGGAACAAGATGCGCTTCCAGTGGCAAGTAAGGGAAGTAACACGATCATCTAGCGCTATTTTTTACTATGAATTTTAAGTGTGAAATTAAAATAACATCTGATTGTGGAGAAAATCGGGGAATTCAGGAAGGTATTTAGGGAATATTCCTTGTGGTGGGAAATAAAATTTTGTCTTTCGACCGCACATTTATTTTGAACGGGGTATAACAGTGTGCTCTCATTTCTAATACAATACATAAGCTGAGAAAAAAGGAAAAGAAACATGCTCTGTTCCGGATATCTGGAAGAAAGAAAAGGCCAGAAAAGGCAGTCTTGTCATTTCGCTTGGAGATGCACAATGTTTGGATGGGCAGAGTCTGGTTGTGGATGCTGTTGTTCATGGACTGATTGGCCCACAGTTGACTGATAACGGCGAATGGACGGGAGTGCCGTTATCGGCCGCACTTTAGTTATCAGCTGACGGTTATCGCGCACTTGCTCGCTTTACTGGCCGCTTCACTTCCCCTTGCCAAGCTCATTATTAAGCTTAGCGACTGCTTGTTCCTTCCTTTCAATCAACTTGTTGACATGCTTTTCAAGTCAAATCGGTTCTGAAAGAGGCTCCTCTAAATTAATCATACATTTGTTTTAATTGTAATGAGTTACTATTATGTTTGTAATAAGAGCAACGTATGATAAAACAACACTAGTCGGTAACAATGCAACAGAAAATAAAGTTTCGGTCTTTCAAATTATGGCTAACATCAAACTAGTGCTTTGCTTTCAGTGCCGGAAATTTTATTTGGTGGGTAGAATTTCCAAACAATATTTAAGAATATATTATTTAAAGTTTTGCAGCTTAAAAAATAACGCTTAAGGTAGGCCTATTCAACCTTTTTTTAATCTACCTAAAATCCCCGATTACAAATTTGTAACGTTTATTCTTGACTCACAAGTCAAGAGTCAAAGAAAATACAAAATTGAATCAGGGTTTACCCAGATAAAAGGAATAAAAGTAGTTATAACCGGGAGTTTCGCCAGCCTCTATCGGATTTCCGTGGATGTAACATATAAAACCACCTATGTTTTACAGCTGAAGTCACGAGGAAAGAAAATTTGCCAAATGTGTTTTGTTTCGTATTAAATTTAACTTAATTTATTTAGACCAATGTTATTAGAACACTCTATGTTTAAACACTCTTTTAAAAAACTCTAATTGAGTTTTATTTTTAACTTTGTTCTTATAAAAACTCATTGCATAACTAACTGCCCGTATATGTGTTACTGGTTCAGTTGCAAACAAAACCGTAATAATTTTTTTTCCGTGGGACTTTATAATTTTTTATAGTATTGAGGTAAAATAATACTTATTGAAGTTACACACTAAAACGAAATCATATAAGTGAAGCTTAGAAGACTAGTAATTTGTCAAGATACGATTTTACAGCTAAATATATTTTTTTTTTATTTGTGGGTTAAAAGTTAACTCCGATCTGTAACCGTGGGGAATTCTTTGAATAAACCTAAGTCGTAAATTTCTCTTCATAATTTTTCATTAAACTTCTTTTTTCTTCCTTGCCCTCATTATGAAACTTGAACACTCATTGAAAAACAATATGCTATAGTTTAACTTTATGGTTTACATAACACATTATTTTAACCAATTCAATAATTTATCGTCATTTTAATACGGATATAAAATGTTCGAAGATTATCAGAGTAAGGTTTATTAAATATTTGTTTTTATATTAAGATTTTTTACAAATCAAAATTTCTTCCACATCTAAATTCCTTTTTTCATAACTTACTTTTATGTTGGTAAGGAATGGTAATAAGTGTCATATTTTAGAAAGGTTCCATTTTATTTTGTCATACAACTGTAAACTGAGTAAACCGATTTAATTTAATATGTGTGTGATGTAATTTAATATTACACACTAATTGATAGTATAATTGGAACTTTAATTACTTTAAGCCTGGCTTATACAAACATTGCACAAACCATAAATTTGGAATAATTATTTAATCCTATTATATTGGGTAGAACTTATTGGATGGAAATTTGTATTCATTACAGTAAACATATGTGTAAAATGGAAATGTTAAAATAATTTTTAAAAGATAAAACAAAGGGTATTGAGTGACAAAGAAAAATACTCAAGTCTTATGACTGACTGCTTTACTACAGTCGCGGCCACGAAAAGAGGCGGGTGAATAATTTTGCAACGTTGCCAAATTTTCAGTGGTTATTAATTTAATCATATGTTTTACATTTATGTCAATGTTTTTATCTGTTTTATTAGATGATATTCGTTTTCCTTGTTTTGATCATTTTTATAGAATGCACATTCAACATACGGTATAGGCAACGCTGGATGATCAGTGTTGCCAGTTTATGCATCAACATACGCAATTTTCTATAATCTCTTTCATCTTTTGGTTAAATGTGACAACATCGCGTTTTCATTCACCCGCCTGATTTCGTGGCCGCTACTGTAGTATTGTCACCACATATCACTGGTGTGTCTCATGTTTCAGATGTGTGTGATAAAATGTTGGTAATCTATTTTAGTTTTGATCTCATATTGTAAAAAATAATGTGCTAGTTTTAAATTATTCTTTTGTACAAGATATGACATATTGTTTCTTTGAATAGGCTTACAGAAAAATAGGGAGGATTGGATGTTAAAACACAGTACGGTAAACATATATTTTAAGTTTAAAACTAGATTGGAATTACTTATAAATTTTCTTTCTAACACTTACTTCATAATCAAATCATTATTAAAGAAGACTATTCCATTCAATATTCTATAAAAAAACAATGGCCAAAGCCAATATTGAGTTCTATTTGTTATGGAAGGACTCCAATGATCCTTGGCTAAAATTTTTAAAAATATTAAGGCAAGGGTGCATTGTTACCAATCTTTTTTGCTTTATTCAGATTAAACTAAGTACTACTTTAATTGATATTGATAAGTTTTATGCGTTTTCTTATAACAACTGTAAATAACCGACAAAACAAGAACAAAAAATGACCCGGTAGACACAAAAACAGAAAAGAAGGGGTTGTAGGTGAAAGTATAATAATATATTGCTTTAAATTACAAACATTTAAATTCCAAAAAAAATTTTTAAAGAAACAAAACAAATTTTACAATCATTCACTACTCCACATGTCCACAACAATTTCTCCTCTTTGTTTATCTCTTTTTAAAACAAAAACAAAAAACATCTGTCTGTTTCTGAATTAAAATAAATGTAAACAGTCAATTTATAATCAGCTGATTACTTGTACAGAACATCCTCCCACCCAAGTTAATTAACTTGTTACATTAACTTGCAATTCCTCACTAATTCTGTCAAACGTTTTGGTCGAGTGAAAAAGGTAATATCTTCATTCTCATCATTTTTAATCGCTGATGAAGACCAAACAGTTTTGCATCTCTCCGTATTTATTTCTTCTTCATTGAGATTCATACTTTCTGCGGGCCACTCGTCATTCGGATTATACAACCAGTTTGGGCCCTCCCACCGTTGACTTTTTGCAGGGTTCAGCAGACTAGGAACAAACCTCCATTGCCCTGGCTTGCTGACATTTCTTATTTCCTGAACATGGTACTCCTTCTCAGTCGAAACTTCCTCAACGATTCCCTCTTTTCTCCAGTTGCCAAATACTTCGTCGTATTTCTAAAAATACCCGTTTGTCTTGGTTTTGTCAATCGTTGACTGAAGTCTCCTCTTGGCGATTTCATGGTTATATGGGAGTAGTTGCAGTCTTCAATCCAAGGAGGGTTTACTTCATAGCGTGCCTCATTATTTACACTTACCGTCCTCTTGAAGTGGCTAAGAGCCATATCCTGTATCTCCTTTTACTTTCTCCCCCTATACCATAGTATATGGAGAAAGTATTGTTTTCGTCAAAATTTTTGAATTTGAGTTGTTGGTGGATTTATCCATTTTGGTGACCCCTGAGTCCAAAAGTGGTTTTCAGAGTGATGTCTGAGTGTGTGTGTGTGTGTGTGTGTGTGTGTGTGTGTGTGTGTGTGTGTGTGTGTGTGTGTGTGTGTGTGTGTGTGTGTGTGTGTGTGTGTGTGTGTGTGTGTGTGGATGCGTGTGTGTCTGGATGTAAACAGAGCCAGAGAATGCCCCAATGGCCCGATTTGTATGAAATTTGGTATGTAGGTCCAAAACCACGATAATTCCAGGCGTTTTTTTTTTCATTTTTTTGAATTTTTTATTTTTAGGGGTAGTTTACCCCCAAAAACCCTCAAAAAACGTGAAAAATCAAAATTTCTTAAAAAACGGCTCTAACGATTTTGATTAAAATTTTGTGCTTTATTAAGATTAAAATGCCGAATAAAATGACACCACCCGCATTTCCGAGAAAATGTGCGTTCAAAAGTTATACAATAAAAAGCGCTTTAAAAAACAATTTTTTGGATTTTCAAAATAGCTGTTATCTTGAAATAAATTTTACCGATTACCATTAAATCAAGCTCAAAGAACTAAATAATCCAGTATTTTAAATTATTGCTCTATGTCAAGTGGTTGCGGAGAAAATTCAATTTTTTGTTTAGCGGTAAACGCAGTACGTTGTTAAAAGTCAAAGACACGCGTAGGGTCAAACTCGCGCTGCACAGCTGGTAGCTATCCGACTGATTCATCAAGACATTAATGTTTGAAGCTTTTAACACTTTTTTTGTATTGTTGGGAGAAAGTATGTGTCAGTTAGCTGATACCGTTTATTTTGATACATGTTCAGACGGATCAGTACTTCCAAGTGTCTTCAATTTCCAGGGCTTCGAAATATCTTCCCCAGGTTTACTACCACAACCACAAAACATGTCGAAGGATTAGTACTGATTCAACTTACTTCCACAAGATTTGGTTTCACTTGACACCCGACCCATTAGTGTCCAACCTAGAAAAGTTAGAAAGTTAGAAGGCGACTAATCCACAGTCTAGATCTACTTTATTACCTGTGAATAATTTGCCTGCAACGTCGGCACCAATCAACAGATCAATTTTCTGGTTAGTTTTACCCACATCAGAAATAAATACGTTAGCGTCTTTAAGCTGCTTACTAATCAGTCCCCTCTCAACACTAGGAATGTTTTCACAAATGAGGGGTTGGTCCAAAACTTTAAATGTACATTTGTAATCATTGGTCAAGCTACCTAGAATAATCTTAAATTCATGATGTTTTACTTCGTCAGTCTTAACACCACCAAAATGTGAATGAGTCAAACTCCCTTGTCCTTCAGGGTTCAAACCTATCTTAGAGGCAGTTGCTGCAAGAATATAAGATCTCATGGAACCGGTGTCTATCAATGCTCTAACAGGAGTGGACTTTCCATCATGAATAAGATTTACCACCACAGTCTGTAAATAGACTTGAAATTGCCCCTGTAAATTCGACAAATCTTTAACCTCAGATACCTGGTTTGGTTTTGATCCGGTTTTACATGAGGACCACACCCATTTTGTTTTTCAACATCTTCTTGCACATCACTAGGCTTACACATAATAGCAGGATGTTTGCGTAAACACAAGTTACATTAATTTAATAGGCCATTTACAAAACTTAGATGTGTGGCCTTGAGTCAAACAAGAAAAACATGCTTTTTTATCTAATACAATTTGTCTCCTGTCATTGTAGTCCATTTTCTTTGCTTTGAAACAATTTCTACTCTTATGAGAATACTGAGAACAGAAAATGCATGTTGTGCCTTTAATTTCGTTTACAAGACAAGAGGCTGTTGGCATTTCGTCACGTTTAGTGGAACTACTATTCTTAGAACTCACCTTCTTAGTGGAATCATAACTAGACTTAGCTAATACAATCCTCTCTTCGCCTTCAACCTCCAACTTGATGAACTGTCTCAGCCTTTTCAGTGTTACTTCTTCCGCTTCTGATGATCCGTGGTTGGACTGATTTGAGGATAAACTGGATCTCTGCCAAGCTCTTAGAAGGTCATCTGGTAAGCAGGATTCGACTAAAGGTAACAAAATGCAAGCACATTTATCTGTCGTGACATCTAAACTTTCTAAAGCTCTTAATTGGCATTCTAGCTTGTCATAAAACTTCATGAGTGAAAAAGATTTACCTGATTCTGAGTTTTTCAATACTAAAGCTAATAATTCTCTGACATAGACTTGTACTATAAGGCCATCGCGCCCAAATCTACTCTTAAGTTCGTCTAAGGCTTTGGGATAATTATCAGCATTAGGAGGGAAACTTATCACGACATCATAAGCTCTGGATCCTGGAATCATGGACTGGTATAAATACTGAAATTTTTCCTCAGCATTTATTGAAGTTTCCTTGTCAATTACTTGGAAAAGACTCCAGAAGTGAAGCCAGTCTCTTGAATCGCCACCAAATTTCAATAATTCAACTTTTGGAAGTCTTAGGCCGGTTCCTACGTGAGCGACAGATGCGACGCGACGAGAGCGACTGAAGCGACACCAGCGACATGCTTGCATCGCCATAATGTTATACATTGTAAATTGTTGTCGCTCTTGTCGCCCACTAAGGACGCTCCAATGCTTATACATTTGTTTGAAATTTTGTCGCTCTCGTCGCGTCGCATCTGTCGCCCACGTAGGAACCGGCCTAAATCTGTTATTTTTCTGGGCTACTACATTAGAATTACTCACAGAATTGTCCAGGGATCGTGCTTCATCTTCAATCTTGTTAATAGCGTTTAACTCTACCTTTACTAATGAAAACATATTTTGATATTCATCTTGTTTTTCTAATTCAGTTGCTATTTCTTCATCTGTACTGTTTTCCAGCATTAAGCCAAAAATTTCTTTGTTAAGTTCATTTAATTCTTGATTTCTCTGTTCAATTACCTCAAATAGTGCATTAGCTTTCTTAATATCTTCTTTACAAACTGGTATAAATACTGAAATTTTTCCTCAGCATTTATTGAAGTTTCCTTGTCAATTACTTGGAAAAGACTCCATAAGTGAAGCCAGTCTCTTGAATCGCCACCAAATTTTAATAATTCAACTTTTGGAAGTCTTAATCTGTTATTTTTCTGGGCTACTACATTAGAATTACTCACAGAATTGTCCAGGGATCGTGCTTCATCTTCAATCTTGTTAATAGCGTTTAACTCTACCTTTACTAATGAAAACATATTTTGATATTCATCTTGTTTTTCTAATTCAGTTGCTATTTCTTCATCTGTACTGTTTTCCAGCATTAAGTCAAAAATTTCTTTGTTAAGTTCGTTTAATTCTTGATTTCTCTGTTCAATTACCTCAAATAGTGCATTAGCTTTCTTAATATCTTCTTTACAAACTCCATTGACCCTATTTATAGCTTTGCTCATTGTTGTCCTAAGAGCCTTTCTCTTCTTCACTAAAGCATCCATTCTCAAAGAATCTGTTGTGACTTTTCAGCAAAAAATATACTTCCACCAATGCCCCACTACGTTGGGCGCCACTATGTAAAAAACCGACAAAACAAGAACAAAAAATGACCCGGTAGACACAAAAACAGAAAAGAAGGGGTTGTAGGTGAAAGTATAATAATATATTGCTTTAAATTACAAACATTTAAATTCCAAAAAAAATTTTTAAAGAAACAAAACAAATTTTACAATCATTCACTACTCCACATGTCCACAACAATTTCTCCTCTTTGTTTATCTCTTTTTAAAACTAAAACAAAAAACATCTGTCTGTTTCTGAATTAAAATAAATGTAAACAGTCAATTTATAATCTGCTGATTACTTGTACAGAACATCAAAAAAATTATAAATACGTACCAATCTTTTTCGTTATATTTTAAAATTAATTGTTTTATATTTTGGGTGCAACTTACATTTTTTCTTTTGTAAAATTGTTTTTAACAGTCACCAAAGATTGAGGGCAATTTTATGTAAGCTAATTCAGTATATATAAACTCCTAAACTAGATTTTATTACACTTCATCAGTGCATTTATTCAGATTCTTTTAATGACGAAAACATTTTGTATTACATAAAAGTTTATCAGCAAGGTTTTTGTACAACCACTCCTATCTCGCATTGAACCATAGTTATAAACCCAAATATTCCTACTTAGCCAATTTGAATCCTTAACAATGTGAAATGGTCAACCGAGAACACAAAAATATGTTCAATAAATAAATAGAAATTTCACCAGAGTTGAGGGATTGCTTTTCTAAATTTAGATGCCACTTCTGATTATTTCATGTTAAAAATACCAGAAACCGGGCACTGGCTTGATGCCAGGACACTAAATATAAGACAATTATCTGTGTTTATTCGGGACTCGCATATCTTGTGTGATTGACATCCGCTTGGCCATCAGCGCTTCTGACGGCCGGCCAGCGAACCTCAGTTGACCTCAACAATCACCAGTTTGAAACTGCTCTGACGACAAAGCTTGATTAAATGTGGTTTTAATATAACTTTAAATCTTATTTATTGCAGGTACATTTTGAAAACACCATACCACCAGTGAAAAGATGAGAAAATATATTATTAATTACAATTAAAATTCATAATTAAATAAATAAATATGCAAAAAAGAATTGATACTTCGATCGAAAAAAAGTATAAAACAAGTATATTTAACTAAAATTTTTTAAACATTACCTTAGTTTAATCATTGAGTGTACAAAGTCAATGGTTTAATGTAAAACGGATTTAATACGGTGAACGTTGATTATAATACATAATTTAGACAAGTTGTAAAGTAATGTTATTTTACTTCGTGTTTTAATATGAATGGAGAATTTTGTACCGAAAACCTTATTTTTAGATGAGTATGAAAGGCTTACGCTTAAAAACTGCCAAAATACATTTTATTACTATGATATATTTTTTTATTATAAACATTTAAACTATTTAACAATACTAGACATTGCCCCCTGATCAAAATTCGATCGAGATTTCAGTTGATGTAGACCATCTGGACCAAATTAGTTGGTAAATATTTTATTGGTGATACATCTGTTCTTCCTGATCTGCTAGTGTTTGTTATTGTACATGTCTAAATGATCAAATCAATTACCCTTCTTCCATAAAATTAACATTGAAACCTTAAAAGCATATAAGGCTTAACCTTGAGGTTCGATTCTCATTATTTTTAGTCAGAAACAACTACAGGCCAAGCCCTATTCAACGACACAAAGTACTAGAAAATCGGTGGAAATTTGTAGAAGTTCTAATCAATAAACAATAAGCGTATTTAAAAAGTATAATATATATACCAAGGAATCATAAAAAACTTGCAACCAATAGCTACCGAAACGTTGTATTTGAGGATATATTGAAATCCTACCCTATATCTTTAATTATTTTCAACTAATAAACAGGAATCACCCTATATATCGTTGTTACACTTTTTAACGGATTTTTTAAATTGCCATGCAATAAAAAGTTTCTGATAGTTATAGATAACTAGTATCAATCTCGATAACAGGACTGCATAAATGCATGATAATAAAAATAAAATACCTTCTTACCCATTTTATTGATGGTATTTCATCTACATCGTTAAGTTAAGACTAACGTCAGTTACTTAATCTGTCTTTTGTCATTTATCTTATTTACTGATTGCAATAGACTCCTATCTCGTTATGTCATACTTTTGGCAGTCGCTATCTATAGTGCATTGTTCAGATTATCACCTTCCATTTTACCACGTAATAGTCATGCAACATGAGTTTAATTTGATTATAGAAATATAAAAAGTGAGCACTTGGAACAGTTAGTTTTAGTTTTAGTCGACAGCGAAAATCATAGTTTTCCTCTAACTTCTAATAATTTAACAGAGAATAAACAGCAGCATGATACTAACGCTGTGTCTCGATTCTTTTAAATAATTGTTGTTTTTTTAGATTTTAAAAATATAAAATACACGCTAAATACGTTACTTAATCTGGTCTGCTAACTGCTGTGATTGTCGGATAGGCCTTTGCTCTGCATTTTACAGTAATTGTACAAAAATCGTAAAAATAGACATTTCAAATTTTGTTTTATTTTATTGTGAAACTTTTAATAAGAGCTTAACACATGTTTCCAAGTATATTATCTGTTAATATTATTTACTCGTATTTTTTCAATATACATATCAGGATGAATAGATGACCAATATGTTTAAAAATGCAGCAATAGAACAATAAAAATAAATGATAATTTGTATAAAAATAAACCTCAATAATATTTTAAACTGTCCGTAACTACTTAGCCAAATTTGTGTAGTAAACAAGAAAATTGCGGGCAATTATCGATAAAAAAATATTAGTTAAACAAAGAATTCGTTTTAAAAACCCACTCTTTACAGGATAGACCCCGATATCACCATTGAAGCGGCGGCCTGCGGAAGTTACAAATTTCCTGAACGCTCCTCGGCTAACAATAATTTTCCTTCTTTTTCAAACACTCACTACCAATGCAAGACGTGCACAGTTTTAACTACTATAAATAATACTATAACTACTATATTAAATACTATAACTACTATAAAACTACTGTTATACCTTCAGTGTAGTTATTTAGTAAATAAACTATTCTAGCTCTCGGGATTTGTTAAACAAATTACCCTTTTTGCTTTCAGTTATTTTACCATTTTTAGCTGTGGTGATGAGCACTAAGAATATCGACTTCCCTTGCATTTGATTGAAAATACTTTTGCAATCCAGACTAACGTTAGTGAGTCATTTTACTTTCTTTTTAGCGAATTTCCCTATAGGGAATACGCTATTACGGTAGTAGCCATGGTAAGACCTAAGCCCAGGACCACTTTACTTTTTCATTTTGAGGTGTCCAGAAGCCAAAAACACCGTTCGTTCATTTTCATATATGTATATATGTTCATGTATATATATATATATATATATATATATATATATATATATATATATATATATATATATATATATATATATATATATATATGTGTGTGTGTGTGTGTGTGTGTGTCCGTGGTACCGATAACTTTTGAAGCGGACCTCCGATTTTGATTAAATTTGGTATGAAGATGTAAGACCAGGTCTATTTTCATGAGTTCGCGAACCAGCATTGTCGGATTATGGGAACGGGGTTTTATGGGGTTTCAAAGGGGTAAAAAATGGGTTTTTGGGATTTTTGAACCTTAATTTTCAAAATTCAAGAATATTAACTAAAACCATTTAAAAGAGCTTTAAAAAACTAACAATTTAGTATTTTGAATCATTAAAATAGCTTAAGGGGATTCGGCACCGAAAATGCCAAAAAAATTTCAAAATTTTCAAAATTTTTTAAAAGTGTTATTTGTTACTTATATTGTTATAGAATACAATACAAGTGATAAAAATGTAAAAAAATTGTAGAAATATATTTTTTAAATATTTTTTTAGAATGTCGCACTGCTTTACCACGCTGCATCGCTCGAATTTTGTCAACTCACAAAATATGCTATAACTTTAGTGCTATTTATTTGTTTGTTATGATTTAAAATTTAGGTTGCAGGATAACATCTCCTCTAACTAATTGGGTAGTTTTACTACTGCAAGTATATAAATATATATTTTTTTAACAATTTAAAATTTTTTTGTAACTTATATATGTTTTATCTGTGTACGTATAAGTTTTTACTTTATTTGGGAACATACATGAACTATTCTACCTAAAAACTCAGAAAATAATATCCTGCACATTGTCTAGAAAAATGAATCATGTGGCTCAATTAGTTTTTGAGTTATAAAAGATTTTATTCACACGAGTCGCGTACAAAAACTGGCCAACCGTTGGAGTTTTGATGGTAAGACTTTTTATATTGAAAGGTTTGACTATACCTTTATAACAAAAACTGTGTAATAGTTTTTATATAGGCCTAGTACTTAGTTTTATAATGTTATACATGCACAGAAATGTTGTAATGTTGCCTACCCTGAATGGTCAGCTGGTTGACAGTAAAATAAAAAACATGCATTGTCTGCTGCATTGTTTGTAAACACTGTGTTTATATGAAATAATAATATGAAATATTCTGAATATAAGAGGGAAAAGAAGCAAGCCCAGTTGAGAGAAGAAGAAAGAAGAAAAGAAGCTGAAGGACTGACATATGGAGCCGGGGAGTTTTAAATGTTGAAAGTTTTACGGCTGATGTAAGTAGGCAAATCTTGGCGATAGCCTATTTTGTTATTTTTTCGAACTTACATTTTCTATGTTCATGCCAATAAAATATTATAAGCAGCAGAAAGTCTATGAAGATGATTATTTTTACAGTCTTAAACCTTATAGTATGGTGAATTGCCTTTGTGTACAGCTAACTTGAACCATAACACAATATTCAGTCATGAAACAGAGTGTAACTTTCAACGCGCATTTACCGTGGATCAGATTTTTGGCAATTTTATAACTAAATACTGGTATAACTCAAAAACTAATTGTGCTACATCATTCAAATTTTTACTGTAGGCTTAGGGCATATTTCTCTAAATATTTGGGTAGAATCATGAATGTAGACCTTTTTAGAAAAATTTAAAAAAATAAATTGTTTACATAAAAATAATTTTTTTGCGAAACACAAATTCTTGATTCTATAAAACATTTACTTATAAGGTTACAGTTATAATTCTACCCAAATGTTTAGAGAATGTTATAAGCTACAAAATAATAGTTTATTTTTGAAAATCCAATAATTAGATCTAGAGTTATATCAACATTTTGGCGTTACTACGGTAATTCACAAAAAAATTCGTAAGGGGGAGGGGGGGGGGAGGAAAAAAAATTTTCTCAATAAATTAGCTTTTGAGTGTGCATTTAATAACCATTAAAAGTTTTGTGGTTATATTGGCAATACTAATGAAATTGGCAATTTCGGTGCCGAATCCCCTTAACTGGTTATGGAAAAAATTTAAATCAAGTTTCCCATGTTATTCTTATGGGTTAATCTTTAAAAAGTTATATATCGCTTATTTATAAACATATCTTAATAAAAAATTTTTTATGAGTAATGAAAATTTGATCAAAAACCCGCATGGCAGCCAATCTACATGCCAAATCCAGTGGTATTCTCATGGAAAATAAGTGTATAATGGGAGCAAGAGAGATGGAGATAATAAGGTGTCTGTTAATCAGCTGATCAGCTTTCTTCTGCATTTGTCAAATTTGGAATGTTTATGTTTTGGGATTTGTAAACAAATAATTTTTTTTCATGGAAGCTTTGGATATGCACTTTTATTACTGTAAAAGAATATTTATTGCAATGTAACTATTATTATATAAATTATAAAATAAAAATAATTAGTCCAGAAAAAATTCCATTAAATATATCACATTTCCTTCTAAAGATTATTAGTTAATTATATAAGATAGCCAAATAGTTCATTGACGTTGAAAAAATAACTCTTTGGAAATTCGCTCAGTACGCAGGTCTGCTGCGACGGGGGTATTTAATATAGGTTACATGTAAAATTTAAGTCCCATTTCGTGTCCACAACACCTTTTAGAAAGTGCTTCATTACAGTTTTAAAGCGTTTTAATTGAGAAGAAAACATTTTCCTTGGATTAGTATTTTATCAAAGAAAAGTAGAAAAATATTCAGGTTAGAACTATAAAAAGTAAATTCAAACCGTTAAATTTTTAACAGAGACCAAAACAAATTAACACTGTTTGGATTATGGCTTTTGTAAAAGTAAATATAAGACATAACTTCAACACGATTTCATGGAGGATGAAATCTTTTGAATCCCAAAACAGATATGCTAGTCAATAAATTACGTGAGTAGTGTCTAGATTCGTTTTGCCTGATATGTAGCAGTGAGTACTTTATTCAAAGAATGATCTTACATGTACATTCTATTTTGTTTCTGATCTAAGTCAAGGATGAACCTATACGAAATTACAAAAAAAAAATGCCTAGGATCACATTTTTCAAATGAAAATATGTACCACAAGACAAAAATTTATGTATTCTGCACACAATGGTTAATATACCTGCAATTATATTTCACACTGTAATGTTAATTGATATTCTCACGTCATGAAAGTTTGCGTTATATTATAGTTATTATTGGTTTCTCTAGTCTCTCTTGGTGAAAATAAATAGATAGATGTGCAAAATTTTAATTATTTTTCTTTCGCTTCCTAAATTTTACATAATTATTGGCAAAATCTTCTATTATGAGTGCCAAACCATTATCAAGAGTCGTCAAAAATTTCCAAAATACGAGTTGGTTACATTTAGTTGTACGTAAATACAATTTAAGATGAATATATTTGCAAACAAACCCATTCGCTACGACAAACATTTATTTAACACGCTAATCTAAAAATGCGGATGCTTCAAACCGCCTGCTTGTAACATTATCACCCTGATCCACTATGTATGTGGCAGCTTTCAAAGGATTTAAATGAATTAACAAAACTTGAAATCGATACTTTGATGAAAACAAGACATTCAAGTTCTAGTCACAGAGAACTGTCCTCTGAGTGGATTGAAGCTATTAAACACTACATGTATCAAGGTTTATCAAACTTTTCAAATTATTATGAGGTCAAAACTACCAAATATTACGATGAAACATGTGTACTATCTCTACCTTTTTACTGTGTGTCTGTATCAAATTTTTTATTAATCCAAGATATCATTGAAGTTATTTGAGGCAAAAATCCAAACTTCGCACGACTATTCTATTAAATAAGACACAATTACAAATGAACTTTGACATTTATAATTTGTATGGTTGAAGATAAATATCTTTAAAACTTATTTTATTTTATAAAATTTTTATAACGCACAAAAAAGCTGAAAAAGTTAGTTGCCAAACCATTAACATCAAGGATGTGACGATCGAACGAGAAGCAAATGAGTAATCTAAGTTTTTATTAATAAAATTTTAAATATTAGCATAAGTCTACAAGGAACAACGATGTTTGCCCAAAGGAAAATCATAATCGATCAGTTATCAATCATTTAATCTGGACAAGTTTAGTATTTTTAACTAGGTAATTAAATATGACAACCATTTTGGTTTCTTGTAAAGTTCCATAAAATTCCAGTTTTTAATATTTTAACTTTGAAGAGTTAAAAAGGTAAAAATTCATTTGCTCTTACATTATTACACTTAACAGCAGTGCCAAATTTAAATTGCGTGCCTCAAAACAATTTTAAAGATATCTTGGATTAATGAAAAGCTAAAAATACAGACAGACAGGCGGAAAACTGTTCAAGATAGGACACATACTATAATATTGTAATATTTGCTTATTTTGAAACCAAAACAAACCAGAATTTTTTTTAGGTTGAAGTTTGAAACCTTTGTATTATGGGTAAAAACTATAAAATGTGATGTCAAAACTCCTGAACATATTATAATGATTGATAGAAGACATAAATAGATTTGAATTTTTATCCATAAATTTACATGAACCAAATTGTCACACTACAAATAGTACAATTTTGTCAAACAATTCATGAAACTGCGTCACTACTGGCCCTGGTGAGCACGCTTATAAAGAAGAGTCAGTTTTTGGCGTAGAGTTAGCCCCATTTTCCTTATCAACTCCATTTTCTTTCATATTTATTTATGAGGCCCTTCCTGCACGCATTGCAGTGTCTATTCTGCTTCAAGTCGATAAAACACAATTCAGGCCGTGCCTACAGGCTTCCAAAGTTTCAATATAAATCTTATGTAAGAAGGCCAATGGAATTTAATGAATCATTAGACAGCTTTTGTAAAAGCAAATGCTTGTGTTCTCATATATTTCAGTCATAAAATATTTTTAAGTAATTGGGTCCATATCAAAATATTTTTTTAATTTCGACCAAGAGGTGATATTTAATAATTTTTAATACTAAATTCAGCCGAACATGAAAATATTTTTCATTTTTTATATACCCAAAGGATGGAAATTTTATGAATAGACAAATAAAGAAGTGTGATGAATCGTCTGAAATCAAACTTTTTAAGGGTGGGGACTGGATTATTCTAACTTATTTTATTTTTACCGCTGCTGCGCTCGGGTTACTCGTCGTCAGGTTTATAGCTCGTTCGCTACGCCCACTCGCTTTCACGCTCACGCTATGTATAAGAAATCGCTGGAATACCTATAATTTTAATTTTTCATTGACTTTGTTTCTTAGCAACAAAAAAAAAATTTTTTTAATTGCTTTTGAGATTTGTGGATTTTTTTATTTTTCTTAAAAAATAGTTTTTATGAAAAGTAGCCTATCCTATGTTACTTCTCCAAGAATATGTGTACAAAGTTTCACGATGATCGGTTGAGTATTTTCCGCTAAGAAGCGTAATAAACATTCGCATTCATTATATTAGAAAAAATGTTGTGTTTGCATATAACATTTGAAATGTTTGATTAATAGGTATATTAGACCCTAACAAAAACATATCACTGAACTACGTAGTAGATGTTTTTTTTTCTTTATTTGACTTGATTCAATATTTTAAAATATGAAAAAAATTCCATTAATAGTGTATAAAATACAGTTGTAACTAACTTGTTTTTGCATAGCAGTTTAAAAAAAATAATTTAAAAAATAGCTTCTAAAAAGAAAACTGTTTTGGTACATATTATTGGCCCAGATTTCATAAAATTGCAGTAAAATTAATTAATTGTTTGATATGGGAAAAAAGTCCGAGTTCTTAAGCAAAATATGGAGTAGGTCATTGTTTTATTTTAATTGAAGTGGAAACAAGACCAATACAAGACGTCAAGTACAATTGGACAAGAGATGAACTGAGTGTCCGAGTCCACATTGCGGTTCGTATGTACCGAGAGAATCAATATCTAAACTTGTGTCACAAACAAGCAGACCGACCACAAACACAACCGTAACTGTGCTGTAGTCTATTGATGGTCCCGCAACAATGGGATGGGTGAACCCATAGAGTAGAGTGTTGAGGTGGTGCAAGAAATATACTAAATGTAATCTGATGAAGACACTATTGGTTATAATGTAACATAAAAATTAATATGAATTAAAAAGAGTCGTCCTCAATATTGACCTTATATACAAAATAATTGGCCTTTTCAAATTTTATTTTTAGAATTTGTTTCAGGCATTATTACTCTAAATAAGCCAAATACTCTAAACAAAATTATGGGGCTCATTATATCGGGCTGCAATTTAAAAATTATTCTTCCATTACATGCATTTTTAATTCAGATTTCTAAAATATCAAACTTGCATTTTTGTGTTTAGTAAAAACGTTTGTTGAAAATTCCATTTAAATTTCTGCCTATTTTTTTATTGTGGCTTATTCAACATTAAAGGTGCCTATATTGCTTTCGGTCACATTTAGATACATGATTTTAGATTTTCTTAACCTTTTTAACCTTCACGTTCAACTACTTGTCTGATGATCAGCCAATAAAGACATGTCCTATAGCGGACATTATTATCAACCTTAACATAACTTATTTCATGTAAATACGGCTGCCAAAGGAGCATTTTCTGGAGAATATTTGACAGGGCGTCTGAAAGGCTATTGTGCAGCATTGTTATGTAAACTGTGTATTTTAGACATCGTTTACTAAGAGCCATCTGGCCCCCAGATGGAAAAGATATTACAACGAAGAGTGTAGGCCTAACACTGAATAAACGCTATCTCAGTTTCCACATTGTGAAATATAAAAAATAAAAATGATAAATAATCGATATGGTTTAGTTATTAAATGAATGTTATTCTACCCTTATTTGTATTTTTATATAATTTATATCACCTGGGATTCGGGAGGGCAATGTTTAAATTCTTTGTTCTATGTTGTTCTATGTTATTTCTTTGTTTTCATGAATTTGCACAGTTTCTTATTTCTCATATGCCGAAATTGTCCTCTAAAAGAAAGTAGGAGATTTGACTGTACCTTGTATACGGAATATGATCTCTAGACCATTTAAATGTATTTTTATCATTCTGCACGAAATCAGCCTGTTTTTTGTTCTCTTAATAGTACCAAAACCGATTGTTTTCTGTCCTAGGACTGAAAAATCATCTGGAGAATTTTTTAGGTCCTAGTACTGAAAAGTCAGCTGTTTGCCAAGTATATTACTATTGAATTATTAATGTTGAGGAGCAGAATTTTGAAATTCAAACGTTATGAAAAGCATTGTTTGTAAATAACAGAAATGTAAACACTGCATATTACTTACTTTGTAAATATAACCTCGAAAATACAACTTTATAGTTAACATTTTTAACGATCAAAAGTCTAATTTTCGCATTATGATAAAAAACGTTGTTTATCACTCGGAGCAAAAGTGTCTTTTTGATGCTTAATCGTTTTTAAAAACTCGGCTGCGCCTCGTTTTTAAAACACGATTGCGCACCAAAAAGACCCACTTTTGCTCCTAGTGATGAAAACTACTATTTAAGATTATTCTTATGACGAATATTTTTTCTCGGGATACACGGGCATTGTCCTTGTTATAAATAACCAACTATGATCTGACTAGAGGCAAAGAATATAAAAAAAACCTGACGAGGCATCGTGAAAGAAGTGCAAAATATCAGGGGTGGTTTTAATAGGTTACGTAATAATAATAAAAACTGTATGCAAACGAATGTTTGGTGCAAATAAATATGCATAAAAAGTTATTAATTAATTATTGTATATCTTTCTATACTCTGATGAATAATTTTTTCAGGAGATTTCTTGTATATCAGTGAAATATTGTGTTAGTCCTTAGGCTTACTAATTCAAGAGATAATCCATCCAATACATGGTTCAAAATAGTTACAGTGAAATAAGCGACGTTTAAACTACTAAATGCTATAAACAATTTGTGGTCACGCATTTTATTTCGAGGAACCGCAAACAATAGTTTGGGCTTAATTTATTAAAAGCATTCGCTGATGCATATAGAATTATTAGAGTTCGATTCGTAGAATAATATTTTCTATTTGTATGCACTAATATTCTGGCATATTAAAATAACTGTTTAATATTTTAATTTGGATACAATTACACTGATTTTAAGCCATTGTAAAGGTATTTATAGTGCTAAAGTATAAATTAAATTCTTTAAAGGTGTCTGTTTTTCTGAAATGTTTTTAACAATGTACAATAAATTATATTCATTTCTATACTATATCAAATTATTAATTTAGACTAATTAAAGATTTTAAAAGAAAATATTTTAACCTGCTCAATAGTTCAAATGTATGATTACAAACACATTTCACTATGTGTTTGAAATAAACTAAGGAAAACGTGGAGATTTTACTAGTAATATGGTTATTATTTCAAAAGCATTCACAATATGCCTAATAAAACATTGAAAATGGTTAATGTGTTTTAAATAACGTTATATAAACAGAAGATATCACAATTCTTTCGTAATTTATGTTATAAGTTTATACGGTTTATCAATATTAAGGTGGTATAACGAATGAGTGTTTTAATAAAACAAGCCCCAGCCCGAGACTCTTCAATCTCCTTAACGATGTCAGTCTTCTTCTTCTTCTTCTTCCTTAATGATCGCCGCTCGTTTTAATAGTTAAATTTGCGTTCTCAAGAATAATTGCAGAATCAATGACAATGTCCTCTAACGAAAAAAAATCCTTGGTAAATCACGGGAGCATTTAAAATAAATATTATTTTATAGAATATAAAAGAAACACGAGTTCTCTAAGCCAGTACATACAATTCAATTAAGGCAATACAATTCAATAGGCAATTAAAGGGTAGGGAAGTCTGGGAATGGCACAGCACCTTTAAATTTGTTTAACAAATCTTAATCTTTGCAAATTGATTTTTAGTCTCAAATTCTATTTAATAAATTATTGACCTTGAACATCGAAGGGGGACGGTCTACAAGGTGTCAGAAGTAACCCTTATTTTAAGCATAGGTTTATATGCGCATCAAATGAAAAGTCTCGCATAGTAATCAGTGCTGTAAAACCCGCCTTCAAATGTACAACTTAGCCTTTAACTACTTAAACATAATTAGGTTATTAATAGGTTCAATAGGTTAATAGAGTTAATAGGTGTTATTGAAATTATATTGTTAAAACTTAAGACTAAATTAGCTTCTGACTTGCTTGGCCTTTTGAGATCAGATTTGTTACCGTATACAGGGTGTCCAGCTTCGATTGTCCGAAACTTTTCCTTTCTGTTCAGCAAGCCAAAACAAACAAAGAAGTTCATATAAACATATATTCTCAAATGCTTCGGTAACCCGCTAGTCGCCATTTTGTTTTTTACACTTAATATTTTTTTATTTCCGTAAAGGATTGATGGATTGGTTTCATATTTGGCATGGACCTTTATTACAACAATGTTTATTGAAAGAAAAACATGTATTTATTTCCGTCGTGTATTTCCAAAATGGCCGTCATTTTAAATTTTTAAACTCAATTATCTCAAAACCAGTAAATTTTATCAAAATGTTACAAAACACAAAAAAGAGGCAAAATTAAATTATCTAATCAATGATAGCGAGATTTTAATAATCTTACCACAAATAACGGAATAATTGTGACTTTTCTTCTAAACTACCTACTCTAAATTTGCACGAGTTACATTGGAAAATCAACGTTTTTGTGCACAAAAATCTTAATAACTCAATTATTTGTTGTCAGATCATTACAACCTTAGAACCATTGATTAGATATTTTAATTTGCAACTTTTTTGAGTCTTGTACATTTTTTATAAAATTTAACGTTTCAGATATTTAGATAAAAAATTTTAAGCAGTCATTTTGAAAATACACGACGGAAAAATATTTTTCTCTTATACAGTAATAAATATATTTTTGTGATAAAGGTCCATGCCAAATATGAACCCAATCCATCTATCCGTTATGGAAATAAAAATTATTAAGTTTAAACAACAAAATGGGAGCTAGCTGGTTAACAAAGCATTTTAGGACATATGTTTATATGAACTTTGTTGTTTCCTTTAGTTTGCTGAACAATATTGAAAAGTTTCGGACGGTCGAAGGTGGGCACCCTGTATATTATGTAGAAAATAAATACGGCACCTTCAAAATTAAATACAGTGTAGCATTGGCCAATATACTTATACAATATACTTATCCTCAAGACTTCCTTTAGAAGTCTCACTTGAAAGGATGTCTTAAAGGTAAATTCATAGGCCTGTCTAATGGCTCAATACAATGTCATTTCTATGATCCTTTTTCAATATAAGAATTTTAATCATAGTAAATTCTCTTTCGGTAACTTTATAATTTATTGAAATTCCTACAAAAACAGACCGTATCCTGCTGATACTTACAGTAGGCCTATTTAAACAGCTTGTAGACATTTGTAGTCTTTATAGAATTTTGTTTAAGGTCGACAAACTAACAACGTGATGGAGAAACTCATGTAGGGCATTCTGTTCTTTGTTTCAGGATACAGAGACATGATCCGGTTTGCCCTTAGTGTTTCAGTATTGTTACCTCCACTTCGGTCTAACTGGGTAATGGTCGAAATTGTACACATCATGAATAAAGTAATTTAACCTCTAGTTTGTGGAAAGCCTAGCTTGCAGTTATTGCAATGTGAAGCCGTGAGCGAAATGTAAGTTAAACATGATCGCCGCCAGTCTTCTAAATTCTCGCACTTGGCTTTACTGAATACAACCATTTCTAAACTATTTTATCAAATTCCAACTTAAATTTGGTAACGTGTTGTAAAAATAAAGTAATAAACATGGCGACCATTTATGCATTTAAGACGGTCACCCATCCAAAACGTAGACACACCCGATGACAATTAATATATAATTGTCGTTATCGTTAAAATTAGATCACACTATTATGAGTATATTCACATACGTAAACTAAATTAACTGTATCAGATAACTGACATATACTTTCTTCCAAGAATATAAAAAGGTCAAGTCGTTATCAAACTTAATGTGTTTAATGTGTTGTAGCAACGGATTGAGCTTGTAATATTTTAATTGTATTATTTACGTCAATCAATCATGTTAACAGGATTGATTGACGTAAATAATACGATTAAAAAAACTTAATGTGTCTCAAAACATTAAACAAAAGCCTCAAAACATTATAGTCCGGGGCCGTTATGAAAAAATATGGGTTCAATTGGACAAAATTAATAACAAAGCAAAACCACTTGGGACGTGTTTGTCATGGTCTTGTCAATGTCTTGATGGCTCAGTCGGATAGCTACCAGGTGAGCAGCGCGAGTTTGACTCTACGCGCGTCTGGTTTAACAACATAGGCTACTGCGTTTACAGCTAAACGAACAATTGAATTTTCTTCAACCACTTGACGTAGAGTAATAATTCAAAGTACTTGACTGTTTAATTTTTTGAGCTCGATTTTTTTTAACTTTTTGCTTTATAACGTTTGAATGCGCATTTTCTCGGAGATGCTAGTGGTTTCTTTTTATTAAATATTTTAATCTTAATAAAACACAAAATTTTTATCAAAATCGTTAGAGTGGTTTTTGAGAAATTTTAATTTTTCACTTTTTTAGGGTTTTTAGGGGTAAACTACCCTTAAAATTCAAAAGTTCAAAAAAAATTGAAGAAAATCCTAGAATTATAGTGGATTTGGACCTACATACAAAATTTCATTAAAATAGGATCATTGGGGCATTCTCTAGCTCTGTTTACATCCAGGCACACACACACACAGACAGACATCACTCTGAAAACCACTTTTCTGGACTCAGGCGGCACCAAAATGGATAAATTTATCAACAACTTAAATTCAAAATTTTTCACGAAACCAATACTTTCTCCATATATACACATTTATAGGGGGGAAAGGGGTTTGGTTCCAAAATGGGTTTATAAATCATCAAACGAATTGGAAATTGTTTACGAAAACAATACTTTCTCCATATCCTATGGTATAGGGGGGGGGGGGAGTAAAAATATAATTCATAATATAACAATCGGCTCATGAGTGATTAATGACTCATATATAAGTATAGGTACTTATCTTACCTTATACTTTAAAAAAGCAGCACTTTTTGTACGGTCAAGTTTTCATTTTCATAAAGATTTTTTGTTTTTATATGGGGTTGCGACCACGAGTGAGCGAAGCGAACGAGCGGGTGTGAACGAGCTTGTCTTTAAAGTCTTACAAGTTTACCATGTAAACATCACGCATGATACTTTCTATTGAATAGTTGCTTTCGTCAAACACCGAGCTCTCATTGGTCTTGAACCTGTAATAATGCGATTCCTGCATTGTATCGTGACGAACTCATTAAGCAACACGTTTAATAATGTATCTTCTTATGACGTTACTTGAAATCATTATTGAGGCTGATTGTAACGGTCGAGAGTAAAATATCAAATTCTTGATAGTGGCTTCAAAGAAACAACTCATACAGAAGGAACAACCGAGTACGTTTTAAAATGCATCTTTATGATGTATAAAACTTTAAAATAAGTTAACATTGTCATGAATGAGAGAAAATATACATGAGTTAAAACAGAAACTTTTTCAATTTAAAACAGGACAACTTGAAATGTTTGTCAATTTACAAAAGTTTTAAAACAAGTAAATTTGTATTAGGAGAGCTTCTACATTCACGCCATGTGTGTATCATGGAATCCACAGTCTATTTCCTCCCTTTCTCGGAAAGATTGATTGCACTAATGGATTCCACTTCTGTTTTTCAAACTGTTCTGAAAAGTAGCAGGCATAGAGGTAAAACAGAACCCTTCTCAAAATTTATATCACAGATAGGCCTATAATTAAGTCAACAATGTTATCATTTAGTTTTATAGGTTTCTACCTTTTTACCTTCCTAATAGCCTAACAGGAAGGTATGGATCTTCAAGCGTTTAAATATCCAATTGTAGGGATACATAATCGCGAATCGGAATCGATAATTGTTTAAATTAATGAACACAGTATTACGTCATATTTGGACTTGGTATACAAATAAATAATCCCAGTCTAAAGCTAAAAAATTGGTAGTTTTTCAAATAACCACATATTTGTGTTATTTTAGTAGAAAGTTAGTTTGACGCGGTCTCTTTAATCCTGACTCCTTTCTATCGCTTACATATAAAAGCCAATAACTTTTATTTAAAACCAAATACAACCATCCATGCCTTAGGTGTATTACAATCGGCCTAGATGGTCACAACTTATAAAATGACATAAAAATTTAGCCAGCCAGAGTTTCTCGGTTGTGGAAAGGCATTAAGTCCCAAGGGCCGTCCGCGGGAGCCCCGAATGAGGGGGGGGGGGGGATAAGTCCTGGGTCGGAATGTTCCAAAACGCCGCTAAGCTTTGTCACCACGAGCTAATTCTCACTCTCAAAGGTTTCCGTGTATCAAACAATGTTTCAGTTTGTTAAAATGTGAAACGTTAATATCGTTGCATTTAAACTGGCAATTTTGTTTGGACCAACAGTGTTTCATAAATACTGGGCTCTATTTTCGTCCCTTGTTGTGATTGTCTTTCAAAGTTAATAATGTTTAGAATTTTATATTATAAACAATCGTTATAACATTATACAGGTAAGTTTTTTTAATCTAAATTGTATAAACCTTATTACGTTTCATCAGCAACTTGCTGTAGTTAATGAGTACTGATGAGAATTGGACTGAAAATAAAAGCGCTGTCCACCATTGAAATCTCAAATTTTCCCTTTAAATAACAATGGGATGAAATAAAGCATTTTAAACATCTGTTTATGTTCAGCTGTAAATGCGTGTAGTTTTGGGTGATTACAGATATTCACAATATTGTATTGGTTGAATGTCATCTATATATATAATTCTGTAAGCCAAATTTCTTGAGCGAAATTGTGAGCGTGATACAAATCACAGGAAGATGGGAGTGGTCTCAAATTAAAGGTCTTGGTCCCATACACGAGGGAAAACTATCGGCATGTCCATAATGTTAACAGGAAATGAAAAATCACGTAAAACGTCCTCCATAAGAATAGCATGGGGATTCGAAAAACGTCTGCTTTGTGTACATTAAAACATGTGTTATGATTTAATTTTAAAACGAGACACAGATGGTAACATTGATCGAAGATGATAAAATAATTCACACCAAGAGAAGCAATCTATAAATGTAATTCTGTAAGCGAAATTTTTGGAGCAAAATTGTGAGCGTTTTTCAAATTGCAGAAGATGGCAGGGGTCTCAAATTTAAGGTCTCGGTCCCATACACAAGGGAAAATTATCACCGTGTACATAAAGCTACAAGGAAATGAGAAATATAGTAAAACGTCCTCCATAAGAATAGCATTGGGATTCAAAAAAGTCTTGCTTTGTGTACATTAAAATATATGTAATGGTTTTATTTTAAAACGAGAGACAGATGATAATATTGAGTGAAGAACTATTAATAGCCAAATGACAAAAAATATACCTAGAGTGATAATACTATAATAAGACGTTTTGTGGCTTTGGACAGGACTTGGGAAAACTGCTGGAAACAAGTTTTCCACAGTCCTGGGCTTTGGAGCGACTAAAAATTCTCCTAAAAGCATTAACAACCTTACAAACTATTACGTTGACTGCTGATTTTCACTATTGTTTCAATAATTTAAATTGTGAAAAAAAAAACTGAGCGTGTATACAAATATAAAATACATTCTGATCATGATAGAGACGCAATGGGCAATGAATTTTGGTTTGAGAAACGCCTACATTATTTACATTAAAACATGTTTTGGTTTTATTTTAAGAAGAATAGTGTCAAATGATCATATTGAGTGACGATGATACATTAATTAAAAATTAATTCAAGTGTATCAGTCAACGTAGTATTGATATTATGTTACCTGAATTTTCCCAGAAAGCTTTTGGTCATCTCATAGATTGCCGAACTATAGGAGAGAGTAAAAATCAAAGACATTTGTCCTACATACTAGGGGAAAATGTCGCAGGTCAAAAAACTTTACTACAAAATGGGAAATACAGTATATAAAAACTATTTTCTGAAAGGTAGGTACTCCTTAAAGATTCTCCATGTACGTATAGTGATTTAAAAAAGTCTGTTTTCTATAAATATACAAAATCAAGACCTTCGATTAGGAGGGACGAATATTGACAGTAAGTGAAGATGATCTAATTTAAGGTTCTGTGTTTAAATTTGGTGACTAAAAAATAATAAAAAATCTGACAGGAGCTAAAACATCCATTAAATTTGAGGACAAACAAGACAGTGAAATGGCTTTGGCACAAAAGCCATTGACTCTGAAATGGGTGCTGAACATCCGTCATATTTTTTTTCTCATTGCTGCTTTTCTATGTTATATTTAAGAAAAACCGTCATAGCTCGAAGGGACTATGATATCTTTCAAAACATATTTCTCATAAATCGATATGATATAAGTTCAACAGACAAAATGAAACATTTACAAACGGGTGGCATAGTATATGATTGGAAAGAGTGCTTTGGGGGCAAATGGCTTGTTCAAAGGGTTTAAAATATTATATGTAGCATACGGTATTAAAATTAAATTTAGTGAAGAACTGGTAATCTGCTATGGTTCATGTTATCTTAATTTTAGGGGCTTTTGCCCCTATGAGCCACTAGTTGATTTAGAACTAAAAGTAACATTTGATCATATCAAAATAAACTGCTCAATTTTAAGCAACACATAAATATACTAGTTCTATTAGATTGTTTGTAAATCTATTATTGAAAAAATAAAATTTATTGAGAATGTGGCAATATTAACCGGTGTTGGCACATTAACTAATGTTTCAAAGTTTGGCATTCGTGTAGTTTTATCATTTGTGTTATATGATAGGACAATATTATTATTACTAATATCAGTGAGTAACTTATAAAGCAGTTTTTGCCTACTGTATATTTACTCAAATAGTGAACATGATTCACATTCAAATGAGTATGTCTACAGAATATTTTAGACCTGAATCTCTATCTTATCGTAATGATAAACTTTGCTTTATGTAAAGTTATTTGCAGTTCAGCCAGGTAAGAAATTTTACTAATTACATACTTGATAATAAAGTGCCGTGAAAACTTAATTTAAACTCAAATTATAAACACTACCTTAGCTGAATTGGTATTTAAAATAAATTCAAGTCAGACCTTAATAATAATCCTGATCTCATAACTCCATGTAGGCTGTTATAATAATGTTTTAATATTTAAATTAACTGAATTTCACGAACATTCATAAAGCTATAATCGTTCAACATTGAATGTTGATAATAATTTAAGAGCAAACAATTTAAAAGTTGGTTATGTCCGTACAACTTGCTTAATGACGTTTCTATGTTGTTAATATATAAAACATGAAATTTAAAATTGTGGCATTACAAAAGTGTAGTCTGCTTAAAAACTAAATTCTTGTGAAACAACATGTTTTGAATATACCGTGTTAATTATAAAACAGGTACTAAACTCACTGTGTTAACTAAAACATTGCGTCCTTTATAAATATGACAGTAAAACCTTGTTCAAAGTCAAGGATTTAAATACCTCTTTAATTGAATGCGTGTTAATTAACTCATTTGAAACCTCTTTATTAATAAGTGTTTAATTGTTATAATTTTATTTCATTTACAAAAAAAAATTTTTATATATAACACAACTTCATAGTGTGATAGCAAAATTAAATCCCATATTCAGAAGTTACGAATTAAAGTTGGTCAGGTCCCATATTAGAGTACGAATTAAGTCAGGTCAAAACTATATTGAATAGGTAATAGGACAAACATTTGGGGTTTTTTTTTAATACGAATCTTAAAATAAATGTTGCACTATTTTATTGTAGTGATTTCTACGCTATACTCTTTTCTTAAGAAATGTGTACTTAATTGCTTTGTGAAATAAAGTTGATGTATTATATCACAGTAATTTATGTCAAATAATAATATTTTATAGCTTTATACAAAGAATACAGAAACAAAATATCAGAACAAAAGTAATACTACTTAGGAACATATAAGTTTACTCCACTTGAAAATCGCTATAATATTAACGTATAACATTTAAAAGTTATAAATAATTTAGGCTACATAAAAAATTAGGAACGCTAAATTTTAAATACATATTTTCTGGTTTATCTTTATTTCAAGATGTTACATGCAAATGCCTATATTATTAATGCAGCACAAATTATGCATATATGATGGTTTTATATATAAATACAATTACAGTAAAAAATGTTTTTCAACTTTTTTTCTTAAAAATGTTATCATGAATTCACATAATGATGTAAAGTATCAGACCAAACTTTAATATTATTGATCTCTTTACATTTAAAGGCAAGAGAGACATTACTGTACCTTTTGCACATTATGATCAAAAGTTGTCGTTTTAATAATTTTGAATTGAAAATTATCAAAGTTTATTACTATCCGGAAACGGACATTAACGGCCCAACGACGATTACAATATTTAATCAACCTATATTCTCAATAAGTAACTAAGAAGAATGTTCTGGATTAATGGGGTTCTTCACAAAACAAAATTATTTTCACGAACAAAAAGAATGTAATTTAGATTAGAATAGAATTAAAAAAAAAAAAAACAAGTAGGAATTCAACTTATACAGATATGAGTTTATTTTCACACTACTATTACTTTCACTAAACTTCATTTTGACAAGAAAACCAAACGTCAAGTAGGGGGACTTGAGGACAAAAGTGGAGGAAAGAGAAATGGGAGAAACGTGGGAGTGATTGATGAAAGAGCGAAGCGACCCACCACCACGGCACCGCACTCGCTCCGTCTCTCTCTAGCACCACACGACTTGAGCACTCTACATCCACGTAACGGGCATCGTGTCCCCCCGCACGTAAATATACGTGCACAACGTACACGTCGATGTTTACATCTTCCACTAACTGTGTTCCGCTGCGTAAACACCTTTCAGCGGGGTCAAAGGAGAAGCTAAGTGATTTACGACTGGGGTTCAACCTCTGAGGGGAATTGTTTTTAAAACATCCTACGAATATAAATCATTAGTGTTATTGCGCAATAAAACTAAGTAATCTAGAGCACGCTGTTCTCTACGTGTTGTCGCGACTGGCCGGCGCTCGGTCCAGACGCGACGGTAAATAAACTGCAGCGAGTTATAATGCGTTGGCTTGACACAAGGATGTGTGCTGAGACCGACGATGTTTTACTGAATCAAGTTAAGTGGTAGAAACTAATTCGTCCACGAGTTTGTTCACAAAGTATTGTAAACAAATGGAGTTTTTTGGACACTCATTCATAAAATAAAGATAACTTACACTTATTTATCCATTTAACTTATTAGCTTTAACCGGTACATAAACAGCACTCACTGTGAGTATCAAACTTGCGGATGATGGTCTCGATGATCGTAGTCCTAGGGGCGACATGACCTCGGCGAACAGGCATCCCGGCGCGTCAAACCTCGACACGATCACAAACACAAGAACACGAACACGCACACGAACACGAACACGAGCACGAGCGAACTCGTGCTCATCACCCGCATAACCGGACAGCAAAAACAACAAAAACTCAACTAACAACTCGGAATTACGAAAAAGTTACACGGGGAACACTAATATTAAATCTTTTACGAACGCGTAAATGATATCACAATGAAATAAAACTAAAAATAAAACCGACGCTCAATGGCGTCGTGTCACGGCTCGGCCGACGCCACGGTACTGGCGGCGCGGCGCCGGACGCTCGCTACGGTTATGGGGGCGCATGCGCGGGTAGGACACGTCGTCGTCGCGTCGCGCGGCGGCGGTGACGGTGACGGTGGCGACCACAGTATCCCCGGTGGTCCTCTGTCTGGACAACTGAAGTTTTTATTGTATCCGTTGAATTTAGAAGTCAAATGTAGGTGACATCTTAGGATGTTGCTGTTCATTGCTCGTAAGAAATAAATAACTAAATAAAGATAAATAAATAAAATAAAAATCCATTAAAACCTTGTTAGTGCCGCGCGTCTCGAAGCGAGAAGCGCCGTTGATGTAGCTTGAGTGCCAGGATCTCGTAGAGAGACTTACATTTTTATACATAATAATATGTATTCCCGCTTATACTGGCTGCTATTTGTGACATGCAAACGCACCCTTCTATTAAGGCCGGCGCCATACTATCCGCTTTCTTCGGTCCGGGAAACGGGACCGTTTTTAGAGGGATTATTGAAACCCATTGTTGTAAATGTGCACATTACTCCGGTAGCAACGCGCCGCGCCGTCAGAAACCAACGGATGGTGCTGCGGTGTTGCGGGACAAACGGGCAACGGAAGAACGGGCAAAACACATGTAGTTGAATTGGAGCGGTCATACCATCGTGTTGTACCGCGCGTTCATTACTATGTTCGACACGGATAGATTATTAGAATGAGTCCGAACGATCAGCCAGCACTTTGGGACAAACATTTTCAAAAGTAGCCTACTCTGATAGGAATGAGAAATTTTTGATTTTAGGCTAATTGGAGAAATGACATACAGTGGCTGGATGGAGATTTATATAAAGGAGAGGGATGCTAGAAGTGAATATGAAAAATGCTCCATTTTATAGATATAACCATTTTTCTTTTGTACTCCTTTTGAAATAGCTATTTGTGTATTAAGAGCGCAAAGTACTGTACTATACCGAACTAAAGTAAAACTAAAAGTAGAACTAAAGTACCGCTCGAGAACTATAGATAGCCGCGTGAAGCGTCAGCAAAAAATTAATATACATCCAAAAATAAATTTTTAAAAAACTTGCAAGGATACTGCTTTACATTTGAAAAATTGGATTAAACTACAAATAGGTCCTTGAAACAAACCACAAACTTCAAGGGCAAAGCCGAATTTAACATTGGACAATATAATCATTCAAACACAGGGGCGAACCCAGGATTCAATTTCGGGGGGGGGGGGGGATTTTTTGCGTAGGGGTCACACTGGGGGGATTGGGGGTATGGAATACCCCCCCCCCCCCAAGAACACGGTGGGTCCGGGGGGCCTCCTCCGAATAATTTTGGAATTTTTGAAGCTAAATGGTTAGTTTTAGTGAATTTCAGAAGTTAAAATGAAACTTTTTAATTTGGAGTGAAAATAATGGGTTCCAAATATTAAATAAAAGAATCAGACTATTATTTAAACTTGGGAAAATTTTATTGACTTTATATAACGATGGGGAAAAAATAACAATCAGGCGAAGTACAGTAAAAAGTTATAGTCTCAAGTTTATTAAAAACACCAAAACACATTACCCATCAAGAGGTAAATACGTAATTTATCTATAAGACTCATAACACAGTATCAGAGTTATTTATATTGTAAAGATAACATAATTATAATAGGTAATAACTAATAACAGTAATACAATTGTAACATAAAAGGATTATACTCTTATTATTTTAACAGTGCATATATGAAGGCAAAAGATATTGTGTCTTCTCAAAAAAAGAATCAAGTTGTCAAAATTTCAAATGGAGTATGCTACAGTAAATGATATTCTACAGTCTATAATAACAAAATAAGTACATTACTTAAAACTCGTCAAATATATGAGTTTACTTTATCTCTAAGATACACACACGTTTAGACTAACTAAACGGCAAAACCACAGAATAATACGTTAGGTGTGAAAGCAATGCAAGTGAATTAGAGCGCGCTTAGTGCCTATCGCAAGAGCTCGACAGTGCCGACGTGACGCATTGTATGAACTCGTCAGTTATGCCAACGGGCAATAAATAATGTATTTCTTTTCCAAAACTAAAATTACCTGTTTTTGATGTAATATTACTGATTTATCTTTTTGCATTGTGCAATTAAAACCCTTATTATTATTATTGAAGTCTGGCGTATGAAAATAATATTTTTACCATTTGTCATTGATTATTTTTTATTTTTTGAACATATTTTTTTTATTTTCCAACATTTCGGGGGGGGGGATATATCCCCTTTATCCCCCCCCCTGGGGTCGCCCCTGTTCAGACACACTATGCACTCACTGCAGGTGTTGGTGTTTTTCGGGCAACCGTTTTGTGCGGAAGCACAGGAAGGTCAGGTAAATGTCAATCCCGTCAAAACGCATCCGTCTCCACCGCAGCGAAAGCGGAAGGTATGGCGCCGGCCTAACTATCTTATACCGTTTTGTGCGGAAGCACAGGAAGGTCAGGTAAATGTCAATCCCGTCAAAACGCATCCGTCTCCACCGCAGCGAAAGCGGAAGGTATGGCGCCGGCCTAACTTATCTTACGTATATTATATCTTTTCTCCTGTACTGCCTGTTCTATTGTGACATCTGAAAAGGCACACTAATTGTTATCAGCTGTGTTTATGAACAACATCTATACCTATCTAATAGGCTAAGGGGTTTCTTGTGTTGAGAACTCCTCCTACAATTTTCAACCGATATTCAAGTTTATGATGACGTTGGATAGGGCTTGGTCAGTAGTTGTTTCCACAAAAATTAATCTAAATCTAACATAAAATGAGGTTGTTATACACAAATTAAATTCGAAATTTTCCCATTAGAATAACATTTTTTCGGGTTGAACAGTTTAAACATATGATAATGTACAGCTGTAAATACGTGTAGTTTTTTTGTGATTACTGATATTCACAATATTGGATTGGTCGGATGTCGTTGATTTAGGACTTAAATGTTACTTTTGTATTGTATCAAAATAAATTGCTCGATTCGAGCAACAAGTAAGCTAGTTATAATCATTGTGTGAATAGTTTAATGGGTTATTTGGGTAAATACTGCACATTAAACAGCAAAATAAACTATTGGTTAGAGACTGTTCGTTTCTTAAGAAAGAAGAATTATCTTGAAAAAATTACTCGGTTTTTGTAACTTAGCAACCGTTTTGCAATCTGCATTATTGTTTGGTTATGTTTTATATGGTTAAAAACCATAGTAACCACAAATTTACTACAAATTTACTATGGTAGTAAATTTATGTTTTAAATATAGATTTTATTAATTTATATCAATGCACTTTAGCATGAAACTAATAAAAATAACTTTACTATAAAATTAAAATATTAAATTTTATAGTAAACGGAAAAAGTCACGTTAAATCGTTTTTTTATTTATTAAATTTTATATACTAAAAACATATTGTTTTATTTATTTGTGTTAATATATTAATAGGACAGGTATTTAGAAGCAGAGGAAAAAGTAAAAAATGTTGGTAAATAAATTTTTGAATTTTTTTCTAAACGCTTACATTTTTGCTAAAAAATTACCCGACAAATTCTCGCATGTAACACTAAAAAAGTTCGGCACTGGAGCAAACTTTTCTTAATTTTTTTACGGTAATAAAAGGGTTAAACCCACTAAACAGAGTAAAAATAGACAAAATGAGCATGTCGGAAATATGTAAGAATAATTAAACAAGTAATAATATAATAATAATCCTAATTTTATTAAAATTGACAATTACATGAATTTTATTGTAAAAGTCATTTGGTCAAATTTGAAATTTAAAATTTGTTGTGAAAGCAACAGCCATTCAAACATACAGATGTACACTCATACAGGTTCCATTCATTCGCCAATTATTTCACACCCCTCTCAGGCAACGGGCTTTAATTTTGGGTCAAGTTTGTGTCTCCCCCAACATTCATGAGCCAAGACCTCATCCACATCGTAGAACGCCCATGAGGCAAAAAAAATAATAATAATAACGTTTCAGGCGAGTTCTTAATGCCTTGAGTATTAATACACTTTTTGATGAGTCTGGCAACTTGTTGATCGAATGAGCGCCGGCAAGGCCGTAGCCAATGGGGGGGGGGGGGCGGAGACAGGGGGTCGAACAATGTTGACCCCCCCCCCCCGAAATGTTGACACAAAAACAGCCCAACAAAAATTGTGTAAAATTGTTTCATGAGACATATTGAAAATTTAATGATGGCAAGGAATAAACTTAAAAACAAAGGAAATACAAAATTACTTATTTGTTTAATAAAATGTACCAGGGGGACCGAGCTTAAGCTCGATGAAATTATTACTTTCATTCTCACACAAACCTCGTTCGCTCGAAGGGTGCTGCACTTTGGTATAATTTTCTTAAACTACAGGTTAAAGATGTACCCCCTTGGTTTATATCTACAGTTATTAGCTGATTTTTGTTCAATTAATAAAATCTCCATAAGAATAATATAGAAACTTTGAAGGGCTCTAGAACGAAACCCGGATTTTTCCCAGACATGGGATCAGCTTTAATCGATTTTTGGTGGCAAAAACCCCCATATTCAACAAAAAATAAAAAATCCTTGGAGAGAAAAAAATTTTGCCCCTACAAACTGAGCTTGTTTTAGAGTGTAGAACAGGGGGACCGAGCTTAAGCTCTGTAGTATTATTATTTTCGTTCTCATACAAGACTTGTTCGCTCCGCTCACTCGCCCTCTTCCATTTTAAAGACAAGCTCGTTCGCTTCGCTTATTCGCCAGGCCGAAGGGTGCTGCACTTTGGTATAATTTTCTTAAACTACAGGTTAAAGATGTAACTCATTGGTTTATATCTACAGTTATCAGCTGATTTTTGTTCAATTTAAAACTCTTCATAAGGATAACATGGAAACTTTGAAGGGCTCTAGAACGAAAACCGGATTTTTCCCAGACATTTGACCAGCTCCAATCGATTTCTGGTGGCCAAAACCCCCATATTCAATCAAAAAATCAAAAATCCTTGGAGCGAAAAAAAAGTTTGCCCGGACAAACGGAGCTTGTTTTAGAGTATAAAATAAGATAAGATAAGATATACGGCATTTTCCCGTATGGATAAGAACTTTTGAAGGGTTCAGACCTGGGTTCGGTGACAAGGAACTGGTATATATACTCGCTGGGTTGCAGGGGGGTTATTATAGTGCTCGCCTTTGAATTCGAAGGTTGCTGGTTCAATCCTGAGAAAATTATTAGCATTTTAAAGGTTACATTCCAGACCCAGTTGCCATATGTCAATGGGCTATTATTTAATTAGGCTTTAATATAGCAACTGAACGATGTTGAAAGCAGCCAACTCCAGACTCCCCACCCTGCAACATACCCATGCTTAGTACACCTACAAGAGTTGGAGGCTGGGATCATGGCAGGTTGGTTTCATGGTGGCACAATCAAGTGTTTCAAAAGTCTTATACTCTAAATCAAGCTCCGTCTGTACGGGTAAAGTATTTTTTCGCTCCAAGGATTTTTGATTTTTTGATTGAATATGGGAGTTTTGGCCACCAGAAATTTATTGGAGCTGGTCCCATGGCTGGGAAAAATCCGGTTTTCGCGCTAGAGCCCTTATCCTTATGGAGATTTTACTAATTGAACAAAAATCAGCTGATAACTGTAGATATAAACCAATGTGTTACATCTTTAACCTGTAGTTAGGACAATTATACCAAAGTGCAGCACCCGTTGGCTTGGCGAGTGAGCGAAGCGAACGAGCTCGTCTTTAAAATGGAAGAGGGCGAGTGAGCGGAGCGAACGAGCTTTGTGTGACAACGAAAGTAATAATTTTACCGAGCTTAAGCTCGGTCTACCTGGTACCCGGGGGACCGAGCTTAATCTTGGTAAAATTATTGTACTTTCGTTCTCACACAAAGCTCGTTCGCTCCGCTCACTCGCCCTCTTAGTTTTTAAGACGAGTTCGTTCGCTTCGCTCACTTGCCAGGCCGAAGGTTGCTGCACTTTGGTATAATCTATACTTATTTAATACGCTAAGGGTTTTTTTGTCTTGAGAACTCCTCCTACAATTTTCAACCGATTTTCAAGTTTTTGGTGTCGTTGGATAGGACTTGGTCTGTAATGGTTTCCGCCAAAAACTGATGAGAGTCTAACGGGAAATAAAGGAGTTATCCACCATTGAAATCTAAAAATTTCCCATTTAAATAACATTGGGATTGAATAAGGCATTTTAAACATCTGTTAATAATCAGCTGTAAATACGTGTAGTTTTGGTGATTGCAGATATTCACAATAGTCCCATCCGTTCGGACGTCAATGATTTAGAGATAAAAGTAACATTTGTATTGTATTAAAATTAATTGCTCGATTTTGAGCAACACGTTTACTAGTTTTCCTTTAAAGATATAACACATTTTTTTATCTACAGTTATCAGCTGATTTTTGTTCAATTTAAAAACCTCCATTAGGATAGCATGGGAACTTGGAAGGGCTCTAGTGTGAAAACCGGATTTTTCCCAGACATGGGATCAGCTTTAATCGATTTTTGGTGACAAAAACCCCCATATTCAACAAAAAATAAAAAATCCTTGGAGAGAAAAAAAATTTTGCCCCTACAAACGGAGCTTGTTTTAGAGTGTAGATTTTGCCCAGCTATTGGGACCAACGCCAATCGATTCCTGAAGGCCAAAACTCCCATAATCAAAAAAAAAAAAAAAAAAAAAAAAAAAAAACTTGGAGCGTAAAAAAGTTTGCCCGTACAAACGGAGCTTGTTTTAGAGTATAAGATAATCAAGTCGTAAGGAAAGTCGAAGTTAGTCAGCTGTTCGGACCCCCATATCATAGGGATCGCGGGAGAGTGTGAACGACAACGAATGAGCGTGGGAATTCGACATAACATTTGCCTGTCAATCGACTCATCAGAACTTATTCGTGCCAATCGAGTGTGTACTGTGCAGTTTACAGTTTTTCATGGTGACAGTTAGTCTCATAAAGCTTTGTGTTAAATAGACTTATAAAACGACGTAAATACCCTATAAGGTTGGTAAAAAAAATAAAAAAATAAATAAATAAATAAAAAATAAAAAACAGATTCAGGGAAAAGGTATTTAATTATGCCTGCTCCTGCATCAGAAGCTGTCGCCCTAGGTAAGACCAAGGAGGTTACATTCTTAGGCCGGTTCCTACGTGGGCGACAGATGCGACGCTACAAGAGCGACAAAATTTCAAACAAATGTATAAGCATTGGAGCGTTCTTAGTGGGCGACAGCAGCGACAACAATTTACAATGATAACGTTATGGCGATGCAAGCTTGTCGCTGGTGTCGCTCCCGTCGCTCTCGTAGCGTCGCATCTGTCGCCCACGTAGGAACCGGCCTTACTGGAGGGATCACCGTTTTGTTGTCGATGGCCAAAAAGCTTCCCGGTATATCTTATTGAGTTGATAACACTGATATACTGTTTTGTTTTGTTTTTTACATTAGTAACAAGCTGTTAGAATCTTCTCTCGAAACTATGAATGAGTAAATCAAATTAATTATTTAGATCGTTATCTATAGCGAGAACACAACATAACATAACATTGCTCGATGATTATCTCACTCACGCAATAAAGGAATTTGATTTAATTTGTCACATTGTTTCGTTTAGGTTATACACATGTTAGGTTCGTCAGGTTCGTTGCAGTGCATCAAAAGAAATCATATCATTGTTAATTTTTATTGCTCTATTAATAGCTTGAGACTTAGTTTCCCAGAATTAAAATAGGTAACTTATTTAGACCGTGGGATTTTATTTCCTAACATATAATTTGTTGCAACTTTTACAACAATTAATTAATTAATAACTCTGCAGTAAAAAGTAAACTCAAATTGTTTGTTCTGTTATTATGTGCAACTCTGAAATTAGGTACCGGTAAAGAAAGCTGCTCTGATATTAGATGTACCGTACTGTACAAGGAAATTTGAGACTGATAAAGATAAAGTAAAATTCAAATTCAAATTCATTTATATCAAAATTTTACACGGTCATGGCTTCGCCAAGTTATGCATAACTTGTCGGCAAGATCCAATAGAATTCTGAAACATATCGCATATTTATTACATTTTTTATACATTTTATTTATTTATTTTAATATTTGTCATTGAAAACAACCCTAAATCTATAGCGGTTTGGGCAGGCACCTAAGAAGTATGAAGTATTTTTTTGCAGCTGTATGGAGAAAAAGACAAGAGATTGTGTATATTACATGCAGGATACTCTTATAAATAAAACACTTGATTTATAGTTCGTTTGACTCATTTGGCTGACTCATTCATTTCGGCAATAGTTCAATTTGTACGCCAGAGCATTTAGCGGCTCGCTAGGTTAGCATTGTGTGCAGTCTCCTGTATTAGAATATAATACTGACAACGGAATATTTCTTATTATAAATATTCTAGTGGTAAAAGCCAAAAACCATCCAGCGAGTGATTAGCGGCTTAGCACTGATGTCAATTCATAGAAAAAGATAGAAACTCCAACGAAAGATAGGTACCTTAGTTTTTAATTTTTTTATTAACCAAATGATTATTATAGACTGTAAGGACTGAGTGAAGATATGTTTATAGCAAGAGTGATACTGTCATATTTATTGTGTTGAGCAATAATCCGTTTTAGTTAAGTTATTGTTATATCTCAGAGACATTTTATAAGTTAGCAGGTTTGAAGTAAAAAGAAGTAAGAAGAATTTAGTACATTCACTGCTGGGTTTTCTGGGCTATTTAATAATAAATTAATATTATATTTGCAATTATATAAGTAATTTTTAAATATCTAAAACTTCTAAATTACTTTAACCTATAATTATCTATATATTAATAGGCAAGCATGTTTCGTTTAGTCCTTTTTCTCAGCTTGTGTGCATCGTAGGACAAATCCGCGCATACCGTTAGAAAGGTATTGTGCTATATATATGAGATTTGCATTACTCGCCCCAGGGCTACGCCCTACAGGCTTTCAAAGTTTCAATGTTAATCTTATGGGAGAAGAATTGAATCATAAGACAGCTATTGTAATAAGAAATGCTAGAAAATCATGAAGAACAGATGTTTCAGTTATAAAACATTTTAAAACCAATTGGCTGAAGATCAACTGTATTTTTGGTCGAATTTCGACCAGTGTATTCTCTAGTACTGTATTATGATTTATGTTAAAATAAAAGTTTGGAAGTTAAACTTCCTGTAACCGAGGAGCTCAAAAACCCACCCATTTTTTTCCTACGGCTTTGAGCCCTGGCTTGTGAAGGCAGGTGTTCGAACACTTCCGTTCTTTGACGCCCAATTCGGAGGTTATCCCAAAATCTAGTGTTGTGGTCATGGAAGTCTCGGCCCCGTGTGGTAGGGTACATTTGGACATACAGTATGTTGCTGTTTCCAGGATATAAAGACGGTTATGTCAACAGTTGCAGCTCTTTGAACGTGGGTTTGCTCAACTCTCTTTTTTGTTAGTTTTGAAATTATTCGGACTGCGTTTTTCTGGAGTCTGAATTATTTTTTTTAACTAAGTTTTTAAGCTTGTTCCCCAGAATACTACTCCATAAGAAAGATGGCGGTGATTAAAGTGGTTAATTGACTTTGATGAGAGGTGTATTCTAAAATTTCCAAAAAAAGCTCAATCGGGGTTTTTCCTCTCGCCAATAAGTTCTAAACTACAACAGAAACTTCGTAAATAAATAATAAAAAAAAAACAATCTATATAACTCTCTTTAATTAAAATTAACTACAAAAAGTGTGAAAGATTGTTGCAAAAATGATGGAGTATTTTGAAAAAAAAACACTACTCAAACTTTTAAAACAATATTTTTCTTTGTTGTTTACTGTTTTATTTAATTTCAAAGCCATTTTGTATTCATTGACAAGGTAGTGATACAAAGTTTTACTAAGAAATCGTGCTTTTCGTTAAGAGGTAAAACACGAGTGGGTTTGATAACAAGATTAGATATACTTGACATGATTTTGAAACACTTTCTAAACAAATGATGAGTCACTAACTTCACAGAAATGTACAAATTATATAGTCGCACACTTTGCATGCCTTCGAATGTGTTAACACTCCAAAAACTCAAGGAATGTAGAATAGTAGTTAAAAGAAGGTAGGGGTGACGTAACCAAAAACCACGTTGCAGCCATCGTATGGAATAACAGTAATTTTCTTACGAATCCCAGAGAACTGCCATATTTATGAAATATTTTGATTAAAAAAATAACAAAGTTAAGTCATACAAATTTTTTATTTAATGTAAAAATTGTGTGCAAATTCGATTAAAACAAACCGTATTCCATTAAAAATTTATATTTTTTCTATGATGAAAAGAAATTGTATCCATCTGTAATAGAAATTAAAATAATAAATTAAATAAATAAGAAATAAACAAAAAAGAAATAAAATATAAATATAAATATCATGCTATCAAAACGCACAATGTACCTGATTGTTGAAAATTCGCCCAAGCACGAAAATAAAACTCTCCAAAAAACGAAAATAAAACTCAAGAACCTGCAGAAGGATCAAAATGTTGTTGAAACCACCCCAACAGAGACATTGACAATTATTTATACAGGGAGTAAATTAAAGTTTACCTTAAGAAATGTAAAATGTCAAAATACAATTACAAAGATCTTGTCTTTAGAAATACAAAGAAAAATTTTAAATATTTTTAAATTTTCAATAAATGTAAATTAGATAATACCACATGTTTTTGAATTCACCCTAGAATATTGTAGTCACTCAGCAAGGTTTATGGCTTAAATAACCTAACAGTGGGAATAAAAACACTTTTTAAAGTTTTTACAGTTCCGTTCATGTTGTAATCAAAAGTTAAAAATCTGCTGTCAAGCCTTGCACCACTTTTTGTTTCTCTACATTTTCTAAATTTATCGTAGATTCATAACTATTTATTCATATTAAATTTAGTGAACAAGTTAATTAATTTATCAATCTATTCTCCATCAGAAATTCAGAGTTAAAACTTGACACTAATACTATATCACTTAAAATTAAATATATTACTTACTGTCACTAGAGAAATTTTTAATGACGTTTAAATTTGCAGAAGCTGTAAAATTAATGTCAGCTTGAGATTGATGACACAATGAAATTCACAACGAAATAAAATTTAAAATTCTATGCAAAAAACTTACTCATAATGAATTTTAACATCTTTAAATGTCACTGATATTATATAAAAGTAAATGTTCTCTACACTGCGTTTTGCCTTTAACAGTTTGATATCATACTGAGAACTTGTATATCTAGAATATGAACAAGGAGGTCTCCTAATCTCAGTTGATAGGTGTGGTGAATTGAAATTTTTATCAAATTTTAGAAGTATTAATGTTTTTAATTTATATATATTACTCTTATAAACTGCCAGGAAAATTCCCTTTGTAATATTTTTGTTTAGCCAATCTCAAAACATACTACTTTCCTAAATTAGTATTGAAATAATTAAATAAAAATAATGAATTTACAAAAAACCGTTCAGAAAGAAGAGAGAGGAGAAATAAACAAATTATTTCATTAGCTTTCAAACAAATTATCTAGTTCTCACACACCTTTCCCATTTACTCATACAACCCAATTAAAATCAAATCGAATAACTACTTTGACATATTTCAAACGTTTTTGAATCAGCAACGACGGTCAAAAAATAAATCTTTCGAGTGGCAATACTAAGATTAAAACCCTTTATAGTTTCACGATTTAAATTCTAAAATTTTTTGTAATAGTATCTTTCATAACTAGGATGTAAAGTTATGCGTACTAGGTCAAGTTCTTAGCTATTTAATTCGTTCACTAATATTATAAAATGACCAAGTTTAGAAAAAAAATTAAGTCTGGCTTATAAACTACATTTAGCATTGTAATTCTCAATTTATTTGACTGTGTAAAAACAAAGGAATTGCCACACGTATACTTTGTGCTCAAGTCAAAGACAGTCCATTTATTGTTGCTATTAAAAACAATCGCTTGGTCGTCAGCTTATAAAATAAAAGAAGCTTAAAAATAAAAGCTTTTAAATAAGTTCAGAATTTAAAATAAACTGTATTTTACATTTTTTTTTTTTTTTTACTTCATTTTAAACTTTAAACATTGTACGAATCTGACGTTTTACACCAACAACTGTTTCATTTTAGCGAATTCCCCTTTAGCCCTGGAACCGTACACCTCAAGTTCTGTTACACTAACCGTACACAGGGGTACTGGGTGCCCCAAAAATAAAAGAATAATTTTGAATGGTAAACACTTTTTTAATTCAAGAAACATTATAAACGTGTTATTTAAACCTTAAACTATTGCAGAAACATGATTTTAGTTATTTGTTTAAGATTTTAGTAAAAATAATAAAGAAATGAAAAAATTATATTTTTTTAACAAATTTTCTTTAAGTTGCTGTTTTGGAGTTTTTTCTACTTTTTTCTAGTTTTCTTCACTACATGTGACACAAAAACTATTTACATGGTTTTTGCAAGTGAACTGGTTACACTCAGCACACACAATTGTGGTTTTTGTGCCTTTGTTTCTTGGACAAATGCTGCACCTTCCGGCCCTCCGGTTGACTGCTCCTGGCTGCGACGCTGGCATCTGGACACCCAGCTGGCTCGCTATAGCACTTCTAATACTTCTTCGAATGGTTTTGTTTTCGAGTCTTTCTTGCATCATGGCTTCATGAAGTCTTCTGCTAGCGTGAAAAGGAATTCTAGCCTTGGCATTGGCATATGTCCAATTGAAGAAAAACTTACACTAACCGTACAATGGGGCACTGAGTGCCCCAACAACGTTCTACAAAAAAGTGCGTTGTGTCTCGGCTGCGGCAAACAAAGCAACTGACAGCAGGTCAAGGCAAAGTAAAAGTCACAGGAGCTGGCTGCGGTCAGTGATACAATTTTTTAATTATTTGCCAGTAGAATTGAAGGAAATAGACAACTTAAAAATTTTCTAAAAGAAACTTAAACGATTTCTGATTACAAAAGCTTTATACTAATTGGAGAAATTCTTTAATAATACATAGGGTAGATAGGCCTAACGACTTTTTTATCTCTCTTTCACTCCACTTTTTATTGTTTTCAGTTAAAAAAAGATAAAAAACGGTTTATAATTTTGTAATAATATAAGGATTTTATTTGTTTTATCTATATTCATAGTGTAATCATTGCAATTTATATTGTATTTTGACGCCATTCTTGTACACTTGTACTTTTTGAATAAATATATGAAATGAAATGAAATGAAATGTGTATACGTGTTTTTGTGTGTGTATCCGTTAATGTGATAACTTTTGAAGGAAACCTCTGATTTTCGATTTTGATGAAATTTGGTGCAAAGATGTAGGACAGCATTCATCAGGTTGAGTTCAAAAACCAGCATGATCTGTCTATGGGATTCCCATAGACAGATCATGCTGGTTTTGAAAATTTTGGTTCCCATTGGGAAGGAAATTTATGGGGTTTCAAAAGGGTCAAAAATGGGTTTTTGGCATTTTTCACCCTTAATTTTTAATATTCCAGAATTTTAACTCAATCCATTTAAAAGAATTTTAAAAAACAAACAATTTGGTATATTAAATCATTAAAATAGCATTACTGGTAATGGAGAAAATTCAAATTAAGTTTCCCGTGTTATTCTTATGGGAAATCTTTAAAATGTTATACATTGCTCATTCATCGACATATTTTCATAAAACTTTTAATGAACCTTCAGAAGGTGGGGAGTAACTAATATTTTATAAAAAATACCCCCCGTCGCAGCAGACCTGCGTACTCAGCGAATTTCCAAATTAGTAATATTAATTTTGACCAGCTAAACTTGTAAACAAAATTTCATCACGAGCTCAAAAATAGGGAAATAAATGTCTATTCTCCTTAAGATAAATATAGGGAAAGAGTATGCAGGTATGCTGCCATGGGGGACACTAAAAGTAGGTTTTTAGCATAGAAAAAATTTATTTCGACCATATAAAGCCATATAGTAAATTTCATCAATATCTGTCCATAAATAAAAGAGTTTGCCTATTCTCCATATGATTAACATGGGAAAAGACTATGCAGGTTTGCTGCCATGATAAGTACAAAAACCAAGATTTTTTACCTTAAATGGATGAATCTCAACCAAATGAAGCTAAATACCAAGTTTCATCCAAAAATATTGGTTAATAAGTGAAATATTAACACATCCTTATTCTCCATAAGATTAACATTGGAGCCCCAAAATACAATGTACTGTCTTTAGACTTTGTAATATCTCGGTAACCAATGAAGATAGAGCAAAGCTTCAAGATACTAAATTGTGTGTGTTTTTTTTTTTTGAGCCAAATCCAATGGTAACAATAAAAATTTAAAATTTTTAAAAATTACATATGAAAAATGCAAAAAATCCATTTTTGGGGTACAAAACCCCCCAAAACTACCCCTTCCGGTAGGTCGATATGTCTGGTTTACGAACTCATCCGAATAAACGTAGGATTACACATCTCTACCAAATTTGGTGACGATCGGACCGTTTTTACGAGAGTTATCGTGTCTAGGGACACATACATATATATATACATATATACATATATATATATATATATATATATATATATAAATTTTAGTGACTATTATTTTTGTTCTCTGAGCACCTAAAAACGAAAAAGTAACATGGTCCCGTGCTTAGGTCTTGCCATGAGACCTACGGTAATAGCTTATTCCCTATGGGAAATTCGCTAAAACCTCCTTGACAGCAAACACCCAAGCAGCATTTAAACTAGGCCTATATCAAAACAACTTGAAAACAATTTTAACCAAAATGGTAATGCTGTGTCATAATGGGCAAAATTATATCCAGCTGTCGTAATTGGTCTAGTTTGTAAGGAAGAACAGATGTTTCAGTTATAGATATTTCTTTTATAAACTGCTGACTGGGTCCAGATGGCCATAATGGAGACGTAATTCTCGAAGACGCAAACGAAATGTAATGCAAAGTAAGCATTTGTTACTGACACACCACTAACTCTATAAAATACACTATACATTACTATAAAATTAATTAGTGAACTTAAAATACACTACAGACTCACAACCTGTACTGCATTGCAGCAATTGAGACCGCCAATTAACATTATAGACTCTCGGTATGCAGGAAGCATGTAGGCGACCTAAATGCTGATGATTGTGTCTAAACCATGGGGACTCATTGTGTTGGACTGAGGCTCTCGTTTCTCTAGCAATTACATCAACTACACCTGTGTCGCATTATAGGAAAGACTCGCCTACGGCTCGATGGGGGCTCCGCCCCCATGCCCCCTCAGGGTTTTGCCCAGAAATTCGTTAATTGTTGTTTAAGTCGCATATAATGAACAGAATACATATAAATATAAGAGTTTGTAAATGAGCAAAATAGCAAAATAAATGAGTTTGTAAGTTTATTTATAACATAAATTAACTCCCACGACTGCAGAAATAACCTAAATTTGAACTTATGCAACTAACTCAATCTAAGGAATGAAAATATACTCGCCTACGGCTCGTTCGTTTTCAGAGATTCTTTCCCAAACCCCCTTCATTAATTCCCCCGAATTCTATAAAGGTTAATGGAGTTGTGAATAAATTTATTATGTAGGTATTGTATCAGTATTTACTTAAAATTTATAAAATACGTATAAATAAATATGTGAAAAAATTAAATGGATAAACTGCATAAAAATGTGCAGTAGATCATCGAAAACAATGAAAAATTCCAATAAAACAAAATAATTGGAAATCTTAACAAAGTGGATAAAACTTGCCAAAAACCCCTTTTATTTACAAAAATACTATTCAGTTACTATCCTTCAATTAGTTGTGTTGAAACTCCAGGGAATAACATAACTATCCAGTAATATTGAACATACAATGATAAATACATAATGTAATATTGGCATTCATTACAATTCCTTCATTTCAGTTTTTTATGATGTAAAACTTTAAATTTACCTAATTTCCTAAAAAATTACTGTCAAGGCAAATAAAAAAACTTCAAGCTTCTAAATACAATAATACAGTAGTTACTAACAAAAGTATGTTAAATAATGGTTAAAATATTAAAGTTACCATACACATCAAAGGACGTATGTTTTAGCCGTAGGACCAGGTCAGTAAATAACAATCAAAGTAAAACAATCAGTTGCTTGATATAGCAATTCGTTCCGACTCACTTTCAAAAGAAGAATACGTGATATTGAAAATCATCATGATAATTTTTAAGTTTGATAATTTAATTTATATTGGTACTGTGCAAGATATGTCTATGTGCAAAGTGGAGGTTCTGAGTAAAATATTATAGTAGTTGTAAAATTGCGTCTACATGGGATAAAATTCCCCGCAAAAATAAATAAACATTTAATTATGTTTAATTGTGTGGACTGGGGGGAAAAAATTCATAGAATAAAACTTGTAGTAACTTGAAAGATGTTCGCGAGGATTGCCTCAGATGTTATAATTTGGCCGCTAGAGTAGAAAAAAAATAATGTCATATTTATTTTGGGTAAAATGTTTGGTCGCTAAATTTTGAAATCAGATAGTTTTCTGGGGCAGGAAATAAAAACTACTGATAGAAAAATACTGATTTAGAATAATAAATAGCATGACATTATTTTTTTTAACTGGGGAAAATTTAACACATATTATGTCTGAACATTTTACATATAACAGAACTTACCAAACATGTAAATGTCTAAGAACCTCATTTAAAATAATATACCATCATAAAACATCAATTACGGTATCACGTGATTAGTTTTACTAAACATTTAAATACATGTTCATTAATCTCCGTCATGTTGTAAATTTTATAAAAAAAAAAAAAAAAAAACATTTTGGACCAACTGACAATTTTTGTTGGAAACGTATTTAAAACGTATTTTTGTGCCGAGACATTTTTGCTTAACCTAAAATGCTCAGAGAAGAATGAGTAAAATCTAAATTTCAACCTCAAATATTCAATTAACTGCTAAAATTACGCGTACAAGATCAAATTGTAAAGTTTTCTTAAAAACCGTGTAAAACTAAAAAAAAATTATTTAAAGTGAGAGTTTGTATTTGACATCAGTGACTTCCGGTCTGGAGAGGTAATTTCAGATACACCCTGTACATCGAAATTACTCTCGGTGGATAGACCGCTTTACCTATAAAGGCACAATTGGTTAATGTTATAAAATTTCTTAAAAAGAGTGTTTCGGTAATCCGCGACTCCCAGTATGTTGGCAATTTCCTCAATAATACAGGTCGGTAAGTTTAGTTCTCACTTGGGAATCACTCTGTAGTAAGTGATATATACGAGATCTACTTTACCAACTTTTGACGAATTTCTGATACCCCGATGAGTGAGTGAGTGAGTCAGTCAGTTACACATTCGGGAGTACTGTATATAATTTAGATTGCTAAGTGGGCCTAGGGTTTATAGCTGATTGCTCTTACGCTGTATAGGTAGTCAGTTACTATTTCAGGTGAAGAATAATGAATACGGTATATATTTATTGTCATCGGCAAATACAAGACTCAATAGCAGAGTAAACATTCCCAGGTTAAGGGCTTAACATTTAATACCTAGTTTTCGGTTATAACAAAAATAATTAAAAACACTTGAATTCTGTGTGGTAACTAGCCTGGAAGAATAAAAATATTTAAAAAACATGATAATAATGCAAGATATGTAATGAACTAATGGGTCTCCATTACAAAATCCCAATATTATTTCTTTGCATTAAAAAAGTTCATTGATGTTATAAAAAGGGGTTTTCGCAAACCAAGTGTTTAGTTTCTTCATGAACTTGTAACTAGTCAGCAGGATGCATGGATGTACCTAGAGCTTATTATAGACTTTCTTATATATTTGTTTAGATATTTTTAGATATTTTATTTGAAACACCGACGCAAAGGTGATGAGTATGACTGAAGGGGTGAGTGTGATGATTGTAATGGATCAGATGAGGTGTAGCTTTGTTACTGACAAGTGACAAATATCAGCTGTTTCATTTGTCAGGATCATTAATTAATAGCCAACGAGGTTAAATAGATATAGAGTGCTCATCACATGTTAATGTTATGTCCCTTTTTGATTTGCGTCATTTTACCCAAGATTCCCGCCGTTTCCTTGGCAACCATCCCACACTTTACTCTTGTTTCCTTGGTTACTAGTTTTAGCTAATCTGATTAGTCTCTACAAGCTTAAAAAATTACAGATAATATTTTTAAAACACATGTTTATTTGTTGTTTGTTTTTAAATTAGTTTGATTTGATGGTCTGTGAGCAGGCTATTGAAGTTGGTTACCATAGAAACGTGTGGGTAAAATGGTAAATTACTGTTGGAAAAGTGTAAAGAAAGAACTAATTACCAAGGAAACGGCGGGAATCGTTGGTAACATGGCGCCAGTCAAAAAGGGACACTTTTATCTATCTGGTAAGCACTCTATATCTATTTAACCTCGTTGTTAATAGCCCAATGACCAAAGGCAGCTGGGTCCAGTATTGAACCATCAAAAAGCACTAACTTTTCTCAGGATCAAACCGGCAACCTTTAGATTCAAAGGCGAGCTCTCTAACCACTCAGCTACCCAGCCAGTATATAGAGAACTGTAGGCCTAAGACTACCCAACGACTTACTAAGTCTGCAAAATTGGAAATTGGAAGTGATTTTTAATCCTTGTGTTGAAAGAGTATATGTCTTTGTTGAGTTGAAGGTGCAGTGTACCAAGTTCCTGATAGCATAGTTGGCTAGTTTATAAATGTACAAATTAATTAATTACTGATGTTCAAATTTTCAAAAAGGGGTATGGAGTGTTCCGTGGGAGTTGTAGTAGAAATACAGACAGATTTATTTGCAATATCAAAACGAAGTTGACACTACTATAGCATTACCCCCAAAAATCAGACCATATTTTAATAAAGACTGAAAAAGTCAAAATTACTAATTCTTACATAGTGTTGAAAGGTACAGTACATAAAGTTTTTGAGTTGGCTCATTAAATAAAATTACTCCACTTAATCTTTTTCAAACTAAATCTATGCGTGAGCTCTAGGTCAGTTGACTATGTACAATCTAAGAAATTTGACTTTGTCAGTGATATTACGATTCGGACCATTAGTCTAAATACTTCTTAGGCTAAAAATTAAATTTTAATTCTTTCCCCATTGGGTAAGAAGCCGTTAGCACAGAACCAATCAGAGGAAACTTTCAGAGTGTCATGTACTAACTGCTCCAAAGAATTAGGGTTGTTGGCGACATTAATTAGGAAGGTGTGCTAACAGTTTTGGGTGAGTTTGCAGTGAAAGGGTCATTCATGGTTACAAAAATAAGAAGAGGTTCCAAAATGGAACCTTGTGGAACGCCAAATTTCATAATCACTACACTAAACCACTCAATAGAAACAAACTGCCTGCGTCGTGTCATGTAAGATTAAAAAAGTTTTAGGGTATCCCCACGAATGCAATGAAGTTTACACAAGAGATCCAAGTGGTTAACACAACCGAACGCCTTGCTCAGATCACAGTGGCCTGAGTGAAGGGCCTATATCCTCAAAAGTATTTAAAATTTCATGGACTAGTAAGTCTATAGCATTCGTAGAAACTTGCCTTTTCTTAAAACCAAATTGGAATTATTTGGAAAACAAGCCAAAAAATTCAAAGCAATTACTTACCTGATCAAAGATAATTATTTTACATAATTTTGACGGGAACTGGAACCATTGAAATTAGTCTATAGTTCCCTAGATGGTCCTTGGGGACTTTCTTGTTCATTGGAAACTTTCAAAATTTTGAGTTATTCTTGGTATTGATCTATTCTTCCTGCGTTCAAAAGTTTGGAATAATTGTTAGAAGCTAGGTTCACAAAACAGCTAATTACTGAATTTATAAAATTATTCGACATTTGGTACACATCAGTACTAATCGACTGCTTTTTAATTCACTTTATGCTTTAAGGATGTCATTATTGGGCAATGATTTCCATTAAAAAAGATGGGGAGTAGCAGGAATACAATCATCCAATTAAGGAGAGAAAACATTCGCTTAGAATATTTTCTCTCAGAATCAACAAAAAAAGTATTGAATTAATGAGGTGAGGTTTAAATATCTTTTTTTTACGTGGTACAGTTATTCTTACTTTTCATGATATTCCAAGTTGTTTTACATTTATTGTGGCTCTTTTCTATTATATTACTCTTGGAGACCGATTTGGCTTCTGCAATGCTTAATCGATACAGGGTCTTGAGGAATGAAAGTTGTTGCTATAGATTACATTAGAACAAGATTATAAATTTTATAATAATGTCTCTCGTCACTCCAATGCACCAAATGCACACCATGCAATGTGGAAATTGCCAGCAAAAACTGACTTAGTCAATGCTGTGACAATGCCATTTAAAGTTAAGCTTATCAAAGAGAGTGTAAAAATAAAATGAAATTAAATTAAGTAAAAGTTAAATAAAAAGACTCAAGCTTGAAACAAAAAATTGTGACTTGGAGGTATTAGAACATCCCTGGCGAGTACATATAAAAAGATACATTATTATGATAAATCCCTTATTATGTTTTCATGGAAACTAAATTCTTTTCAAATTTTCATAAACCAGCTTAAGACAACATGAACTTTTTCACTAGGAATTTTCATTGCAAATTATAAACAAAATCTGTGTTTCGCAAATACACTCTTCCAACTCCAACCTCTGCAGCAGCTTAAACCCATCTGGCGAAAAATAACTTAGTGATTTATCAAGAATATCGGAAGGAACATTTTCACTATGCCCTGAGGTCTACTTGGTAAGTATGATACTGTATGTATTTTCCATAGTAACTAAACAAATAATATAAAAAACTAATACATAAAACATAATACAATTAAAATTATGAATTGATTTCAAGATGCAGGGAATAAAATAAACAATATAAATCAATACTATGCAGATAAACTCCAACCCACCATAGCACAGAATATATATTTTACATCAAATAGTCAAAATTTCAAATTATGCGAAATACAAATTTGACATTCATTTAGCAGTTATTTGATAGTTTCAATGAAAATTATGCAGGTGAAACTAAGGAATGCAATATCTTTTTTAATACTCAACCTTTTAACGACGGGTTTGCCAAAATGCCAAGATGTGCAAGCGAGATGATGTATGATTTGACATAGGCAAAAGCAGACTTCTGTAAGACTTCCAAAAGGGATGTCCCTTAAAAGGTGTTTAGATTGAAACTTCTTTAGCCTCTGTCACATCATATATAATTTTAAACACCTTTACATTTGCAACAATAAGCAACAAACCTGACGATAAAAGATTGAGTATTAAGAAAGACGTTGCATTTTTTAGTTTTACCCATATAATTGTAATGGAAATTTTGTTTGCCTGCCATTTCCGTTTCAGTCATCCTTTTGACGTCCAGTTTGCTGCATTGTACTCTTCTAGGTGTGACCTTTAATTTGATACCAAACTCGACCTATGCTGCTATTTAAGAATTTTATCTGACTCCTCGGGGCCGTCCCCCTTAACGGATGAAAAAGTGATAACAGCTTAAAAGAATAGACATTTATACCTATTATTGACAAAACTCATGTCTCTATCTATAATGATAAAAAATATATTTCACCGGGACTTTTCAACCACAGTATTTAACTTAATACGTTCAACTAAATTCCCTTGAATATAAATTTATGTAAAAGAAAACAATGTATTGAGTTTATTCAAATTAATTATTTTATCAAGTTTATTTCATATTCTTTTTATGTAAAAAATATGAAATCCAAATTTACATACATTTTGCTAAACTTTTGATTGAGGAATCTTAATGATTTTTTTTTTTTTAATGCTGAAAAGGGTAAATTTATTTTAAGTTACTTCAAATTTGGGCAACTTTTTAAATTTGATTTTCAAAACTTTCAAGTGCACCAGTTAAACTGTAAATGTACTAGTAGTAAATAAGAACACCTATACAGGCGGTGTTTGGTAGACACTAGTCAGTGTCAAAGTTTTTAATCGGTTATCATGCATATATAAAATGGAACAAGAATATGCAATTTGGGCAATTATATCTCGCTTCACCTTCCAGTAAAACAGTCATTTTTCAACTTTTTAAAATTGCCTGACATTCCCCAACAGTCTCATTATTATCATAATTTACTAGACTTATTGCCACTTTTAATGACATTATATTAGAATCCACGCATATTTCCTTTTATAATAAGTGCAGTTTTTCCCAATAACATCCTCTTAAAGCCTTGTAAAATATACCGGACTAAAAAATTTTGGAAAATTTAATATATGACACCATGGGGGAACATTTTCCTATGCCTCCTTATGGGCTTTCACGGTTAGTCACAACACTGAAGGTCATAAGCGGTGGCGTGATTGAATTCACTATTACTCACGACACTGCCTAAGCATGATTGGAGGAAACTAAAAAGATTTTCACCCATTCCTTGATGGTCCATCTTGACTTTCTTTCTGGTTTGTGTCTTTTTGCATTGATGGTTTCAATTTTCTTTTTGTTACCAGCGCATCGTGTGGCAAAGGGATGCCCTTCATTGGTGCTCATTTCGGAGATGTTCCTATTGTAGGAGCAAGGATGCCCCTACTCCAGAACCTCTGTTTTCCAGCACTGACACCCACAGTGCATATGTGATGTGTACGTGCTGGGGGTTTCCTGTGGCAATGCAGAGTCTGATTTCTGTATCCATTCTGCACTTTCTGAGGACCAAGGTGGCTGGCTTCTGATGACACACTGGAGGAGACCATCCGCAGTGGGAGGCACACATCAGCCCCTGCAACACAACAGGGACACTCCCCAGACCCAGTAACATTCGCCTCGCCAGTCATCCCCTTTTAGTCACTTCTTACTATAAGCAGGGGATACTGCATGGCTTTTTCTAACCTGGAGCCAGATCAGGGTATTCAGGTTAAGTAAAATTAATCGGTATTTTCATATATTATGTCTAAGAAGGGGTGAAAGGTCTCCTCTTAGAACGCCATGTGGTGCTTCACCTGCTCCCATTTTGTGCCTTTAATTTAAGTCAGATAAAAACTTCTCAGAGATATGAGAAATTCTTGTGACATTCTAAAGAATGTCAACAGGGTGTTAAAGGATGGCATTGCTGATCTGACAAGCTCTGTTCAGCAGTTCAAAAACAATGTGCAGGTAAGAATTTGATGCACAGGATTGGTTTTGTCAAGACACCAAATAGTCCAGAACGTGTCATAAAGGTAGTGGTCGAGAATATAAGGAAATTTCCTACAGGACGGAAATTTCCTCCTGTCCTTGCGACCGGCACTCTAGGCAAATGGGAGAGGAGTGTAAGAGAGAGTACTGGATCCAGGGACCAGCCCAATCCAGGCAAAAAAACCCAAAGAAAAACAAGAAAAAGAAACTACATAAAGCTTTAGAGGAAACCCCTCCTGGTGATTATGATCACACTTCCCAACTAGGGAAAGTCAAAACTAAGATCTGGTCCTTTCTCTATTCTTGTGCGAGTCGAGGGCGGCCAAATCTAAGCTGTCACCCAGGAGAAGATCTGCAAGGATATCTGCAAGGATGTGGAAGCTAAGGTGCTGTGAGTGAGACTGACCTGAAGGGGGATGTTTTCCTACGCCTAGGTAAAGACTACGTCAGGCGGGCATATGCCGCGATGGGAGAGGCAGGAAATGACGTCGCCTCAGACAAGTGAGTTTAAAACTAAGAAATTTAATTTATTGGGGGAATGCTATGGAGGTTTAGGTATTTCCTTTTGGTACTGTCATGACAGATCGTTACCCTTTGCGGCCGAAGTCAGGTTGTCACCACAACAGATTGGCACCATGCCTTTTTCAGGGTTCCAATCTGTCGGGTATCGCTCCAAAGATTGTCAGGTGGAATTTCTCAGCTGAGCAGTGCGTTTGAGAAATACCCTGGTCTTAAAGTGTTTCAACAGCCTGGACTATGGGCACCATTGCAGCATGTGCACAGGAAAGTATTAATCTGTTCTTTGCAGGACACGATTATAAAGCTTGTGTAAAACCAGGTAACTGTTTCCTCTGAATCACATTGAAGTCGGAGGGAGCAGCTGCCGCTGTCGACAATGTCTCTGGTTATAGGGTGTACGGCGCTTTTAGGCTTGCCTTAGTAAGGCTTAATAAGCTGAGGGGCAACCACAAAGAATAAAAAAAAGGCGGCTATGAAATAGTTTTGTCTACTTAGAACCGGTAGAGCCTAACCCCAGTCATCTAAAACAAGTGGCTCCACCCAAAGTAATGTGATAATCAATTCCAGGAGGAACTAAGCCTGGAAAAGGTGTGGGTTTAGATTGGCTCATACAAGTCCCACACAACATAAAAAAGGTTCCCCACCTCCTTAAAAAAAATCTAGTAAAAGTTATCAGGGACGAATAGATTTTACAGACAAAATGTAAAACAACATTTAATTTTATTTACAGAGTTATAACAACATTTTACATCAAAACTATTTACATGTGCTCTTGGATAAAGCTGTATGATTTAATAAATACTTTATATATATTAAATCCTTTGGTTATGGTTTCTATACAAGATATTTATTTACAAATTGTGTATATAATAATTAAAAAAGGTACTCCACAATAATAGGTCTATATTAAACAGTGTTTTAACCTTAACAATTTTAGCACTAGATATATTAGAGTTATTTTATATTTGTTTTCACCCCTTCAAATCATTTGCAGTCTTAAAAAATATAAAAAATCCATCTTACTGATAATGTGACATACATATAAGATCTTTACCCATTAAACTGTAGAACATAGCTTTGGATACAATGTGACTGAATACCCGCCTTAAAGATTTGTGGTAAACCATAATAAAATCATACACACATTTAAAAGGTACACTTTAAATTAATGTCTTAAACTAAATAATGACATATCAGTCTTTTTAATTACTAGCCTATTTTAACAATTTGGCTAGAGAGTATACAATGTACTTGAGCCATCCGAAAGGTAAGAAAAATTTGTGCATTGGTTGGATTCCATGAATAGTGGTTACATCTACCAGTGAGATAGATATTATCAATGTTCCCTGAATACCACACACTTTGTGATAAACTAGGACCTCACACCACCAGAGTACATTCTTTATGTCAAGTAGCTTCACTCTTGGGCTCAATTTAGTTTATTATAGTTCACCATGTAATCAATCTTTGGTTAATCACTTTGATAATAACAATAAGAAATCATGCAAAATATGAACTGAGCCTTTTTTTAGTGGCAAAGGATTATCCAATTAATTTTACCAATAGAGAAAATGAATAAAACCTATTGTTGAGAAAGCTTTTTTAAAGCTTCCAGTAGGTTTGATCATTCTTTCTAATTAATTTTGTTATTTGCAAAATTAAAACCATGACAGGAGGGGAATCATTGATTGGTTGCTTTATTTAATATGAAATTTTGTATTTCTTCTCCAACAAGGATAACAAAGAACTCTAAATCATGTATAGACAATGTAATTACAAACATTAATGAAGTTATAACTTTTACCGATGTATTAGAAACTAGTTTATCAGATCATTTAGGTCAAATTGTTCACTTTGAAATCAACCACAAAAGAACTAAGCAAATTAATCATTGTGTAGAAAAACGTTTTTTTAGTGACAGTAATATTCAAACTTTTATTGAAACAATTGGCAATGCACGTTGGGATTCATTATATATATCTAATAATTTTGATGTAAACAAAAAATATGAACATTTTTCAAATATGTTTGTAAGTATATTAAATGAAACATTCCCTTTGAAAAAAAAATATGAAAAACCAAGAAAAGGTTCTTCAAAAGAATGGATGACCAAAGGGTTAAAAATATCATCAATAAAAAAACAACAACTCCTAAAAATAGCTAAGACTTCAAATGATGAAGATTTTTTGAAATACGTCCGTAAATACAAACAAATATTTAAAAAATGTGTAAGATCAGCAAAAATATTAAATAACAATAGTAAAATACAAAAATCTTGTAACAAAATCAAAACTACGTGGAATATAATAAAAAAAGAAACCAGAAATAATGATTTGAAAAAAATTAATGAAATTGAATTAGATGGTATTTTATACAATGATCCAAACAAAATCTCATCAATTTTTAATGATTATTTTATTAACATATGTACAAATCTTAACTTAAACCCAAATATACAAGAAGCTATTCAAATAATGAAAACATCTAATTTAAAAAATAGTTTATTACTGAATTTTGAACCCGTATTAGAAAGTGAAACGAAACAAATTATAAAAAGTCTAAAAATGAAATGGTCGACTGGTTGGGATGAAATTCCTCCAGCCATAGTGAAAATATGTTACAACCATATACTATCCCCCTTAACTCATTTAATAAACCTTATGTTTGAAACAGCTGAATTCCCACAATTACTAAAGATTGCTCGAACAATACCTATTTTTAAGAGTGACAATCCAAAGCTAATTCAGAATTATAGGCCAGTATCTCTACTGCCAACTTTTTCAAAAATATTTGAAATAGCAATTTATAATCAATTAATAAACTATTTTGAATCAAATAATCTTTTAATGTCAAATCAATTTGGATTTAGAAAAGACAAAACTACAACTATGGCAATATCAAGTTTTGTTAACAAAGTGTCAACATTCCTTGATAAATCCCAAAATGCCGCAGGAGTATTCTGTGATTTATCAAAAGCTTTTGATTGTGTTAACCATCAACTATTAATAAAAAAATTAGAGTTTTATGGGGTAAAGAAAAAAGCGCTATTATTACTTAAGTCTTACCTCATAAATAGAATGCAAAGTGTTTCAATAAATGGCCAAAATTTCTTTGACATTCAAAGCAATATTAAAAATGGGGTGCCTCAGGGCTCAATTTTAGGTCCACTCTTATTTTTAATCTATATTAATGACTTACCTGTAGTTACTACAAATTGTGAGGTGATTTTATATGCTGATGACACCTCTTTATTATGCTCAGACTCTGACATTAGCAACTTACAAAACATAATTGACTATAATTTAAATCAATTAGAAGAATGGTTTACAATAAATGGACTTAAGTTAAACCAAAATAAGACACAATTTTTGCAATTCATAAATCGCAACACAAAACAAATCACTTTAAATAATTTCCGGTCAATAAAAACAGTAGAAAATACAAATTTTTTAGGCTTACAATTAGACAACAATTTGAAATGGAAGTCTCATATTTCATTCCTTCTAAAAAAATTACATAAAGCATTTTACGCTATTCATTTTTTGTCCAATATAACCGACTTAAAAACCCTAAAAATTATTTATTTCGCCTATTTTCATTCAAGAATAAATTATGGAATTGAATTGTGGGGGAATTCAGTTGAAAGTAAACAAATATTTAAACTGCAAAAGAAAATGGTGAGAGTAATGTGTAAAAAACATCCTAGAACCCATTGTAAACCGTTATTTCAAAAGTTAAATATACTGCCATTACCCTCTTTATTCATTTTCAAAAGTATTATGAATATCTTCAATAGTAAAATTGATATTAAAAATTTAAATAATGATCATAAATTTAATACCAGACATAAATATATAAACTTTCATTATCCAGCTCACCATTCAAATCTCTTTCAAAATTCTCCATTTTACATGAGTATAAAACTTTTTAATTCTTTACCCAACAAAATTAAACATATAAATGATGAAAGAAAGATAAAAAAAGAAATTGGAAATTTTCTTCAAAGGGAATGCTTTTATTCAGTAAACGAATATCTAAATTTTGAGAAATAAACAATGAAAATTGAGATAATGTATTTTAGTCATATTTTTTGTGCTTTTAAAATGTAAGAAAATTAATAATGTTAAAAAAAAAAATTATAAATGCATATCACCTGAATTTGTTAACTCCAGTAGTATAAGTAAAAAACTATCAAAATTATTGTTTTTTTTTAAAACATTGCCCAACGACAACATGTTGTGTTTATGCAATAAAGAATTTGTATTTGTATTAGACACCTAGAAGGAATTTTCCACTTTTCCTATTTGGGTGTTTCATATTGAACTTCAACTCAAGAGTTTTGGGGTTATATCACCAGGATAGTAGTTTAAGCGTTTTCAACCACTTTTGTAATCTAGCTATCTACATATATAATACTTGAAGCCCTTTTATGTGATAACAACTCCTCCCTTATTTTTGAATCAAATTTAACGTATGATGCTTTAAAAGATTAGTCTCAGTTTGTAGTTCTGAAATAACGTTTTAGATTTTAGCGAATTTCCCATAGGGAATAAGCTATTACCGTAGGTCTCATGGTAAGACCTAAGCCTGAGACCATGTTAGTTTTTCATTTTAAGGTGCCCAGAGACCAAAAATAATAGTCATTAAAATTTATATATATATATATATATATATATATATATATATATATATATATATATGTCCCTAGGCACGACAACTCTCGTAAAAAAAGTCCGATCGACACCAAATTTGGTAGAGATATGTAATCCTACGTTTATTCGGATGAGTTCGTAAACCAGACATATCGACCTACCGGAAGGGGTAGTTTTGGGGGGTTTTGTACCCCAAAAATGGGTTTTTTGCATTTTTCATATGTAATTTTAAATATTTTTTAATTTTTGTTTTGACCATTGGATTTAGCTCCAAAAAACACACAATTTAGTATCTTGAAGCTTTGCTCTATCTCCATTGGTTACCGAGATATTGAAATGTCTAAAGACAGTACATTGTATTTTGAAGCTTCTATGTTAATCTTATGGAGTATAAGGATGTGTTAATATTTCACTTATTAACCAATATTTATGGATGAAACTTGGTATTTAGCATCATTTGGTTGAGATTCATCCATTTATGGTAAAAAATCTTGGTTTTCATGCTTATCATGGCAGCAAACCTGCATACTCTTTTCCCATGTTAATCATATGGAGAATAGGCAAAATCCTTTAGCAATGGACAGATATTGATGAAACTTAGTATATGGCTTTATACGGTTGAAATAAATTGTTTGTATGCTAAAAACCTACTTTTGGTGTTCCCCATGGCAGCATACCTGCATACTCTTTTCTATTTATCATAAGGAGACTAGGCATTTATTTCCCTATTTATGAGCATGTGATGACGTTTGGTTTACAGGTTTATGTGGTCAAAATTAATATTACTAATTAGAAAATTCGCTGAGTACGCAGGTCTGCTGCGACGGGGTGTATTTTATATTTTTATTCTGAAGGACATAGGGAATTAGTCCAAAGAAGTTCTACACATAGATGTAGGCCCAATAAAAATTGGCATTTTATATTGACGCTGCCATTGTGAACCACCATAGCGCAAATAGGCATGGTTTTCACGATAGCGAAGCTTAGCCACAATTGAGACCAGGTAGTGAGAAGTTTGAGTGACTTACAGTGCACAAACATTCTTAACCTTCTGGCTGGCCCTAGTATTTCTCATAACATACATTCTATCAAGTAGTTGCTATAAGAAACAATAATATATTATCTGATTTTTTGCAGTTAATTACATATAATAATGCACAGAGCTGACTATAAAAAGTATTTTCTTCTTTGGTTGTGAAGCCGGTGAAAAGAGTTGAGGTCATGAATAAATGGTCATCAGGATCATCTGAAACAAATATACAACGTTTAAAGTAAAAGTATTTTGGGGCCTAGTATTTGCTCAGTAAACGTATACAATTTTTTGTAGTAATAATATGAATAGTTTTTGCTCTAAAATGCCAAGCACAAAAAGGCTTGTTATTATTCTAGATAGCTTGTTCACTTCATTCACTCCCATTTCAGAGGGTTTCAACATAGCCCTATGGCTGCTACTCTGGTATAAACCTGTTGTACCACATGTTGAATCTGTATTAAGTGATTTCTACTTCTATGGTTAACAGCTGATGCCATCATTGTTGTCTTTTGCTTCTTAACCCCATTCCTATCACACAAATTGTTTTGTTTTTTCGTCATTTTGATTCACTTTTATTGATGGACACATTTTTAATCACCATCTATCTATACAACTTAAAAATTGACAAACTGTTATTATTATAGTATCATTTAGTAATTCAATAAGTGGCTAGAATGCAAAACACAACAAGTTTATACTGGAGCATGGGGTTTGTACATTGGCAATTGAACGCGCACTAGATCACAAGTTTTAAAATGACACCTCAGTAATCTTAAAAATACGGTTAAGGAGTTTGGGGGAAAAAGACAAAACAACGAAAGCATTATTGAATTAAGAAGACTACAGATGGCCTAATGCCCGAAATTCGACCATGATTTAAGTTGATCTGGATTGAACAGGACCAAATTTGTGTATAAAATAATATTTAACCTCCGAAACATCTGTTCTTCTTGATTTGCTTGCATTTGTTATTACAACAGCTGTGATTATTCAGTCAATCACCCTTCTTCCATAAGATTAACATTGAATCCTTGAAAGCCTGTAGGGTTAGCCCTGGGGGCTGGAGATAGTTAAAATGGGATTCTGCTCATCTACAAGACACTACCTTCCTAACGGTATTGAGCGGATTTCTCCTACGATACACAGGAGCTGTGAAAAAAAAGAAAAGAAACATGCTTGCCTATTAATATATAGATAAACTATAACACAATAAGAAATTTCCTAGATAGAGACTTTTATAAATATCATTTGTATCACATAAATAAGTTATTTGCAATGTTTGAAGAAAACTGTAAGAGCCGTTTTTGAATCAGTTTGCACATCAAGTTAGAAAGTAGCATCCTGTAGATGAGCAGAATCCCATTATAATTCACAACGTTTCCCAGAGCTATGCCCCACGGGCTTTAAAAGTTTCAATGTTAATCTTATGAGTGAAGGGATAATTGATCTAATCATTAAACGGCTGTTGTAAGAATAAATGTTAGAAAATGAGGAAGAACAGGTGTTTCAGTTATAAAACATTAGGCCCGGTTTACACGAGCGTCAAAATACACTGCGTGCAAGCTGCGTCGATGCGGCGTCCCCGGTGCACACGAGCGTTTACGTGTGTACTGTTCCATTTGAGTACATGCACTGCTCAAACACCGCTGCAAAATAAAGTTTCATCAACGCAAACGCAAAACGCTCGTGTGCACCGGGCCTTATAAAACTGATTGGCTCAAGATCCACTGAATTTTTGGTCATATTGTGACCAGTGGGCGATCTCTAGTACGGTATATATTAACCAGAGCTCGCCCACTGATCGAAATTCGACCAAAAATCAGTTCATCTTAAGTATATTAGATTTAAAATATTAATAACTGTTACATCTGTTCTTCTTGATTTGCTAGCATTTGTTACCAACTGTCTAATTATTTAATCAATTATCCTACTCCCATTAGATTAACATTGAAATTTTGAAGGCATGAAGGGCGGAGCCCTGAGGACCGATGTGAATTATAATGGGATTCTGCTTATCTACAGGACACTACCTTTCTAACGGTATGCACAGATTTTTCCTACGTTGCGCACAAGCTGAGAAAAAAGTAGGAAAAGAAACATGCCTGTTAATATGTAGATAGACAAGCATGTTTCTATTCCTCCTTTTTTCTCAGCTTGTGAGCATTGTAGGAGAAAATCACCCATACCGAAAGAAAGATAGTTATCTGTAGATGAGCAGAATCTCATTATAACTCATATCAGTCCTCATGGTTAAGCCCTACAGGCTTTTAAAGTTTCAAAGTCAATCTTATCGAAGAATGATAATTGACTGAATAATACACAGCTGTTGTAATATAAAATGTTATACAGTATAAACAGAAAAAGTATGTTTCACATATAAAATATTTTTTAAACTAACTGGGTCTAGATAAACTAGGGATGGACTAGTCTCGAAATTACGAGAAATTTTCGAGAATTTTTTAATCTCGTTCACCGAGACGAGATTTTATTTTGATCGAGATTTTTCGAGACGAGAAATAAGTTGTGAATAACAATAAAAACGGTATAAATAATCTAAGAATTGCTAGGCCTATTTTACTAGCAATTTAATACTGAAAAATAAATTAATTTGAAGCAATGTGAAGTGTTTTATTTTTCCTATCCTCATCACAACTACAAACTTAATTTGCCATCATAAACGGTTAAACTACGGTTGGACTTCCAAGACTTGGACTGGACTGGAGACGGCTGCATCTACACGGACTATTAGTGGTAGTGAGTCAACATAGCTACTGATTTATAAAATAATTCATTTGTTTGGTAAATCTTTAGAACATTGGGAAAACTTTATAAACAATCAACAATCATAATTGGACATTTAATTGCTTCAAGACAATTATTTAAAACTGATTCAAATACTTTTTGACAAATTTAAGAACTGTTTTGACATTAGCAGTAAGAATAGTAGTGACAATCAAATGAATGACAAGATGGCCAATCAGTTTTAATAATGGCTAACCTCAAATATCCCACGTAATACAATTTAATTTCCTTTCACACTCTTTGCAGAGTTGAGCTATTTTAAGCCAAAAATGCTTAAAATCGGCTGATGGTTGATTTTATTTTAAGGTTTGGATACTAAAAAACTGAATAGGCCTATTAACAATAATTGTTGATCAGCAATAAATAGGTTGTGTTGAATACATAGAAAATCAATGGTCTTACCAGAACCATACAGGTTTCATGGATATACTTATGCCTGCCTTTATTCAGTTAGCCAAATAAAAACCTTACCACTAACAGACGGATCATCATGGGAACTACGTGAATTAAAAAACAGTGAAAGTTATGTATAGTTGAGACTTGAATAGTTTATAGAAATGATAATGAATAGCAAACAAAATGAGAGCTGAAGATTTTCTTAGGGACAAAGACAAAAGAAAGAAAAGAGAAGAGTGTTGAAAATTTAAATTTAAATCCACCAATTACAAGTGATTTCTTGTTAGCCTCCCGGCCTCTAGGCTTGTGACTCAAAGTTAGTAGGCCTATGCCTATTCCAAAAACTGTGAGTGAGGAAAAGCTCTTATTTGGAAGCATTAAAGTAAGTTAATAGTGAAAAGTGAGAAACATGAAAGTGAAAAGTGAACAAAGTAACTATGACAGAGGATTCTCTTATGTTTTATTAAAAGGTCGGTAGGGTTTATGGTTATTTTTTTATTTATTTATTTTATTTATTTATTTATTTATTACACACATTACATCCAATAGGGAATTTCCCTCAGACAGGCGAATTGTCATATTCCTAATGCTATTATACAAAAAAGGTTAATACAAGATAGTAAGTTCAGTCTGTGTTCTATAAACTAAACCATTACAGGAAAATTAAAATTAAAAACAGAAGTTCAGTTATAACAAACACCTAAACATTTCCAAGATCAGGCTAATAAATATTCATTAGTACTATAAAAATTCATTTTCTTTAAATATTTTGTCACCTCTGCTTTAAACTTTTTTGTTGAAGACACATTTTTAATGTCCTGAGGAAGTTTATTATAGAATTTACTCCCTGTGTATATAACAGATTTTTCAAAGGATGTTGTCTTATGTGCTGGTATTTGTAGTAATTGTTTGTGTCTTGTATGGTATCTATGGTTGTGTAAATTGGAATTAAAATGTAAAGCATTTAATCTCACAAAAGTAACCATATTTAAGATGAAGATACAGGGTTAATGGCAGTATTTCAAAACTTTTAAATATATTGCGACATGAAGATCGGATGTCAGCACCAGCCATTGCTCTTACAATTCTCTTTTGAAGACGGAATATTTTCAGACTTTCAGGAGAGCTACCCCAGAAAATAATTCCATATGATAGATGGGAATATACGTAAGCATAATAAACGGATTTAAGAGAAAATACATCTATGGACTTTGAAAGTGTTACTAAGACATAGAAAGATTTATTCAATTTGGTCTGAAGCTTGGCAATATGCTCAGACCAAGTAAGCGACTTGTCAACTGTGATACTAAGAAAATTAACAGAAGAAGAAAGATTAATGGTTGATTTTATGTGATCTGCACGAGCCCTAATACTATTGTTGTAATTTGGATGAAAATTCACAATAAAGGTTTTTTCTTTATTTAGTACCAATCCATTTGAGTGAAACCATGTCTTCCATGGCTTCATCCAACATGTTACCAAGATGAGTTCCATTGCTGTTCCTCATAAGTGCTGTGGTGTCATCAGCGTATAAAATTATACTGGAGCTTCTTACATTGACAGGAAGATCATTAATATAGAGCAAAAACAACAAAGGCCCAAGGATGGAGCCCTGAGGAACACCAGCTACCACCTGTTGATAGGAGGATCGATAATTAGAGATACGAGTGCACTGAAATCTGTTTATAATATATGATTGAAGTAAATTGAGGGTCCTACCTTGTAATCCGTAATATTCTAACTTTCTTAACAAAATATTGTGATTGACCGAATCAAATGCTTTTGTAAGATCGCAGAATACTGTTATATCTTCTCAATCTTTTTATTGGGTACATTCCTTTATAGGCCTAGACCTTTTGTCATGAAAGCGACTTTTTTAACTTCAGTTTATTAACATAATCAGCAATGTACAAAGTAATATTTGTTCCTTCACATAAATCAAGATTTAACAATGTTACAAAATCAGATTAAAATCCCGAACGCACATTTCTCGTAATGTACGAGAAGGAAAATCTCGTCTCGATCTCATCTTGAAATTTTATGAGAATTAAAAATTCTCGTCTCGCCTCGAACTAAGAATCCAATCTCGTCCATCCCTAAAATAAACTGAAAATTCGGTTAAATTTCGATCGGTGGGCGATCCTTAGTTTTTTTTACTTAGCCTAACAGATTACTTGTGTTTTTAATTTTTGGGTATGAACTTAAATTCTTTAAAATGTAAATTTTATACTTTAGTAGGTTTTACGTAGGCATATTAATTTCATACAAAAGTTTTTAATTTATTTTGCCCCTAAATATTACTTCTTTAATGAAAAAAGGTAGGCCTACCAAACACATTGCTCTACCATTAAAAATAGCAAAATTGCAATTGTGTTACAAGATGTTTAAATGTACAAGATGACCAAAAGAGCTTGGCCTTCTTGCAGGGTTATACACACTCCGTGGTGCAGACACACAGCACTAAAATGGCTGATGTAGTGGCATTCACACCCGGTCCAAGGGTTAAGGGGGGCACTAGCTATTGTCTTTTAGGTGTAGGAAAGGAAAGCAGTATACCTGATAGTTGAATTGGAGACAAAACACCAACTCATCACATAATATAAGAACTATCCAACATATTGAATTATTTTTCAGGATTTTGTAGAAGTTTATAGTCTTTTTTTAAAATGACAAATGAAATTTCTGATGAAATTGATGAAACCGTGGTTACAGTATATAAACAACATTTTGACATATGGGGTATTTAATCATGAGCCCAAATGAGTTTTAATCATTTTATTAATTGCTAAGAAATAGATTTGTTAAACTTGTGCAGAGCATTTGAACAGCATTTATCTGGGTTCTAAAGCAGGCATCCCATTTTGAATACTATAGGTATGTATTAACATTTACATTAGTACTATAATTACCTCTTCTAGTGACAGTGGGTTTCCCTTCATTTTTGTGTCCAGGTTATGATACCTCTCTGAAAAAATACACATTAGATGAATCAGAGAAAAATTTAACACTAAAGTAAACCTAAAAAACTTGCTTGGTAAAAACAATATAGGAATAAAATCATCAATAGCTTTTCCACATCCAGAACTCTGGAAAACTACTTGTTCATCTACACCTGACACACAGCGTCAATTAGGCCTATGCCAGTTTTGATAAATGTAAACAAACAGTAAGTGTTTTTCCAAATAACTTAAGGTAACAGATAACAGTAAGTGTTGACCGTAACTATGATTGGGGATTACAGATCATTATATTTAGTAGATAAATTTTCTGTACTGTAATAGAGGATTATTCACTCCTCTATTTTTGTGTTTTTTTTCAGTCAAAGCCTAGTTTATGTGAATGGGGTTTTCTATGAAATTTTCCCAGTGGCCAAAAACTATGCTAGTGAAAAACTATAGTGAACTAAATACAAAAAGGCGCCATAAATACATTTTTCATTTCAGGATCACTTTGTTATAATAATAAATTTTATTTTGTCATAAGGATACATAAATATCATTGACAACGTCATACTTGCAGTGAAATAAACCAAGTCACAAAAGTAAAAAACATTAGTACAATAAAAGAGACAGGTATTTAAGTTGAATAAGTTTTTACAAAAGAATTTCGGAAGGTGGCAATGTTGTTAAACTCAGTAAAGAATATGTTACTGATCTCTTAAGAGGTCAGCTTAGCATAAATATAAATTGAAGAGTCACACTTATCCAAAGTAATTGTAACTATACCCTGATCGGTTTAGCACGTATTCGAACAGGTGGAGTTTATATATTTATTTTAAGATTGACTCTACTTGAAGAGTGTGAGATATCGGCACTGAATGATGATTGAATGGGGAAAAGTGTTCGATAGCGGTGGAACTATGTTAAATAGCAGAAAATACCGATGTAATATTGTAATAAATTTTCTTACTAATGATCAATCCATTAGAAGCGGCCGAATTAGTTTCAGAATGGCATCTAATGACCGTAAAATCCCGTATCATATGGACGACGAATATTTTTTTAATTATTAAGTTCCTCATATTAAAATAAAACCATGTTTCTATATTACCGGTACAAAGGTTGTTCAATGTACCTTTGTCAGTCTTCTCATTGAATTTGAGCTAAAGTGTTTGTGTAATGTGTGTTTAGACTGACAGTTATGTTTTGCTGTAGAACTCATTTTAAGATGATTGACTGTGAATAAATTCGGTACCTGCAAAGGCAAAAAAAAAAAAATTGAAAATTAAATCATCATGTACAATGTACCTCTAGTAGGGACAAAGTGAGATTGGACAAAGGGAAATAAAATTAAAACGATTTTTTCTGTCACAGAATAATCACTGTAAAAAGAGTGACAATTAATATAGGCTAAAGGAAACAAGAATAATACATCAATGCTAATCTGACCTAACATAGCTGGACAAAACCACATTTTAACAAATAGTCACCAAAATAAATACTCACCATGCGCCAAATGCAGTCGCACCATGGCCATGACGAAACACTCTGCAGTGACAGTGCAGTTTTTTGCGAACCTCAGCACCAGACACTCAAGCACCTTGTTGCTCACCGTACTGCCAGCCTCCCAGAGCAGAGCCCTCAGGTTATAACTGGACGTCTTGCTAGAGTGGCTGCCACGCTCAAACTTCTCAAATGCTATCTGCAACACACATTCACACCTCAGCACCTCACACCGGCCTCCCAGAGCTGAGCGCGCAGGTTATAACTGGACGTCTTGTTAGAGTGGCTACCACGCTCAAACTTCTCAAATGCTATCTGCAACACACATTCACACCTCAGCACCTCACACCAGCCTCCCAGAGCAGAGCCCGCAGGTTATAACTGGACGTCTTGTTGGAGTGGCTACCACGCTCAAACTTCTCAAATGCTATCTGCAACACACATTCACACCTCAGCACCTCACACCAGCCTCCCAGAGCAGAGCCCGCAGGTTATAACTGGATGTCTTGCTAGAGTAACACTCTGCAGTGACAGTGCAGTTTTTTGCGAACCTCAGCACCAGACACTCAAGCACCTTGTTGCTCACCGTACTGCCAGCCTCCCAGAGCAGAGCCCTCAGGTTATAACTGGACGTCTTGCTAGAGTGGCTGCCACGCTCAAACTTCTCAAATGCTATCTGCAACACACATTCACACCTCAGCACCTCACACCGGCCTCCCAGAGCTGAGCGCGCAGGTTATAACTGGACGTCTTGTTAGAGTGGCTACCACGCTCAAACTTCTCAAATGCTATCTGCAACACACATTCACACCTCAGCACCTCACACCAGCCTCCCAGAGCAGAGCCCGCAGGTTATAACTGGATGTCTTGCTAGAGTCGCTGCCACGCTCAAACTTCTCAAATGCTATCTGCAACACACATTCACACCTCAGCACCTCACACCAGCCTCCCAGAGCAGAGCCCGCAGGTTATAACTGAATGTCTTGCTAGAGTCGCTGCCACGCTCAAACTTCTCAAATGCTATCTGCTACACACATTCACACCTCAGCACCTCACACCAGCCTCCCAAAGCAGAGCCCGCAGGTTATAACTGGACGTCTTGCTACAGTCGCTGCCACGCTCAAACTTCTCAAATGCTATCTGCTACACACATTCACACCTCAGCACCTCACACCAGCCTCCCAGAGCAGAGCCCGCAGGTTATAACTGGAAGTCTTGCTAGAGTCGCTGCCACGCTCAAACTTCTCAAATGCTATCTGCTACACACATTCACACCTCAGCACCTCACACCAGCCTCCCAGAGCAGAGCCCGCAGGTTATAACTGGACGTCTTGCTAGAGTCGCTGCCACGCTCAAACTTCTCAAATGCTATCTGCTACACACATTCACACCTCAGCACCTCACACCAGCCTCCCAGAGCAGAGCCCGCAGGTTATAACTGGACGTCTTGCTAGAGTCGCTGCCACGCTCAAACTTCTCAAATGCTATCTGCTACACACATTCACACCTCAGCACCTCACACCAGCCTCCCAGAGCAGAGCCTGCAGGTTATAACTGGACGTCTTGCTAGAGTCGCTGCCACGCTCAAATTTCTCAAATGCTATCTGCAACACACATTCACACCTCAGCACCTCACACCAGTCTCCCAGAGCAGAGCCCACAGGTTATAACTGGACGTCTTGCTAGTAGGGGTGGGCGAGTACTCGAGTTTTCAAGTATCTGTCGAGTATTTTTTTATACTTGAAGCTCGAGCGAGTACTTGTGACTACTCTTTAAAGTCGAGTTTAGTAGTTATTAAATTAAAATATAGCATTTCTGAAATGTTTTTTCTATTTATTTAAACCCCATTTCTTTAAATTGTAAAATGTTTTTATTGTGAAAGTGATACATTTTAAGACCAAAGAAAGATAGATGTGAGGACGATCAAAATGCTTCTAACGATGCTTCTCAGACAGCACTCTACTACTGACTGGACTCTGGACTCTTTGTCTTGTCACGCGAGTGACGCCCACGGTTAGTGGTAGAGTCAACATTGCTACTGATTAATAAAATGATTCATTTGTAGACCTTCATAACACTGGGAAAAAATTAAAAGTCAATTATAATTTGACATCTAATTGCATCAAAACAATGATTTAAAACTGATTAAAATAACTTTAGACAAAATAAAGAGCTGTGTTGACATTAGCAGTAAGAATAGTACGGCAGACATAAAAGAGTGACAACAACTGAGTGATGAACAATCAGGTTTACCAATGGCTAACCTCAAATTGCCAGAGTAATACCATTGACTTTAGATACTAAATCAATAGTATCAATCAGGGGCGGACTGGGTACCCCATTAGGGCGTAAACCTTGACTAGCCTAAAGGCGCACACCAGGGGCCTGGGGGGTCACCCCCCCCCCTTCCAGTAAAATATGGAAAATGGCATCCTATACACACGGTTTGTTGCTATTCTGACATTAAATATCCAAATAAAATACAAATTATTGTCTTAGGTTCTTATGTATTATATTTGTTTATTTTCACTATTTTCCCTTGTATGAAAATAATATAAATCATGTGCTTCCTGTTTACAACCCGCAAAAAAATAACAGCATGTAATGGCACTGTAAATAACAGAATTTACACACCATTTTTTATAATATAATTCAACGCATACAATGTGATAACAAAAAAAAATACACCCCGTCGCAGCAGACCTGCGTAGTCAGTGAATTTCCAAATTAGTAATATTAATTTGACCAGATACATCTGTAAACAAAATTTAATCACGTGCTCATAAATAGGGAAATAAATGTCTATTCTCCTGATAAATATAGGAAAGAGTATGCAGGTATGCTGCCATGGGAAACACTAAAAGTACGTTTTTAGCACAAAAAAATTTATCTCGACCATATGAAGCCATAAACTTAGTTTTACCTATATCTGTCCATAAATAAACAAGTTTGTCTATTTTCCATATGATTAACATGGGGAAAGAGTATGCAGGTTTGCAGCCATGATAAGCACAAAAACCAAGATTTTTTTACCATAAATAAATGAAGCTCAACCAAATGAAGCTAAATACCAAGTTACACCCAAAAATATTGGTTAATAAGTGAAATATTAACAAATCCTGGTCCTCCTTAATATTAACATTAGAGCCCCAAAATACAATATACTGTCTTTAGACTTTTTAATATCTCGGTAACCAATGGAGATAGAGCAAAGCTTCAAATTACTAAATTGTGTGTTTTTTTGAGCTAAATCCAATGGTGTAAATAAAAATTAAATATTTTAAAATATTAAATGTGAAAAATGCAAAAAACCCATTTTTGGGGTACAAAACCCCCAAAACTACCCCTTCCGTAGGTCGATATGTCTGGTTCACGAACTCATCCGAATAAATGTAGGATTACATATCTCTACCAAATTTGGTGTCGATCGGACCGTTTTAACGATAGTTATTGTGTCTAGGGACACATACATACCTACATACATACATACATACATACACACATATATATATATATATATATATATTTGAAAATTGAAGACTTTTGTTTGTAGGGCTACCAATATTATTAATTCAATGAACATTTTGAAACAAAGTACCCTTTTTCATTTTAAAACATTTTATTTTATCGACAACTAGTTTCGGTCTTAGACCATTTTCAAGTCGATTTTTAAACAAATACAGTAACCTTAAAAACTAGAGATAACAAAATTTTTATCTTAGCCTATCATCTGATAATATTCATGACATCTGTTTTCTTGATTATATTCTTAACTTGTAAGTAGTATTATATAAAGTACACATATTTAATCCTTATGTTTAATTTGATATAATTTCTTTAAAATTGCATTTTCATAGTTGATGTTCATGGTGTTAAGCAGTTTTTCCGGACATTCATTACTTTTTGTGTAAATCCAAAAGTCTTCTTTTACAATGAGTTTGTCTTTATTATTTTCGTATTCCAGTACTTTTAGATTATCTTCAATGCTTGTGTAGCCGTGTTTCGATTTCAGGAGATGTTCTGCGTAATTTGACTTCATTGATGTTATGTTTTTTGAGTTGTACGCTTGAATATGCTCTTTAAATCGTATGTTAAAACTTCTTTTAGTTTGTCCTATATATATTTTATCACATTCATTACATTGAATCTTATATATTCCAGCTTTGTCATAATCGTCAGCATTATTGTTCACCCTTTCATTCTTTGTTAGATTATTCTGAATCATTTTGAGGGCATTGTTTTTTGTTTTAAAGCTGACTTTTGTTTTAGAGTTATTGAACGTATGCCTTATTGCTTTGTTAAAGATAGTATTATGTGGCATACTAATGTAATCTGTTTCTTCGTCTTTGTTTGTTCTTGAATCATTTTTGTTTTCAATTTTTCTTAGTTTATTTTTTATCATTTTGTCTATTATTTGTGGTTTGTAGCCATTTTTTATTGCTATATATTTAATGATTTCTTTTTCTTTCTTGTAATGGGTTTCACTCATTGGGATGTTCAAAAGTCTAAAAATCATAGTATGAAAACTGGCCATTTTATGAGACCATGGGTGGTTTGAATCTGAAGGTATAACTATGTCAGTGGTTGTCGGCTTACGATATATTTTAAATGAATGTTTTCCTTTTTCACTTGATATAGTTATATCTAGGAAGTTGATTTCTTTTGTCTGGACTTCAGATGTGAATTTGATGGTTTTTGACAGTGAGTTGAGGTACAATAGAAGTTCATTTGATTCTTCTATGTTTCCATCAAATAGGCAAATCACGTCATCAACATATCTGAACCAGTAATTTATTTTGTTGCGTAAAGGGTTAACTTCATTCATAATTTTTCTTACTTCTAGGTTATGGAGGAATACCTCGGCTAATATCCCTGAAAGAGGGGATCCCATTGGCAGTCCCTCTTTTTGTAAATAGAAGGAGTTGTTATATCTAAAGTAGTTTTGAGTCAATGATGTTCTTGTCAAATTAATAAGATCTTCAATTTCGTTTTTCTTTAAAGATTTACTTTCAGTTAGGTCATTTTTCAGTATATTTAAAGTTTCATGTATCGGGATATTAGTATACATGTTTTTTATATCAAATGATATTAATAGAGAGTTCTGTGGTATTTTGACTTTATCAATAAGGTCATAAGTGTTTGTTATATCAAACCTATTTTCCCAAGTAATGTTTTCCTTTATTTTAACTTGTAAGTGTTTACAAAGTTTATAAGTGGGTGCTGTCTGAAAATTCACAACAGGTCTAATAGGGATACCTTGTTTGTGTGTTTTTGGCTGGCCTCTCAGCAATGGTGCTTTTGGTTTATCCATTTTTAGTTCTGCTTTTTCTCTTCTTGATAATGTTTTACATTTCACGATAGTAGCATTCAATGATTTGGTATAACTTTCAGTTGGGTCTGAGGTCAGTATTTCAAAGCTGTCATCTTTCAGAAAATCTTCTACTTTAGAATCATATTCTTCTTTATCTATGATTACAATTGCGTTACCTTTGTCAGCTTTGGTAATTATCGATTTGTTTTCTTTTAATTTTGTTGATATGGAACTCACCAACTTTATTTCTTCTTTTGCTTTTTTCTTTAAGTTTGGCTTTAGTGTCGATACTTTGTTTTTTTCTATTTCATGAATTAAGTTGTATCTAATAGGGTCCTGGATGTTTGCGTTTTTCTTTCTAATAGCGACTTCAAAATCTATAAGGTCTTCTTTGATTATTCTCTTTGAGTCATCAAGGTTTATGTTATATTTTATCGTTTTGTTTAGTAAGGATGTCTCATCTTCGGTAAAATCAATTTTTGTGAGGTTTTGTAATGCTGGGGAGAACTCAAGTTGAAACTTCTCATAGGATTTAAATTCTCTTTCCTTTTTTAATGTAAGTAAATTATTTATTTTCTTTTCATGAGTTGATCTTTTTTTCGTAATTATTGGATTTATCCAGTTTGAGATATTAAGAAGAATTTCTTCTATGCTTTCGTTATGATATTGCATTGTCATATCTTCAAAAGTCTTTTTCATTAAATCTGTAGTTCTTTTTAACTTTGCATATAAGTAACTTACTTCTTCTTTCACCCAGATTTTTCTAGCAGTCTCCAATGTTCTCATAGCAGCTTGAGATGTCGATTTAGTATGTAGTTGTACATAATTTGGAATCAAACCTTTTGATAGACATGTTCTGTTAAATTTGATATCTTCTCTTATTTTTTGTTCTTTTAGCCATAGGTATTTGTAAGTATGAACAATCTTGTGGTTGTTAGCCATTTCTAATTGAAAATTGAAGACTTTTGTTTGTATGGCTACCAATATTATTAATTCAATGAACATTTTGAAACAAAGTACCCTTTTTCATTTTAAAACATTTTATTTTATCGACAACTAGTTTCGGTCTTAGACCATTTTCAAGTCGATTTTTAAACAAATACAGTAACCTTAAAAACTAGAGATAACAAAATTTTTATCTTAGCCTATCATCTGATAATATTCATGACATCTGTTTTCTTGATTATATTCTTAACTTGTAAGTAGTATTATATAAAGTACACATATTTAATCCTTATGTTTAATTTGATATAATTTCTTTAAAATTGCATTTTCATAGTTGATGTTCATGGTGTTAAGCAGTTTTTCCGGACATTCATTACTTTTTGTGTAAATCCAAAAGTCTTCTTTTACAATGAGTTTGTCTTTATTATTTTCGTATTCCAGTACTTTTAGATTATCTTCAATGCTTGTGTAGCCGTGTTTCGATTTCAGGAGATGTTCTGCGTAATTTGACTTCATTGATGTTATGTTTTTTGAGTTGTACGCTTGAATATGCTCTTTAAATCGTATGTTAAAACTTCTTTTAGTTTGTCCTATATATATTTTATCACATTCATTACATTGAATCTTATATATTCCAGCTTTGTCATAATCGTCAGCATTATTGTTCACCCTTTCATTCTTTGTAAGATTATTCTGAATCATTTTGAGGGCATTGTTTTTTGTTTTAAAGCTGACTTTTGTTTTAGAGTTCTTGAACGTATGCCTTATTGCTTTGTTAAAGATAGTATTATGTGGCATACAAATGTAATCTGTTTCTTCGTCTTTGTTTGTTCTTGAATCATTTTTGTTTTCAATTTTTCTTAGTTTATTTTTTATCATTTTGTCTATTATTTGTGGTTTGTAGCCATTTTTTATTGCTATATATTTAATGATTTCTTTTTCTTTCTTGTAATGGGTTTCACTCATTGGGATGTTCAAAAGTCTAAAAATCATAGTATGAAAACTGGCCATTTTATGAGACCATGGGTGGTTTGAATCTGAAGGTATAACTATGTCAGTGGTTGTCGGCTTACGATATATTTTAAATGAATGTTTTCCTTTTTCACTTGATATAGTTATATCTAGGAAGTTGATTTCTTTTGTCTGGACTTCAGATGTGAATTTGATGGTTTTTGACAGTGAGTTGAGGTACAATAGAAGTTCATTTGATTCTTCTATGTTTCCATCAAATAGGCAAATCACGTCATCAACATATCTGAACCAGTAATTTATTTTGTTGCGTAAAGGGTTAACTTCATTTATAATTTTTCTTACTTCTAGGTTATGGAGGAATACCTCGGCTAATATCCCTGAAAGAAGGGGATCCCATTGGCAGTCCCTCTTTTTGTAAATAGAAGGAGTTGTTATATCTAAAGTAGTTTTGAGTCAATGATGTTCTTGTCAAATTAATAAGATCTTCAATTTCGTTTTTCTTTAAAGATTTACTTTCAGTTAGGTCATTTTTCAGTATATTTAAAGTTTCATGTATCGGGATATTAGTATACATGTTTTTTATATCATTTTTATGTTTTTTATATACTAGTTGTCGATAAAATAAAATGTTTTAAAATGAAAAAGGGTACTTTGTTTCAAAATGTTCATTGAATTAATATATATATGTATATATATATATATATATATATATATATATATATAAAACAATTTTAATGACTATTATTTTTGGTCGCTGGGCACCTCAAAACGAAAAAGTAACGTGGTCCCGGGCTTAGGTCTTACCATGAGACCTACGGTAATAGCTTATTCCCTATGGGAAATTCGCTAAAACCAAGATTTTTTACCATAAATGGATGAATCTCAACCAAATGAAGCTGAATACCAAGTTTCATTCAAAAACATTACTTAATAAGTAAAATATTAACACATCCTTATTCTCCATAAGATTAACATTGGAGCCTCAAAATATAACGTACTGTATTTAGATTTTGTAAAATCTCGGTAACCAATGGAGATAGAGCAAAGCTTCAAAATGCTAGATTGTGTGTTTTTTTGAGCTAAATCCAATGGTCAAAATAAAAATTTGAAATTTTAAAAAATTACATATAAAAAATGCAAAAAACCCATTTTTGGGCTACAAAACCCCCCAAAACTACCCCTTCCGATAGGTTGATATGTCTGGTTTACGAACTCATCCAAATAAACGTAGGATTACACATCTCTACCAAATTTGGTGTCAATCGGACCATTTTTACGAGAGTTATCGTGCCTAGGGACACATATATTACATATATTATATATATATATTATCATCAATGGATATATATTTAATGGAGTATATATTTAAATTTATATATATATATATATATATATATATATATATATATATATATATATATATATACAGTACACTCTCGTTCATCGGACTCGGCGACATCGGAACTCCGCTTCATCGGAACTGAAAATCTGGATATTATTAAATTTTTTTCTTACGAAATAAATAATTTTTCCGTTTTAGCGCCTTCAATTTCTATTTGTTCTATTCGCACAACAGTGAAGTATCACATTTTGCATCAAAAGTCATTAGGCGTTTTCCATAATCTGTACCCATCGATGTGATTTACGAGGCCGTGGACTATTCGCACAAAAATAGAAAGAGGAAGGGGCCAGGAAGTGAACATCCGCGTCGACCGCTTCCCAAACTAGTCAGTCTAGCGTCGCGACTGCACCTGTGTTACATGGAAGTTAGTTGATTGCTGGAATATGAATATGGAATATGAAAATAAAGATCTTGGATCTTTATTTCCTGCTTTGTTTTTATTCCTATAGGTTCATTGTTGCCATGTTCAAAGTTTGAGTGCCTTATTTTCATAAAATCTCTTGTGTTATCTTAAAAACAATAGTGAATACAATCACGATAGATCACCGTACGGACGGAAATGATGACTCACGACGGACTCCGCTTTATCGGAATTTTTTGACATCCGAACCGGCCGTCCGCCACATTAGTTCCGATGAACGAGAGTGTACTGTATATATAAATTTTAATGACTATTATTTTTGGTCTCTGGGCACCTAAAAACGAAAAAGTAACATGGTCCCGGGCTTAGGTCTTACCATGAGACCTACAGTAATAGCTTATTCCCTATGGGAAATTCGCTAAAAAAAAAAAAAAAAAAAAAAAAAAAAAACAATTATTTACTTAAACTCACAGTAGGCAAACGGTACGTGACACCAACAGCTGATTGAAGAAGTCCTGACGTACTGCCTGCACCGTTGACGTCATAATGTTTACATTCACGCAAAAGTTCAATCAGCTCAACTAACCTCAACTGTATTTTAATGAACATTAAATTGGTTTGTAGTTATAATTTCAATTAACACTTTGGGTGCGGCTCGGTCACCGGTGACCGGTAGCGAAACGCGCCCGCCGGCCTGCCCGGTCACGTGTCGCCGGCTGTGACTCGGCGAAATGAATCAGTCAGTGTGGCCCTGGGTTGCAGAGTAGTTCGGAGCTGTTTATACGTGCGTTACTAGGGCAACCTGCCTTCTTTCGGTTGTTCGTCGCCCACCTTTCCCGTGGGCCGGCTCCGGTCCATTGTGACCTGAACTTTTTTAATTGCTTTTAACTCTTTTTTTAAGTGTTTCTTCCATGTTTTGTTACACAATATTATGTTTAATATTTATTTATTTTAGTTTTATCGCCTTTTATTTAAAATGGACTCCCCATTACCAGAAATGCTTCAACCAGTACTTGACGAAGTTTGAGTAAAAAAAAAAAAAAACAATGGTTGGAAGGGTGGAAGGGGCTGTAAATAGTTCTAAATATTAGTTTTATTGAACATTATTATAATTATACTAAACATTTTTGATGTAAAAATTCGATATTGTGTTACGAAAAACCATGTATTGTCATTGCGCGGGACGGCTCGGTCACCGGAGACTTGCACTTTTGGACACCATTTTTTTGTGAAATAATGCAAGAACGCCAGTTTGCCGCCTCGATCTGGACTTCTGAAGACAAAAAGTAAGATTTTATGAAAAAATCATTTCAGGCCCGCGGGAAAGATTTCCGATATTCTTTGCCGCACTCAACATGTTAAACTGCTTCTTTTAGCAATTTAACACCTTAAATGTATATTTTATTGTTTTCAAATCATTAAAAACAATAAAATATAAGATATTTAAATCTTTAGTGACAAAACATTATTCCTTGGATTAGAGCCACAATCTAGGCTATTGGTATTTTGCTATATTAATGGGAAGAAATTTAGTTCCGTTCTTTATTAATTTACTCCTTTTTCTCCTAACTTTAATTTGTAAATGTATTTTTCTCTAGCATTTTTCAGTTCTGAGGTTTAGACCGGCAGAGTAAGGTATAGCTAGCTAGCACAGAACAACCAAAATGAATGCTAGTTTGAAAAAATTACATTTAAAAATTAAACTCCCCAAGGTTTTTGTTTATGTTAATATACAAAATAGTTTTTTTTTACTAATAAGCGTGGTTAGCATTAGATTTGTAGGTCTACTTTATAGACAAGTAAGATATACTCTTAGGAGATCATTTACATAAGATCTTAGAAGCACCTTAGGAGGGTGCTTAGCCTTCCCTGTAGGCCTATTTTGTTGTTTTTGGAAGTCATTTATAATTCATGTCTTTTCCTTAAAATTACCTTATAAGACTAGCCTTTTATTTAAACATTTCCCTAGCCTGACGGTTAGGGACAAGGACCTCGGCTCAAGGGGTCACAAGTTCGGTTCCCGGGATGTCCATTTTATGGGTTTACACCGCTTTAAGTTAAAAGCATTAAACTCGCAATGCACATTCCTCATTCTGTTAAAAAATTGAAAATTGCAATCATATTGAAATATAGGGTTAACTAGTGGCATGTAGGGGCCAAGGCCCCTAAAAGTCAAAATGGTGATGTTGTCTTCAAAAATAAGTTTCAATTTATCACCTCTTTGCAGTATTACTGTATTTTCCTCAAGCTATAGTGTGAATTTACACAATTGGATTTTCTAATAAAATATTTCCTAATCTTGACGAAACGTTTTGGCGATATCAAATCAGTAATTTACCAATAATTTCCTCTGTATTGAAATACAATAGTCTATTTCGTGGAAAATAAGAAAAACAATATTGCACTATTATACTAACGAACGCGGTAAAAATAGTTATAAACTTAAACATGTTCATGATGAGTTTGTAACTCAAATAAATAAAATAGTTCAATACAACATAAGCCCATTAATACTGTGCACTCCTTCACCCTGGACCCCTAGACCCCTGTGCCCCCATTCCCCCCCACACTCGCTGTGACCCCATTCCTCCTCGTGCTCCAGTTCACCTCTCCTGACCCATGTTTCCTGTACTCCCTATGCCCCCAGGGCCCGAGCACCCCCATGATCCCGGTCTCCATTGCCCCCTCATGCCCATGCGCCCCCATTCCCCCTTGCCCACATGCCCTCCCCGTGCACCTTATATCCCCAGCCATGCCTCCTTAACCCCAGTGCCCCCACAACCCTCGTGCCCCCATGCCCCCGCACCCACGGGGGCCGAAGTCACCGAAGTCCCTCGTACTTCGATTGTAGTCTATTTTGTCTGTTTTTAAATGAAGTAGAACACTGATTGATATATTATTAGTTTTTGCACACTATTATTTATATATTATTACACTTACTATATTTATGAAAAAATAAACAAACACTCAACAAAACTATTCAACAGTTCAACTCTATTTACTAAATAGCCAATATATAAAACAGTAACGTAATAACTAAACTAATCATTGAGTAAAGACAATTAACAGTTATATCCACCATGCAATGTCTAAGCAAAATTTAACTTTACTCCTGTTTCCGTATAGTACATTGCCAATTAAAAAAAGTTATAACTATGGGGTTATCTTAACTCAAAATATCTGCTCAATAACCAGCTGAGTTTATGATAAAACATTGGAACATCTGCTTAAACACACGTGTAGGTCTAAAAATCACCTTCCCATTAGATTAAAATTAGAACTTCAAGGTCCAATGGGGCGAAGCCCATTTAACTTTTGATAATTCTGGTATTTTTCCTTGCGTCCTTGGCCCTCAAGTTTTAAAATGAGCCATCATACGTTACCCTATCTTTATTCTAACTCAAGATATTTTGTGGGGACCGATTCGCTTACGGAATTATATATATACTTAGGCTACCGTACAGCGTTTCTATTTAAAACTATGAATAAAAATTAACTTAGGCTTTCTTAATTTAGCATGGGATCAAGATTTTTTAATTAGTTCAATGCAGTTCTATGGACTGTACACCTAAGTCTAGGCATACTTCCTAGCTACTTTGGTAAGCGATAGACTATATAATAGGGTAGTATGGTACGAAACTGGTTAAAATCAGAACCAGTATAAGCACTTTTTATCCTTTTTAGCTATAAACCCCAATATCACTTAATGTCCATAAAAATACCTATAATCGTAACAAATGTATACCGGTATATCAAATAAATTGATTGACCTTTTCAATGGATAGGCCCTTATGGTTGGTTCTAAACCTAACTTACATCTAGTCCAAACATATTTTGTTTAATTTTATATAATTGAGTCAAAATATAGTACTTAATGTAAAAGCCTTGTTTAAAATTGTATTATAGGCCTAACCATTGTAAATTTAAACATATCCCATAAAATATTGTTGTATTGTGTTGGATTGTTACATCGTTATGTTGTATGTAACTTAATTTATAATTGCAATACATTTTAAAAGTCAACACAATAATTAGTGGTTTTTTAATTAATTGAAGTAATTTCTCTTAGAGTTGGCTTACAACAAATTTAACAAGCCTATCGACACAGGAGAATACAGCAATTAAACCAAGCTAGTCGGTACTCCTTGATATTGTATACCCATCCGTACATGTTTCATGAAGAATAGGCCTACAACTGCTCCTTGGCATGCTGCATTATTGGACTAATTCTACAGCAGAATCATTTCAAGTTTTCGGATCACACGGTAACTTCAAAGAAGAAAATTGGAAAGAGGTGAACCTTAAAAGTAAAACATTTTTAAATTCTCGAGGCCTAGTAAGATATTTATTTGCAACAAAAACCCTTACAACTTTTAAGAAAATTTACTAAATTTGGCTTCTAAGTAGCCTAATATCAATGATTCTTTCACTGTCTTCAACTTAAGACCACAAACGTTTGAAAGGGTGTCTACTGGTCACTGAAATCACCAAGAGCCACTGAAAGTCATGGAATTTAGTCAGTGATCACGGAAGTCTCAGAAAAGTTACTTCTTAAAGGAAAGATAGTTTTGTAAAATTTGTAAAAATTGAGATAGCGTGATGGTGAGAAAAAATTTTGCGATGTTTGCAATTTTCCCTTTCAGTTTCTGAATATACCACACTAAAGTCACAAATTTCTATTCACTTTTTATCCTCTAAAGTCATAGAAAACGCACTGATTTTTATATCTATCATGCAGTAGACAAACGTTTGGATAAAAATATACCACACATCTTGTTTTGTGATCCTATAGTTAAAGTTTAGGTTCTTCTAAAATTTCCTTCGGGAAAATCATAACAACATAAACATATCAAAGCACACCATTTTTCCACTGGATTTTATAGTTTCCCATTATTAATGATGTGTGGTTTTACTCCAGCAAAGTCATCAGGCATTTTGTTTTAGATATTTTAAACATCGTAGGAAAAATTTTTCATGTTTACGTCGTAATGAAAACATAACCTGTTTGACTGACAGGGCCGCAATTTGCCGCTGCACCGTTGACGTAGTTTTTTGTTATTGTTTTTTGTTAATTTTTGTTAATTAGTTCAATGCAGTTCTATGGACTGTACACCTAAGTCTAGGCATACTTCCTAGCTACTTTGGTAAGCGATAGACTATATAATAGGGTAGTATGGTAAGAAACTGGTTAAAAGCAGAACCAGTATAAGCACTTTTTATCCTACACACTTTTTATCCTTTTTAGCTATAAACCCCAATATCACTTAATGTCATACAAATACCTATAATCGTAACAAATGTATACCTGTATATCAAATAAATTGACCGACCTTTTCAATGGATAGGCCCTTATGGTTGGCTCTAAACCTAACTTACATCTAGTCCAAACATATTTTGTTTAATTTTATATAATTGAGTCAAAATATAGTACTTAATGTAAAAGCCTTGTTTAAAAATTGTATTATAGGCCTAACCATTGTAAATTTAAACATATCCCATAAAATATTGTTGTATTGTGTTGGATTGTTATATCGTTATGTTGTATGTAACTTAATTTATAATTGCAATACATTTTAAAAGTCAACACAATAATTAGTGGTTTTTTAATTAATTGAAGTAATTTCTCTTAGAGTTGGCTTACAACAAATTTAACAAGCCTATCGACACAGGAGAATACAGCAATTAAACCAAGCTAGTCGGTACTCCTTGATATTGTATACCCATCCGTACATGTTTCATGAAGAATAGGCCTACAACTGCTCCTTGGCATGCTGCATTATTGGACTAATTCTACAGCAGAACCATTTCAAGTTTTCAGATCACACGGTAACTTCAAAGAAGAAAATTGGAAAGAGGTGAACCTTAAAAGTAAAACATTTTTAAATTCTCAAGGCCTAGTAAGATATTTATTTGCAACAAAAACCCTTACAACTTTTAAGAAAATTTACTAAATTTGGCTTCTAAGTAGCCTAATATCAATGATTCTTTCACTGTCTTCAACTTAAGACCACAAACGTTTGAATAGTTTTGTAAAATTTGTAAAAATTGAGATAGCGTGATGGTGAGAAAAAATTTTGCGATGTTTGCAATTTTCCCTTTCAGTTTCTGAATATACCACACTAAAGTCACAAATTTCTTTTCACTTTTCATCCTCTAAAGTCATAGAAAACGCACTGATTTTTATATCTATCATGCAGTAGACAAACGTTTGGATAAAAATATACCACACATCTTGTTTTGTGTTCCTATAGTTAAAGTTTAGGTTCTTCTAAAATTTCCTTCGGGAAAATCATAACAACATAAACATATCAAAGCACACCATTTTTCCACTGGATTTTATAGTTTCCCATTATTAATGATGTGTGGTTTTACTCCAGCAAAGTCATCAGGCATTTTGTTTTAGATATTTTAAACATCGTAGGAAAAATTTTTCATGTTTACGTCGTAATGAAAACATAACCTGTTTGACTGACAGGGCCGCAATTTGCCGGTGCACCGTTGACGTAGTTTTTTGTTATTGTTTTTGTTGTTGGCACCTACCTTCTACATTCTAGATTTCTTGCTTAAACTGTTTTAGAATGAAATTAAGTCAAAACTATAAGCCTAATAATTATTCAAAGGGTATTTTATTATTTTGATCTAACTGCCAGCTAAGACAATGAAATAAACTATCATTTGTAAATTTATGAAGTTATCAAGGCTCGAAGAAATTAGGAGAAATTTGATAATTCTCATATTAAAATGTTCTTAATGATTGATAATACATAATTTTAAGTTCACATAAACTTTGTTTTAACTTATTGTAAAACAGGTTTTTTTAACAACGAACCCTTATTTGCTAATAATAACCCTAGTACGTCATTCTATCCAAAATCAAATAATTTTTATTTGTAACTCTGTCCGCACCCAGTGCCATTTAAGTGTACATAATCAAGGGTTGTGCCTTCTAGGTTAACCTAAAAAATTATGTTTTGAATTTTGTAAGTTCTAAGGGTAGGCAAAAAAATTAAGTAATTAGATTATAAAACTCAAATTGGTGTCTGGTAGACTTGCAGCATCGGTCCATAGGAACAATTTTATTTATAAAAGGAATTGACTCAAAGTTTCATGCTTAGCAAAAAGCCAGATAGCCTATACCATATCACATGGCTGAATGAAATCGTCAAACAGATAGATTTTTAGTACAATTTATCTATTTATTTATTTCAATACTACAAAACAGGCTTACGCCCAAAGATTTACATTAGAAAAAAGAAAACGACGTTACTTTTTATGTTGAGGTTTTGGAACAATTAAAACCTCAACATGATAATTAAAATACGAAATCTGTCCCCAGCTTACATTTTTTTAAGATCAGCCGAAATTTGCTTCTTAAACTTCCTAAGCCAAAGATAAACTTTCAAAAAATTTTGAGAATTTTAGAAATCAGTTTTATTTATTATTTTATTGATTTGGTGTAGTATGTTATGAAGTTTTCCTTACAGTAAAATTAAAGTCTAGTATTGAAACAATTTTTTATACAAACAACTCTAGATGCATTTATTAAGTTAACACAGTTACATTATATCTGGGCATATTTCAAGGTACTGAACTTATAAATAAAATAATGAGGAAAAAATACTGACATAAAACATGGACGATGGAACCATTGATTTTGTACATAAAGTTGATTGATTTTGTACAGTATTTATAGTCAATGAGAGAACTTAAAGTAGGCCTAAATATTGCAGTGTCTTAAAATTTTATATAATAACCTTCGTTAAAAACAATTTGCTGTATTAATTTAACTTTCTTAACCTTTGTTCTCACTCAACGGTCACGTTCACTATTGCAATAATCGGTGGTAATCAGATCGGAATTTGGTCCACTGGTTGTTGAATCTTCTTCTGGATAGGTGAGCTATATGCCATGAGAGAAACGGTGGTATTTTTGCGACTACCGTGGAGTAAATCGCGTTTAAAAATCCTTTAAAACGTATCGGATGTCGATCCCGATCACACCAATTAGTGCTCGTGAACGCGACCAATTTTTAGATGAGGACAAAATCATGTGGCCGAATACGATTGTCGATTCGTAGGCAGTAGGCTTATTCTTATAGAATCTTTGCATCAAACTAAATTCCTTGCCATGCGTTTTACAACTAAAAAATAGTACTTACACGTTACGGCATTTTACATGTCATTTACTGATTGTAACATTTAGTCACATTGATAAGCAAGCCCGAAGTGAAGCCCCGAAACAGCAGGATATAGTTTCAAATGTCTGCCAACCCATGATAGTCGGGACAAAGAGAATTCCGTGAAAACAAAACTTGGAATAAAGAAATTGAATAGGAGAAAACGCTCGGGCAGCTTACTCATTCTCGAGCAATACAAAGGAAATACCGTAATATCCGTAATTATGTACTTTAAATGGGGTTTTAATTTACAACGATTTCATTTTCTATAATAAAATGTGTTGAAGTACAAAGTGGTATTATAATTTACTAGCTGTTGCCCGTCACGGCTTCGCCCGTGATTGAATTTATTTAATAGTTAATAAAATCGTTTTAAAGAGCAATCTACTTCCTTAAGAATGATATTGAAACAGAATGAAGTAGTGTGAGTGGAGCTCTGAAGGTATTTCGCAAAACCTGTTCTTAGTGAGTAAAGGTTTTTTTAATAGAAAAGGTCCTGAGAACCTATGAGCAAATAGGAACGACCATGTCAAATTTCAACCCGTAGGCCCTACAGTCATTCTGAAGCCATGTGGGGCGGAGCCCTAAAGAGCATCAAAAACTATATTTGCAAAACTGTTTCTTGGTGAACACCTATTAGAAAAACAGAACGTTTACGTTAAACTTCAACCTGTAGGATCTATGGTAGTTTTGAGAATTTGTGGGGAGGAGCCCTAAAGTAAATTTGCAAAATTGTTTCTTATTGATCACCTATGAGCAAAGAGGAACGTCCATGTCAAATTAAAAACCCGTTGGCCCTTGATAATCTTGAGGTCAGTTGGGGGTGGAGCCCTAAAGAACTTCAAAAACTATATTTACAAAACCATTACGTAATGAGCACCTGTTAGCAAAACGGAACATCCACGTTAAATTTATACCCCATATCCATGGTAATCTTGAGGTTCTGGGGCAGAGCCCTAAAGGAAATTTGAAAATTATTTTTTAGTGAGCACCTATGACAAAGAGGAACGTCCACGTCAAATTTTAACCCCGTGGGCCCTAGAGTAATTTTCAAGACCTGTGGGGCAGAGCCCTTAAGAATTTAAAAAACTATATTTGCAAAGCCATTTTAGTCAATAACTGTGAGCAGAGGAACGTCCGATTCATATTTTAACCCCGGAGGCCCAAAAGTAATTTTGAAGTCCTGTGGGGTGGAGCCCTAAAGAACTTTGAAAACAATATTTGCAAAACCGTTTCTTAGGGATCACCCATGAGCAAAAAGAAACGTCTGTGTCAAATTTCAACCCTGGAGTCCCTAAAGTAATTTTGAAGTCCAGTGGGGTGGAGCCCTAAAGTGCTTCAAAAATTATATTTGCAAAACAGTTACTTAGGGAGCACCCATGAGCAAAGAGAAACGTCCATGTCAATTTTAAACCCCGGAGAGGCCCTAAAGGAATCCTCAAGTCCAGTGGGGCGGAGCCCTAAAGTGCTTCAAAAACTAAATTTTGCAAAACAGTTTTTTAATAAGTAGCCATAAGCAAAGAGAATAGTCCATGTCAAATTTCAACACGTAGGCTATACAGTAACTGTGAGCTTCTGTGGGGCGGAGCCCTAAAGGGGATGTTTAAAGCACTTTTTTTAGCATCCAAGAAAAAAGAGATCACTCTAAATTTAAACCGTGCAGGTTTCCTAATTTGTATTTAAATTTGGCAATGCGGATAACATTATATTGAAACATCAATGGCCTGTGGGGCGGAGCCCTGAATGAATTTTCTAAAATCGTTTCTTAGTGAGCACCTAAGAGGCAAGACGAACCTGTGTTTAAAGTTTCAAGCAAATTCGTTTGGTAGTTCCTGCGATTTCATAATGAGTCAGTCAGTAATCACTCCCCGATAAGTTTAGCTTTGTCGCTAAGCTCAATCGCCGCAAAAGGTAGAATTCCTCTCTAGATTTTAATTACTAATCTTCCCTCAATAAATTGAATGAGAACAGCTGTTTACAAAATTAATATTATATTTCAATGTAATCATATGTTCCAATACAAAAATGTTGCTTCCATAAGAATAACATGGTAACTTTGAAGTCGTGTGGGGCAGAGCCCTGAAGGAATTTTGCAAAATCGTTTCTTTGTGAGCACCTAGGAGGCAAGATTAACCTATGTTCAAAGTTTCAAGTAAATCCGTTTGGTAGTTCCTGAGATTTCGTGATGAGTCAGTGAGTGGGATTTCGCTTATATATATATAGATAAAAATACTAGTTTTACAAAACTCTTTACTTATACACTAAGTCAATTCAGCCAATGTAAATTTTAATTTGACATCTTTTGGTCTGGGGGGCCGAGCCCTCCACGGAAAATGTTGGGGGGGGGGGGGGGATCGAGCCCCTTCGGGCCCCATGGAGTCGGCGCCAGTGCTCACACTCTTCACTAGTTTAACGTTTTCGTTACTATGGTTTACCACAGACGACACCGATACCGACCGATCACAGTTTAGGTTACTCAGACCAGAGACCACAGAGTAAGGTGTCTTCTACTCTACTCGATCGGAAGTAGGCATACACGTACGAGAGAGAAGAATTGCTTTGCTCTCGCTTGTCGACCATTGTATAGAGCTCAGTGTTGTCGACAGTGTCAAATTCAGGTCTCACACTCGACTTTATGTTTTGCTATTCATTGCTGAAATTCTCACTCTGAGTTTTCCTCTTGCTTCCTAGAAATGTGTCTCGGCTCATTGTTTGAATTTTAACAAATATAGTTTTGAACGAGGCGCAAAGATTGGAATATTAAGAAGGCGCATCGGCCCTTCGGCCGGCGGGCCGGCGGGCCAGTCCGCCCCTGGTATCAATAGTCAATGGTAATACAATTTTATAGTTGTATGTTATTTTTCTAACTCAGCATTCACAAAAATATATGTTTATTAATTGATAATAAACATATTTTTCTCTAAAATTGCTTTGATTTTAAGACAGACATTGAATTTATTGTTCTTTGTGATCTTTTAAGTCCTAACAAACAGGCTTCATGGCTGTTCACTAAAGCTAGCCTTTATTCAGTTAACACGTTCGCTGCGCCTTGGCCTTGACGGTATGGCACCCCAGGTGCTGAATTTACTTTTTACTATTTTTACTTTCTTTTATGTGTAAAAAAGCTAAATATAACGAAAAAAAATAATTTTCACGTAAAAAAATTGAAAAAATGGCCGCCGCCATTTTCGTACCCGATTGGGTACGGCCGCACTCTGCATAATCGGGGCATACGAAAAATCGTATAGATGGCCGAATTACTGCACTAAAAGTCAATATAAAACCATAAAAACGCATAAAATAAAAAAATAAATAAATATATATATATATATACATATACATATATATATATATACATATATATATATATATACATATATATATATATATATATATATATATATATATATATATATATATGTATATGTATGGGAAAAAAAGTAATGTACATGTATCAATATATTTATTATAACAATTTTAGAAGTAAATAGTTACATATATATATATATATATATATATATATATATATATACATATGTATATACACACACAAACACACTCGACACAGTGAAGGGTTGCACAATGACTGTCACTAACACCGTGAAAATGGCGGGAACTCGAAACTGACTAAACACAAAATAGACAGGTCCTACCGCACCACGCGACAACGCACGACTGAAGTATACAAGCAACACTGACAGAGATACGGAGATAAACGAAAGGCATTGCCGAGCGTACCCGATCGGGTACGGCCGCACCCTAGGGGCGCCGAGCTCCGTACCCGATCGGGTACGGCAGCATGCGACGTGTTAAGAGACATTCTACCACTAGCAGACGGCAAATCGAGGGAATTAGGTGAATTCCAAAACAGTGAAAATTATATGTACATAGCTTGAGTATTTCGGAGAAGTGAAAATAATTCCTAAACAAAATGAGTGGTGAAGATTTTCTTATCAACAAAGACAAAGGAAGTAGATAGTGTTGAAAATGACAATTTAAATCCACCAATTAGGCCCTACATTTAGTGATTCTGATTCAGCTGTAGCAACCATGTGTCTAGGCTAGGCTTCTGACTCAAAGTAGGCCTAATATGCCAAATACAAAAAACTGTAAATAGGGAAAATCTTTTATTTGGTAACATCTTAAAGTAAGTGAAACATATGAAACGAAAGTGAAAAGTTAAGTAAGTAACTGTAACAGGGATTTTCTTTTTTTTCATTTAATGGTGGTTAGAGGCTAACTTTTCAATCTTATATTCTGTGCATTCCTTGATCCCTTTTGTTACTAAACCAAGTTTTTAGCTTAAGTTTTTTTTTTAATAATCAGCGATTTAAAAACCAATATTTTTCCTTCACACAGTTTTTAAGCAAATTAAACTTAGGACTAAAGTTATCTTTTTTAGCCCTAGTAGGATAGGCTAGTTATTTTAGTATAGTAGGATAGTATATTTTTATATTTGAGTATAGACTAGTTATTTTAAGGCAATTTTCAATATTTTTATGTTTACGTATTACTTGACTCGACTCGACTCGAAACTCGAGTATTCTACTTACTACTCGACTCAACTCGACTCGTTCCAAAAATGTGATACTCGCCCACCCCTACTTGCTAGAGTGGCTGCCACGCTCAAACTTCTCAAAAACTATCCGCAACACACATTCACACCTCAGCACCTTACACCAGCCTCTCAGAGCAGAGCACACTTGGACTTCTAGCTAGAGTGACTGAATCGCTCAAACAGTAACTGCTCCTTCCCTACTTTCTTAAAAAATCCGCACTATTCATCTTTGCCCTCAGTTGTACAATAAAGGTTAACATTTTCTGAATTGATTATTGATTTATGGGGTACCCAACTGTATCTCTGCAAGTATACAGTTATAAAGTTTTTGGTAAAATACGATGGGTTAGTCCATAAGGATATGACACAGGCTTGGTCAGGCAATGTTTTTGAGGGTTAGAACACACTCTCACTTGCAAGTGGTTGTATTTTTCATGGTTAAATTTGAACTGAACTAATTGAACCATGTGGTATCATTGGTTTTACCACAATAAAATTCTGTTTAAGTGGTTTGTACTGGAAATTTGGTATTAGTACACAGTTTAGTAAAACTCCAAAGCTAATTTCAATTTCCTTAGATGGTAGCTTCCACAGAGCTACTAGATTCAAGCTACTATTCCAAGTTTCTGACTTCAGGCATAAAAAACAAATTCTAAAAAGATTTTTGCAAGATTGACACATTTGATGAGCAGCTGCACAAAAATAAGCCCTAATATTACGAAAAGCTTACAGACAATAAAAAAGCATCTACTGCCCTGCTCAGCATGGTACCAATTATTCCTGGATCAAGAGGGCAAACCACTATCCTGAAAGGTAGGTAATATTGGTTAAACTTCCACGTGGGTTCTCCCCATAAAGGGTGTTAAGCCATACATGTGTCATGTGTCCTGACTAATACCTTTCAATGTAGATAAACCTTTCCTCGATCGAGTAAAATACCCAAAAGCGGTTATCCATCCCGTAAGTCCCTCACCTAAGGAAATTTCTGTCACCAAAATTTTGTGGCTACCTGACCATATATTGCTACTCTAAAATTTTGCAGGGAGGTAACTAGGTTTAAGGTAATTAATTGTCTGACCTACCCTCCAGAACTGAAGCATGTGCATGAGCACAGGAATGTCCAGTACGTTGATTCTGCCGCTGATGTTGTAGTCTCGCAGCATTATCAGTGACTTACAAAGCTCTAGACTAGGTTTTTCTAGAAGGTAAGCTGCAACAACCAAACATTCATTTCAACACAGCGATTAATTGGTGGATAAACGACTTTGAATAGTCAAAACAGCTCTGTATTTTCTTCATAAATTTTTTTCAAAATAATAGCCTAATTTTCCTACACTGGGCGGTTTTATAATAAATTACAATTTTCTGTACATAAGTGTCATATGTTTTTGACGATTCAATGATGTAATCTTGAGGAGATGGGAGGAAGGAATAGGATGTGTTCAGCAGCTTAACACTCTGCCTCTTGACTCCAACAAGAATTACATGGAACAACTAGTTTATGTCACCTTCGTAAATTCATAACCTTTTGAAATTATTAATGTCTCTTTTTTATTATTGTACAACTTTGTAGCTTAAACATGTAGAATTGTCCTTAATTTCAGAACATATTTTTCACTGAGTACCCTATTTAATTCATAAATGTAAACAACAGTATGGGAAAGATTTACTATTAAATAGTAATAAAAAGTTTACTGGCAAAACAACCTTCAAGCTTTTCGAAAGTTTAGTTAACATTTAAAGTCCAGTGCCACTATATCATTGTATTCCTGCGCCAGGAACAAGTCTGTCTGCAATAGGCCTACAATCACCACTTGAGAAAGTGCAAGATGGAAGTTGTGTTGTATTGTACGCCTTTTGTGTCATATTTATTTGTCATGACTGTTTGTTTTGTGTGTATTAGTTTGTGTTTACCTGTCAGGAAATCTCATATGAAAAACATTGGAAGATAGGCTTAATTTTAATAGAAATGGCTGAAGACGAACTGTAGTAATTCAAAACATGTTCCGCAATTACCACATACGCTGCGGGTGGGTCACCGATGACGCACGGCGCGCCGTAGCGAGAGGCGCGTGCGTCACCGGGGACGCAGCGCCCCATGTTTCATTTACGGAGCCAGCGTGGTTCAGCTACTCGTCGAGGACAGTCGAGACGCGCTAGCATTGCGTCTCGGATACCAGTCTGCCGTGTAGTGTGTTTCGTTCATTCGCCCGGGGTGCTGCGTGCGTCCCCCGTGACACACAACTTTTTTGTTCTGAATCGTGTTTTCTGCTGTATATATATTAGTGTTGATATGAATTATTTTAGTGTTTAGCTATTGTTTTTATTACAATGGATCATACAAAATCCAGTCAATCGAACTTGACCGCTCTGGAGAACGTGCCTTACGGCGGCCTTGCAGGCGGTGAACTTTGGACTTGTGTCGCGCAATGCTGCTGCGTCACCGGTGACCCATTACTTTCGTAGGTCAGGAACCAGGATGCTGTCGTCCAAATATGGTTTCTAAGCCATTTTATGGTCTTTCAATTACTAAAGGAAATATTCCATGCAATAACTATTTTTAGCTTCTTACGTAGTTATCGGCATTTTTGGCAGCAGCAAATGTGTTAAGGACTATTTTATATTTTTAGCCTGTAACTAAAGTTTAACCTTTACATACATCAGGTGACAAAGAATGTATCCAACAAAATAAGATTTCCTGTTATTCATCAGTAGATAAATAGCACTCTGGTTACTTAAGGGCTTATTAATAATAAGCTTATTTAGTTTTGAGAGTTTACATTATTATTTTGTTCAGAATCTAGAAACAAAAAGCCAAGGTTTACCTACCTTTCCAATGTGCTTTGAGGATCTTTTGCAACTGGGCTACATCAACCTCAGGAGGGTATTTAATGAGAAGTTTGGCTATTAAATTTTTTCCATCGGGCTGAAACCAAAAGTTAAACAATAAGAGAATGATGTAAAAAATCTCAGAATATTGCTTACTCTAAGTAGGGCAAAAGTTTTGCATATTTTACTGACTTTCATGATCTTTCAAAAAGTCAACTTTATTTAACAACTCGGTAATGCCAAGATAAAAATAGTTACCTCAATGTTAGGACTTATGTACAAACAAATCGGCTGATTTTTTAATTTTTAATATTGCAAAAATTGATATTTTATACATTTTACTTATTGGTGTGGTTAGGGCCTTATCTTTCGTGTTGCCACCTGTGGCTATCCCTATAGTTGGAGAAATAACCACCAAAGGACCCCAAAAGGATTTACATTGCATGGTTATTTATCTTCTGAGATCCACCATGTGAAACCCTCAAAAAATTTTAGGGATTAATCAATCAGTTAGTTGTGTTTAACACTTTTCTTCCAAATTTCCTTTTAATTTGGTAGAGGTCTTCCCCTCTTGTTTATAAACATTTACTTCAAACAACAGATTTATTAATAGTGTCTCTTATCCTAACGATCAATCTGAGACACAGGACAAACATTGATTGGCATGCACTTTCAACAAAGTCACATTGGTCAAACAAGCCACGTATTTAAACATGTTTCTAAATAAGTATATGACTCTCTGCGGCTCGAGTCCAATACATAGTAGTTATAACAACTTACACAACTAATTTTTAATCAACTAATTCTCATTACTTTAAACATTATTAACATGTTCCCTGCTGCCGTCTCCGATTGGAGACGAGCCTTGGCGCTACTTGGATGAGTCCGTCGCCAATCGGAGTCGTTCTGCAGTTCTATTCAGAACTTTTTGGCTCTCCACTAGTGTTATACGAAACACTCAGTTGAGAGTCTAGGGGACACATTTCGAATGTCGGTTTTCGCTTGGATAAGGTTACCCGCCATTTTTGTCATCGCAGTGACAAAAATGGCACATCGTATGAGTGTACCTGTGCACAATGGAGGGTGTACCTGGAACTTTTAGGGGTGGAAAATTGTTAAAAATTAACTTCTATGTTGATTTCTACTAACTATTTTTTTTTTATTTTTTACCATTTTTTTTATATTTTTATAACAAAACTTTTTGAATATTATCATAAACCTATGTTCCACTCACACGTTGCTGCCATCTCTGATTGGAGTCAGAATGGCAGTTAGCCTTTTTTCATGTTTTAAGGTTCAAAATTTTCTTTTTTACTGAAAACTTTTATTTCTGGTGCAAAACTATCAAATGAGGAAAACAAATTTTTTAGCACCCTGGTGACCTACACGTCTCAGGCCCTTAGCAGTGAACGTGTTAAATGATTTACCTTAATTTAGTTTCATAGGTAATAAACAACCAATCTTTAATTACCTATTTAAGCATTAATTATACTTTTTTATTCATCTTTTTGTATAAAAATGAATTCCTATTTTTCTGGTTACAGCATCACACATGAACGGCTGGACCAATTTCGCTAATTCTTTTTTTTTTTTTTTTGTTCTTTAACAGTTCTTTAAACAGCTGTTTTCATTTAAAGTATTGAGGGCAGATCAGTAATAACAAAACTAGAGGATGTTATAGCCTTGCAGTGAGTGAGCATAGCTAAGGAAGTAAACCTGACGGCGAGTGAGTGCAGCGAACAAGCTTAACCTGACGGCAAGTGAGCGTAGCGAACGAGCTCACCTGAAGGGCAAAAACTTCGTTGGCATTGCAAAAAATGCCGGGTAAGCAAGTGCTTGTTATATTCTAATGATATAAAACTTATGTAGTATAAGGTTTTTCTAAATGGCTTTAGTATTTTGACTGTGCAAAAGGAAGCTGTAAAAAAAATCCTAAACTTTAATAAATTTTTCAATGAAAGCAGGCAGTTACTTTTGATGACAGTCAAGTGGTTTGCAAGTTCAATTTAATTTACAATTGAACATACTTAAAAATATTTTTAATCACTACAAAACCTTAAAAATGTTTTCTATATTCATCTATTTTTTATAATTACAAAATCTCTTACAGTAAATATACTGACTTACCAGAACTACAGCATCTTCTAGAAATTCAGCAGATATATTTCTAAACACCATGTTGTCTTCATTAACTTCCCTGGAAAGCCAAACATTATAAATAATAGGTCATTTATTAAAATGAATAAAGGCCCCCTAACTGATATTGTGTTGTAAGCAAATAATTCTTATCACTGAAGGTAGATGCCAAATTTGATCAAGTCTGACAGAGAGGTTTGTTAATTTCCCTGAGAATAACATAGGAAAGTTTTTTTTCTCCATTACTAGTAAAGTTAAGTTTAAAATTCAAAAGACTGAATTTTTTTCAAGCTCTTTTCAGTAGTTTTCTTTGCAATTTTTTATCAAAAATTACCAAAAACACAATTTTGACCATTTTGAAACCCATAAAACCGCATGCCATGGTCTGATAATCCTGGCTTTCGAACTTAACCTGGAGAGTGTTGTTCTACATCTCCATGTCAAAATTCATCAAAATCAGAGGCTCCTTTTAAAAGTTATCAGGACCATGGACACATATAAATAGATAGAAAGATCTAAAAATATACATACAGAATGTAATAAAAGTCCGTCCCCCCACTTTTTTGTTGTCGTTAGGTAAACAAATATTGTTTGGGGAATGATATTAACTTATCACAAAGTACCTTTTTTGACGTTATCAAACATTTTCAGTCATGTCAGGGGGACAACCCACCACGAGTCAGAAGACAATCTTAAATGGGAGCATAGGTTGATATCATCAAATTTATGGTCTCACTTGGCAGAGTACAATGCTGCAAACTAGACTTAAAATGGGCGGACACCATCGAAACAGTAGGTAGGCATGATCGAAAAAGACCGGCAGGCTGAGCATCTCCTTTCAACGGAAACAGGGGGCCATGTTTGGCAGATGTGAGCGCCTTCGATTGGTGGGAACAAGTGTCTCCATTTGGTGGACTCGGGCATCTCTGTTCGACGGTCATAGAGGTCTGTCTTTGGGGAGATACGAGCGTCTTCGATCGGCGGACACTGCCTTCTTCATCCGGTGGACATGGGAGTCTCCGTTTAGCGGACAGAATCATCCCGGTCGGCAGACATAATCGCCCCAGTCGGCAGACATGACTGTTGGTCACGATCGTCCAGGTCGGTGAACATGATTGACGTAGACTGGCGGACACAATTGCAATAGTAAGATCATCTAAGACCAGCAAACACGAGCATCTTGGCATACATAGGCCTCTCTGTTCATCAGACATGGGGGTCTCCGTTTGGCAGATACGAGCATCTTCAATACTTTCTCCATGTACTATGGTATAGGGGGTGAAAGTAAAAAAACAGGTCACCTTGATAAGAGAAATCGCCAGTAAAACAACCTTAATACAACCATGACACTCAATTAGACGAGCACCTTGATAAGAGGTCTGTTTCGTATGACCGCTTGAGAATCGTCTTAATGTAGTTCTATTGTACTTGACTATATTTTTCGTATTTTTATGTGGTCCGAATGGTAGAGAACACTTTCCTCAATCCCATCACCATTGAGTGCCAACATCATACAGCCTGCTCTGTTCTAATAATCGACGCAAGTAAACAATTTGATAACAAGTTTATTTATAAATGAAACTAGGAATGGACAAGTCTCAAAATTTTTTGGTTTTAAAGAAATTTTCAATTTCATTAAACTAGACGAGATTATTTTGTCTTGAGATTTCCCAAGACAGGAAATATTTTGTGAATAACATTAAAAAAATTTAAAAATAAATAAAATAAAAAAACAGCAGGCCTATAATCTACAAATTTCTAGACCTATTTTACTAGCAAGTTAATTCTGGAATACATGATATTGCAGCAATGTGAAATGTTTTATTTTCATTATTCGTACATTTGCATTCCAAATTTTTACGTAAGTTTTAATTAAAAGCTTCTTATTTTTAGTTTTTATTGATCATTTTTGCCCATGTGCATAGTTATGATTATGACCGTCATTTACTATAATTTTGGTTTTGTCATCGTATTTATCAGAAGTATTGTTAAGCATGACTAGTGTGAGACATATTCACCAGAATGTAGCAAAAAACAAGACACACCAAAAAGACAAGACTGAAATTGTAATCTAATTCTTAACTAATAAGACTGGTGTTTCAGTCTGGTAAATTTTGCAATTTCAATGTTGTATTCTATCTCTTATCACCATATCTTAGCCTATTTTTAAGAGTTATTTGTAATAAGGTACTTAATTTTGTTTTTAAACTGATGTATTTTAAAGATGTTTCTAAATGAAAGTTGAAAATCAGTCTCGCTTGTTATGATTTTATTTTCATAAATTATGTGTCAAAAATAAGGATTTAACAATGTTACAAAATCAGATTGAAATTCCAAAAGGCACATTTCCCGCTATGTATGAGAAGGGAAATTCAGTTTCAATCTCGTCTTAAAATTGTATGAGAATTCAAAGAAATCCCGTCTCGTCTTATCTCCAACTGCAGATCCAATTTCGCCCATCCCTAATAAGTTTATTTATGAATGAAACATTCTTTATTCATCTGTTCCAAAAAATTTGCAAAACAGAACAGGGTCTAGCTCCAATTGGTTTGGATTAAGGGGACCGTACTGCCGTTCTAAAAACTTAAAATATGCATGCTGTTAAAAATCCATAGGTAGCCTTAAGCCAAAAATACAACTATTTTTTAACTAAATTAGAATATAAATCCAAATTTAATAAAAATAAAGTACCCTCCCTCACCATATGTTGCTTTGTTCATCCGTGAGTATTCTAAGAAGGAATTTCCCATCACAGTTTGGCACATTGGTTTGAGGAACAACAATATAGTCTCCGGGAGGTAGAGTGAAGAACGTCACCACTTCCCGAGCTACCGAATGGTTGGTGACATCTAGCGGCTTCTGTGAATCAAAATAAATTAATAAATATGTGATATATGACAAGGGATCAAGTGGAATAGGCATTAAGGCTAAATTCTATTAAAATCCAAAGTCTACTAGAAAAAATCAAACCAAATATTGCTTGTTTACCAAATAATAAAATATGTTTTAGGAACTGTTCAAATAAATTTCAATTTTACGGATACCGTATAAGTCAAATTACATTTTATTAATATACGGTATATGCAAATTGAACTAGATATTAACTAATTATACTCTCTAGGACACAATGTTCCTAGATGCGTAACATAATTCTTGCAATAAGGAAACCATCATCTGCAGGATACGGCTGCAATTTGCAGAACTATGAGAACCTGTTTGTTTAGATAATGCACTATTTGATTTGCAGCCTGATATGGTTTCCTTCCTGGCAGCATCTTCAAATTGGCCCATGATGGGTTAACCTCTGGATCACTTATTAAAATTAGCTTAATTTACCCGTAGCTACCATGTGGATATGGATTGATTGGATGTATTATTGATGTGTTTCAAGCATCTAGAGGTTATCTAGTTATTTCCAAGCTTTCACCTCAAGTTAATTATGTTCTTTTTTAATACTGGATTTAAAAGCCGTCATAGTTTATAAATAATTGCACAAATCAAGGATCACATATTGCAAGAAAGAACATAGCACTGGTCAGTTTCAGGGAATACTGGTCAATTCAAGTGAAGCTGCTGGGTGAATCATGAAATGGGTCATTGGTTAGATTCAGTAATTTACACTCAATGATAACCTAGAACAAGGGAAAATCAAACCAATTTTGTTAAAACAAGTTAATACATTCGCTGATAAGATACTATGAAATGTAGGTCACCAGGGTGATAAAATTATTTTTAATCTCATTTGATAGTTTTGCACCAGAAGTAGGTCACCAGGGTGATAAAATTATTTTTAATCTCATTTGATAGTTTTGCACCAGAAATACAAGTTTTTGGCAAAAAAAGTAAATTTTTAACCTTAAAACATTAAAGACTGCCATGGCGGCTAGCCTTTCAGTCTTTGATTGGAGACAGCAGCGTAGTGGAACGTAGGTTTTAGTATTATTTTTATGGTTTTATGTTTAATTGAATAAGTTTTGGTATAGAAATATAAAAATAAGAAGTATAAAAAAGTATAGAAATATAAAAAAGGCCGGTAACCTTACCCACAAAGCGAAAACTGACATTTGACATGCGTCCCCTAGATGCGCCAACTCTCAACTGAGTGTTTCATACAACAATGGTGGATTGTCAAACATTTCCGAATAGAATGTTGCAATGGACGCATCCAAGTAGCGCTCAGGCCCGTCTCGAGACGGCAGCAGCAAACGTGTTAAGTCATGTCATTAATCACCAAAGCACTTACAATGAACTGTGGGAGGGTCAACTGTACTAAAAATAGTTTTAAAAAGGCCTTGATCTTTAAAATATTCAAACAAGAATGAAAGACAGTACCTGGTCGGCTACAAACTGAGGTGTCAGCCTTGGCATGGAGTAAGGTATTTCATAAACAGCAAATCCGATAGCATACAAAGGCTTCTTTTTCTTACTCTCTGGCTGGGTTTCATAGTATTGCGTGACAGACACCACAACATGGCACTTGTTGCTGGACGTACGAGGTATTTGGATATGAAACTGGGGGTTCATTGCTGTTGTATCTGTGGAAACAGGTTAATGTAGAATAGATGCCTAACATAAGGCATCATACAAGTTTAATGACAAAAATAACTTATAGGAAACAAATTAAAATAGTAACATTACTAACTGACTTAATCGTGGTCTAGAAGTGTGTATAAAATAATTTAGGCACTTCAACTTAAGTACTCATAGTCTTGGTTTAGAAAACACAGTAATTTTTCTTTCATAGGAATACTTAAATTGGCCTGTAATGTGTGCCGTACTGGTTGGTAGTTTACAGATTCGTTTATGAACAACACTTAATTATTTTAGTCATTCACATCTCTTTTTGAACCCACCCTTTTTTCTGGGTTTGACATTGCCTAATCATTAACAGCAGTGATTTGAGCATGCTTGATGAACATGGGGAAGACTTTAAGAATAAAAAGGTGTGATACACAGTTTACTCGGTTTCAATTCTCAAACTAAATTACCATGTCCATTTCCTGATAGATCTGCTAGTGAGAATATGCTACCTATTTTTATAATGATACTAATAAATCTGTGGCCATTTTAGGGTCCCACATTGATCACATTGATGAGAATTGTGTTCTCTTCTATATGGTAATGCTGTGATGGATTCAATAAGGTAAACTTTAAGTACTTTTTACAGCCTTTATTATGCACTCTATTATGTGCATTACTTATTTGCACAATCTAACATGAATTATTTCCATACTAATTCGGCATTTTAGAGAGAAATTTAAGGCTCAAATTACAGCATTTAGGTACTATCAAAGCTACAGTGTTCCTTTTAAAGCATTTTTCAGGGCTAAAACATACACTTTTTACATTAAATCACACTTATTGATATGAAGAGGTTATACACAGCACTATCATATATTGTGTAAAAAAAGGCCTGCTTGAGGTTAATTCCTGAGATTAATTTACCTTGAATGTTTAACTCACCATTGTAGTTAGGTCCTCCGCCAGCGTTGTACCCACTGCGCCACCGACGCCGCGCCAGCACCGCACGCCAGGGTTGCTTGGAGTGGAGGGCCGGCTCCGTCATCCAGTCATCGGGGCCAATGTGCACCAGGTCGAGGTGCGTGAAGTGACGAGCAAAGTCTTCAAATGACATCCTACAACGAAAATTCAGTATTACAGCTAAGATTACTACACCTGAGAAGTATTAGTTTCTCAAGTAAAGTATTAACATTAATTAGGCCTTACAAATATGAAGTCACATTAAACATCTAACAGTGCAACGATTTAAGGCCTATTTTCCCAGACGCGTCTCGTGTGTCTGACGCTCCGCAATGATCGCTCTGCGTCAATCGCTGCCCTCTGCTTTACATTGTTTCAGGTTAGTCTATTTCCCCAGACGCGTCTATCGCTTCAGCCGCCAACGTCTGTAACTGAGCCGCTAGCGTCTATCGTGGACCTATGCTCCTAGAGCAGACGGAGACGCAGTCGCTCGCGTCTATTGGTGGAAGATTGGGTATACTCAATGAAGCCAACGTCAATTTTGGACACAATTCTTACCAGGAAAGCAATGCAAACCTTCGTCTAGATACCTTCAGTGGTATTTTGTAGATAACATCATTAAAAAAAAAGAACTGTTCCTAATAATTAATGTTTTTAAGGTTTTTTTGTTACTTTTCCCAGTTGTAATTAGGATTGACAATTACACTCAGGGGTGTCATAGTACCGGAACGCGCCGGAACGCCGTTCCGGCACTGGTTTTGGACGGAAATGGAGATTTAATAAAATGTTTTATAGCAAATTTAATTGTAAATAAAGAAATATTTTCTGTGCAGACAAAACAATGTTGTAAAAAAAAGAACTAAAAATAATTTTGTGTATTATAATAAAAATGTAGTATATAGTTACCGTAGGCTTGTAATAAGAATGAATAAACACATATATCCATAAATGTTGCCAAAATCTGCGAACTACTTCACTTCAACATGAGTAAACTACGCGAGTTATCTAAAGAACAATGAACGGCAGGATCAGGAATGTCTTTAAATTTAGAAACTCTGCCGCTCTAAGTCAAAGTGTAAATGTTGTGTGTTCAGTGCAGTCTAGACGTCTAGAGCGAATAGAGCTCTACGGTGTACCGAAAATTCGGTAGGGTTAAAAGCATCCGTACGAATCCGGTTCGGTACAGACTACTAATGTCAAAAATATTAAGGTATCTAGGCCTACTACTTAAATTTGACTTAAAACGGAATTGATTAATATTTGGTCGTTGTCTTTTTGTTTTTATGGATTAACGCATAGCAAAAATGTCTTGTTCTTATCACTCAGCAACAAGATTACAAGTTAACTAACGTTATAGCGTTCGCCGACTGCCGAGTCCACGGATAGGAATACAGTTTTCAATTAGCGGTCCAACACCATTTAGACAATCATGTTCTCGTTGGTAACATCGCTCATAGCGGCCGATCAATTACATTTGGTATAAAAACTACAACAAACTACAGTGATATGAATGCCCGTCGCCAGAGGCGCTAGCGTCAGTATGGACAATGGTTTGATGAGACGTGACAAGAACTGTATCGACTGCTGATTGAAAAGATGTCATAACCTCTAAAGTGACCCGGATTAGCTGAATGCCTTCGGGAAATAATACACAAACGCTTTGCGCAAAGAGTAAGACCGTCCAAAGCTGTTTGTTTATATGAATTTATATAGATGAGAAATACTAGAATTATTCTAAATTTTTCAATTTGCCTACAACACCTGATTGGCTTTTAAAACGTGGGAATTGTCTTCGAAATAACTATATTTTACATCATTATATATTATGTTTCTTCCATAAGATGTTGTATAAACGTACTTTTAGGCTTTTAATTTCTCATTGTATTTCGCCTCTTGTTGTATTACGTTTGCTCTGTGTCTAGTCAGGCCTATACTAGCCTATTGATACATTGTGTCTTTGTTTTCCGGTTCTTGTTGTGTTCTTGTCGCCCTGCAAGTTTTATGTAATAAGTATAGGACTTGAATGGTTAATCAAATGTGAAGCACTAATAGTTTATTTGTAAATACATAAATAATTGTAAACATAAGTGGTTCTAACACTGGCCATACTGCTCCAATGGTGGCATATGCCGCTTCTACAATAGGCCTGGCCTACTGCGGCTACGTTCGCCTGGCAAAAATAGTTTTTGAGTTCCTCTTTTTTTCATTCAGTTAAAAGTTAGCAGACAGCATAAAAAATAAACTCAAAAAGCTTGTAAAAAAGTAAACACAATAAATGAAGCAATTCTGCTAAGTTTAGTAAGGGGGGGGGGGGGGGGGGTAGCGGGGCGTTGGGACGCTCTACTTCAAACCTTGGCCAGGTGTACCGTTCCGCCACTGCAAAAATTGCCATGACACCACTGATTACACTGCATAAAAACTATGTTCTAAAAATACTGTTATTTATTTTTTCCCCTAACCAAGCTAAAAGGTTCAAAACCTTTTGATCCATGAATGTGATTTCTTTTTATTAATAAAATAAAAGGAGGCTGAAGTTTTGTGCATAAATACTTTTTTACTACATGATTAAAACTTATCTTAAAGTTCGAGCAAGCTTTTCTTCTGCTGTTAAGGGATATGGGATTTCGTTATTCATGGATGCCGTGTACAACTCATTTTCGATTAAACTTAGCACGAAGTGGAACTGTGTAACATCAAGCCTTGAAAACTCAGAAAAATTGACCTCATTAGTACGTAGGTGTTTTTCTATTAATATTTTAAAATATCCCTCTTCAGACCTCTTTAAAAACATAGAACGCACTTTTCCCTGGGTTCACACAGCATTTCTAAAAAGTGTTCATCATATACCTCCTCCGCTAATAAATACTTCACTATTTGTTTTTTTAATACCGGTACTCATTTTACAAAAAGAACCAACACCACTCCTTTCGCCACCAAAGACAACCAATCAACGATCTAATAATCGCAACGAATAGATGTCTCTGGGAAAATAGTCCCAGGCGATCGTCGCTGAGCGATCATCGCTCTAGCGATCATCTGGGAGCGACAGACGCACGAGACGCGTCTGGGAAAATAGACCTTTTACAGAAAAAACGGTAATTTTATGAAAAACAATAGGCCTTGTACCGTATGTATTTAGTTTTTATTAGTGCAAACCAAACTAATTATTAATTTTTCCAATATTTTTTGTAAGCTCGATCAGACAAAATGAATTATTTTATTCTGTCTAAAGACAGAGAAGTTTAGATCAGCTGATGCCTCTGCTTGTTGTTAGTGTGTCGACCAATCAAATAAAGCACAGAGGAGTGGGGATGGATTTCGTTCCGTTTATTGTATTCATAGATCGTTATTATTATTCTACCGGCGGCCAGCGGTGCGTCACCTCACATCAGCGCGCCTACAGACCCTTCTGAGAAAGGTACAAATTTAAACTTAACTTCTTTCACTATCAATTTTAATTTCTTAATAACAATTATGATTTCTATGTGGTCTGTCTGACGAGCATTATTGGGGTTAACTGATTAATTATTATCAAACAAAATCTTAATTTATAAATTATATTTGTTTTACGGTTAATTATAGCGCGGATTGTGCTTTGTTTAGGGCTGAAGACATGGGGAACAACAACCCTTTCAATTCCTTCCTTTGTCCATAAAATCATTCAAAAAAATGTCATTAATTTGTTTAGGATCAAAATTGTAAACCAATTAGGCCTAGCTCAGTAATGCAGAATCCTTTTGTTATGTATTTATAAAAATTATGATTTAAACCCAAGTAAATGAATAATGTGACAGAATTATGTGAGTGTTATTTCTTATTGAAATAAGAAACCCAATCTTCAAGTTATACTATGTCTTTGTTATGGTATAACAATTGCGCCACTCTGCTTGAATACTTGGGTTTTTGTTGTAATTTTATTTAATCATGATATTGTAACAACCGCTGTAAATTAAATAAAGAATAGGCCTATTGTTAAGTCTATATACTGTATTTGATCGGTCTAAATTAGTGTTCATAACAAGATACTATAAAAAAAAAAAATTAAAATGGGTTTAAAGGTTGACTTGCTAGTCAAAGACGAATTAATTTATGAGTTAAAATTAAGGAACATCGAATTAGACGAGAAAAGCACTGTTTCTGATTTAAGAAAAATTTTAAGACAAACCTTGCAGCAAAATGTACCAGCTAAGCATGAAAATATTTTGGGTAAAATAAATCTGGTTGATGAAATAGAATTAATTTCCAACAAATTAGCCATAATTGAAGAGAAAGCTCTAGAAATAAACGATAATAGTAGACCAATCGATATTGCTAGGCAGGATGCTCGTATCAACCACTGTCGAACTAGAATAAATACCTTAACGCATTTTACTTTGTCTGAGAGTGAAAAGGAAGAATGTATAGCTTTGTCAAATAGGTACAAAATTGTTAAAGATAAGTTTAATGAATTGAAGGTTGATCAAAAGGCATTGGAGACTTCTGTACGTAAATTAAGTGAATCTAATATTGAAGAAGAAAATTTTGAGGATGTATTTTTAAAGGAAAGTAAACCTAGGGAAGAAGGGACGGTAAATGTACATTCCAATCTATCCAATCCACCTCCGGAAGCTCCAGGTGAACCGAGTAGCTTGGGTGCTTCCCTTCCTGCTATTCAACCCTGTGCGGCATCCCACCTACCGTTTGATCCCAACATGTACAGGAAATTACCGAACCCACTCGAAACATATTTAAAAGATTTGAGAGTATGTAATGGGTTAATTGTAAAAGACTTAATAGATTTCTTACGTACATTATTTAAGGTAAAGAACGAAACTAGCCTTTCAGACAAGCAAATAATTGAGGTATTTGTAACAAAAACGCAATCCCCTCTTCTTGATCTAGTATTGAAAAATAAGGATCAAAATGTAGAAACACTTAAGAAAGAAATTTTAAAGTTTTTCATACCTATAAATGTTAAGGACGATTTGATTAAGTTCTATGTAACCCGTCCTCAGGACAGTAATGAGGCACTTCCTTTGTACATTCACAGAGTTAAGGAATTTTCTAAACTACTAGATTGTTCGTATAGTGAGTCTGAGTTAGTGGAATTGTTAATAATTGGTTTGAATCCAAAATGCAGAGTAAATTTGTCATTAGTAAGTAAGCTAGACACAATCGAGGATCTTGAAAGAGCGTGTTTGCATTGTCAGAGTGTAGAAATCAAGAATAACTTACGTTATAATAGTGAACGAAATCAAACAACTATTCATAATACTCGAAGTGATGTTTCTAGAACAGTTTCGGGAGATAGAACATGCTTTTCTTGTGGTCGAAAAGGGCACATAGCGAGACATTGTAACAGAAAGCCAACGTCAAAAAACTAAATTGCAGGGAAGATTTTTTGAATGTAAAAAAAATTCCAGAAATGTGTCTTGTAAATAATAATGAAAAATTTTCCCTAGGTCAGTTGTCAGCAAATCGAGAAAACAAATTGAGTGTAACCCGAAATTGTAAATCAAATGAAGGTCAATGTCAAACGACTCATAATGTAGGTCAGTGTAAAAATATACCTAGTCCGCCTAAATATAATAAAAAAGAACTAGTAAAGATCAAGAGAGTGCAGCGTCGAATATCGAATAAAATTGGAATTCCCCAAGCAAATTTATTCACCGAATTGCCAACAATCCCAGTACAATTGACGTCCGGTAGCCGCGCAGAAGGAAACCCATTCATTGTAGCAGCACTACTAGACACCGGCGCGTGTGTTAACGCTATAAGTGAAGAGCTATACAATAAGTTAAAGGGTATGAAATTAGTCACCCAGATTGACAATAATTATTCTAATTGTGTCGGAGCAGATAACAGTAAAATTCAGATAGTTGGTCACTGTATTATAAAAATTAAAATAAAGAATTTTTCATGGTTTGTAAAGTACGCAGTATTGAGAAAATTAGCGTGTGAGCTAATATTAGGGAGTCCTTTCATCAAAGATACAGGAATGTTAATAGACCTAAATGGTGGTAATTGCTATTTTAAGTTCCAACCAAATGTTAAAATTGCTTTAAAGAAAGGTACTAGCATTGTTAATTTGTCTAGCATAAACGAATCAGAACAAACAGACAGTTTAGATATCGGTTGTCTTGATATGAAAGAACCAATACAAAAATTGATGAGGCGTTATTCTAATGTTTTTACAACAAAAATAGGTAAAGCTCTTGACTTTGAGTATGAGATTCAACTTAAAGATAATGAAGTTGTAAATTTAAAGCCATACCCTGTGCATCCAACTAAAATGAAAGAAATGAAAGCTATTTTAGACGATTTGCTCAATCAGGGAATTATAAGGAATTCTATAAGTAGTTATTCATCCCCATCTTTTTTAGTCTCTAAAGGAGACAAGTCTCATAGATTAGTTATTAATTACTCAAAACTAAACGAGAAAATTGTAAGGGTTAATCACCCACTTGGGAACATGGAGGAATACTACCAATATTTGCAAAATGCAGAATACTTTTCAGTTATAGATCTCTCAAACAGCTTTTTACAAATACCGCTGTCAGAAAAGAGTAAACATTTAACAGCATTTAGCAATGGCGTATCCCTCTTTGAATTTAACCGTCTGCCTTACGGAATGCATTGTGGTTCAGGTTTGTTAAGTGCATACCTTGACAGAATATTTAGAGATATCAAATTTGAATATCTGTTAAACTTTGTGGACGATTTGTTAATTTTCTCTAAGACAAAAGAAGAGCATATGCAGCATATAACTGAAGTTGTAGACAGGTTGAGCAAGCATAACTTAACTGTGAACCCAAAGAAAGTTAAACTTTTCCACACTGAAGTTAGTTATTTAGGGAATATAATTTCCAAAAACGAAATCAGAATAGATCCAAGTAGAACAGAAGCCATACGCAATTTTAGTACACCTAAGAACAGTAAACAGGTAGGGACTTTCATTGGAATGGTTAATTATTTTTCAAAATATATTAAAGACTATGCTAAGTTAGCAGCACCGTTAAATGAGCTTCGAAGGAAGCGCTCAAAATTTGTGTGGACTGAAGAATGTGACAAAAGCTTTGTTAAACTTAAGGAAGCAATAATGAATCCACCTGTATTGTCAATCCCGAACTTTCAAAAGCCATTCTATTTGTATACAGATGCTTCTTCTTACGGGGCTGGTTCGACATTAATGCAATGTAACGATGTGGGAGATAAATTGCCAGTTGCCTTTTATAGCAAGAAGTTTTCAGAATCTGAGCGTAATATGAGTATTTATGAAAAAGAGGCGTTATCTGTTGTTTTAAGTATCAAGAAATTTTATATGTTCTTAGAACTACAACCATTTTATCTGATCACTGATAATCATGCCTTATCTTGGGTCTTAGGACACTTTAAAAAACTTGGTAAAATCTCTAGATGGACAGAACAAATATTAGCTTTACCATTTAAGGTACTTCATGTTAAGAGTAAGGACAATCCTGTAGCGGATGCTTTGTCACGTATGCAGTTAGATGACAATCAAATTGAAATAATAGAAGTAGAGTCCGACCCACGCATCATAAATGTAGTAAAAAGTAAAACCAGTAAAAAATTTAGTTCTGTAAGTAAACGATATGTCAAAGGTTGTGTTAATGTAATTACAGATGTGCCATTAGCTTTTGTGAAAATTTCAGAACATCAAAGGTCAGATCCTGAATGTGCAAGGATTATTCAAAGTATTAAGAACAAGAGTAATAAGGAAAACTTTTATATGAAAGACAATGTACTAATGTACCGTAAATCTGCTCGAAGTAAAGGAAAAATTTATGTACCAATAAGTCTAATAGATTTAATTTTTACATATTATTATTGTACCCCTTTTGGAGGCCATCCTGGTCAAAATAGAACAGTATCAAGAGTTATTGAGTATTTTATAAGACCAAATTTAATTCAGGAAATTCGCAATAGAGTAAAGAAATGTGAGGTATGTCTTAAATCGAAGCCTCCACAACGCAGGTATGAGGGAGATTTAATCTCATCTCACGCAACAGCACCTTTAGACACTTTGTATGTAGACACAGCAGGGCCATTAGTGCGATCAAAGTTAGGTAACAAACACATTTTAATTGTGGTCGACTCATTTACAAAGTATGTGTGGTTAATTCCTATAAGAGATACCAAGTCCAAAACTGTTATCAGTAAGATAGAAAGTGTAATATTTAATAATTTCAGTTCATGTAGGAGATTGGTTTCTGATAACGGTCCTGCATTTAAAAGTGTAGAATTCAAGAAATTTATGTTTCAGTATTCAATAGAACATTATAAATTAGTACCCTATAGACCAAACCCAAACATTGCCGAGAGATTTTTAAGAACTGTTAAACAACAAATTAGAGCCTTTCATCATGACACTCAGCCATCTTGGGATGTAGATATTAAGTACATTCAATTAAGTTTGAACACAGTTGTTTGTGATAGTACTAAATTTACAGCTTTTGAACTAATGTTTAATCATAAGCCTAACCATAGCTTAAGCAATTTATGGCGCATGTCTGATCTGTTGGATAGTAAATTAAGTCAGGACCAAGTAAAAGCAAACTTTAGTAAAGCAATAAAAAATTTGAAGAAATCTGTGAGTCAAAATAAAAACCGTTTGAAATATAATCAGGATCGTATAAAGCATCCTTTCACTGTAGGAAGTACTGTTTACTTAGAGAGCCAAACGCTTAGTAAGAAAATTGATTCATACCAAAGCAAAATGGATTTTAAGTATACAGGACCATATAGAATTTTGTATTTCTTATCACCGGTAACCGTTCTCTTACAGCTTGAATCTGATTTGTCAGTAATAAAGAGAGCGCATATTAGTCAACTTAAGCTAGGAATGAAACAATGATAATTAACTCAACAGCCCGATCTCAGAAGGTGTGAAATAAAGCTGATGTTTGTAAATAGCTTATAATTATACCGATATATATGTAAATACTGTAAATAGTAATATTAAGATAATGCGCATTTGTAAATAATTGTTTTAACTTAATTAGGCCTAAGTAAAAGAAAATATGTTATTCGACATAACATTAACACTGACTTAATAGCGTAACCAGACGTGGTATGAAGCTATATGAACATTTAACATGTTTAGTTGAACTCAAGTTTAAAAGTAAAACAGTGTCACTTTAATTATTGATCAATACTGTTACACCACCTGCGAGATGGTCAAAAGAGTATAAAGTAATAATTTTCGTAATGCCTAATGTTATTTATGCTGACATTATTTTCTCGGACAATGACTATTCAATTGAATAAAAAAGGGAAATTGTAAAGCATATTTAGGATACAGAAGAATTAATGTGACTCAAGAATTACAAGTGAAAATTGTTTAATGGACGCTTAATATGCAGCGATAACATTCCTTCAATTCTTGGATAGTTAGAAGAATTTAGGATTATTTGTATGTTGAATATTTGTGTATTTAAAATATGTGTCTCTGAAAAGGTTTGTTTTGTAATAGAGGAACAAAAATGTCTTTATCGCTAATGATATTGTGGTACAAAGAAATACAATATAAAGATAGTCAACTAGATAAAAGTTTTGTAAAGAGTTATTTCAATTGAAATAGAATAAGATAGCAATACAATTGGAAGAATTTTGGTAATTTATTGATTTGCAAGACCACTATTTCTAACACTGGACTTTACTATTTATTTCTATAGACGACGAATAATTGAGAGAGAGTGATTGTGAACGAATGATGCGTGAATGCTTATACTTTATTTATTGACATTCTTTTAGACAATACTTGACGGGCCCTCCTTACTTACTGCACTCTATCTACGGACATAAGCAAATATAATAATTACTTGACAATAAACTTAAAATGACAAATAAAAAATTCGCAAATCTTTGTTATAAAAAAAGGGTTATAATGAAATAAGAAACTTTAGTTGTTCTACATATTTTGTGTGAATTGAGAGTTTTTGTTTGAGTGTCTTTTTTTTTTTTTTTTTTTTTTTTTAATATCTTTTACATTTAAATGGAGGTAGTGAACTTTACCAGAACACTAAATGGGGATTGAATAAGGGTTTTCAGATAATAAAATGAAAGGCAATTTTGCACTCTATAAAACAAATTTCAGTAGGGAAACCCATTCCTATCCTTACCATTGTACCCCTTCCTGTCTACGGGGACGTCTACAAGCAGCTCGCCGAAGGAAGGATCCAGGTTGCCAGTCTGCCTACACTGTGCTCGTCGGAGAAGGACATTCATCAAGCTCTGGATGACAATTGGTTATTCCAAAAGACTTTAATGACCTTGAGCCTTTGTGTGTGTATTGAAGTGTGACTATTTTCAGTTTTTAGGCTTTGGTTTCGATTGAAATATTACTGATTTTGTGTGTACTCAGTAGAATTTATAATTGTGTCCAAGAAAAATATTATCAAAATTGAGGGGGGAAGATGTACCGTATGTATTTAGTTTTTATTAGTGCAAACCAAACTAATTATTAATTTTTCCAATATTTTTTGTAAGCTCGATCAGACAAAATGAATTATTTTATTCTGTCTAAAGACAGAGAAGTTTAGATCAGCTGATGCCTCTGCTTGTTGTTAGTGTGTCGACCAATCAAAATAAAGCACAGAGGAGTGGGGATAGATTTCGTTCCGTTTATTGTATTCATAGATCGTTATTATTATTCTACCGGCGGCCAGCGGTGCGTCACCTCACATCAGCGCGCCTACAGACCCTTCTGAGAAAGGTACAAATTTAAACTTAACTTCTTTCACTATCAATTTTAATTTCTTAATAACAATTATGATTTCTATGTGGTCTGTCTGACGAGCATTATTGGGGTTAACTGATTAATTATTATCAAACAAAATCTTAATTTATAAATTATATTTGTTTTACGGTTAATTTTAGCGCGGATTGTGCTTTGTTTAGGGCTGAAGACATGGGGAACAACAACCCTTTCAATTCCTTCCTTTGTCCATAAAATCATTCAAAAAAATGTCATTAATTTGTTTAGGATCAAAATTGTAAACCAATTAGGCCTAGCTCAGTAATGCAGAATCCTTTTGTTATGTATTTATAAAAATTATGATTTAAACCCAAGTAAATGAATAATGTGACAGAATTATGTGAGTGTTATTTCTTATTGAAATAAGAAACCCAATCTTCAAGTTATACTATGTCTTTGTTATGGTATAGCCTAATCAAAATTGAGGTTAATTTTTTAGGGTTAAAATTTTTTTATTAATGATACAAACTTTAGACAAACATAAATTAATTAAAAGGGAACATTTAAAAGGGATGTGGATGACAGATTTGAACAGGCATTGACGTAATGTAAGCAATAATAACAATCAGTGAAGTGATCTATATTCTTTTACCACAGAAACTTAAGGTCTGCTGTGAGTCTACATAAGGGTCATTATCAAATTCTGTGAGTCTACATTTAAGTTTAGCACACATAGATCTATTTAGATACTATGGTAATTCTGCCCAGCTTAAGTAATTGTGGTTGGGTAAGTCAATTGGAGCCGGGTGAGAATAAATATGGTAAGATGGCTGATATGTGAAAATTATCTGATTAAAACTATATGGTGCATTTCTAGTTTTAGGAAATGAAGTTATCAACTCCTGATTCTTCCTTGGTGTTCCCATTCATTAGTATGTTAACATTGCAGAAACAATACATTCTTTAATAATTTCACTTAATTGAATTTATTTGAATATCACACAATTTTTTTTATTACACTAGATGTCAATATCACCTGTTTTCAACCGTCACTTCTACGAATGAAAATCATGCTTTTGAGGTGACGAAAATTTTCAGCCCTAAAACATCAATCTGGAAGCCACAGGAAACATGGTAGCTATGAGGTTATGTAGGCGGTTTGTAAGTTATGTGTTGTTTCTATAAAAACGTTTTTTAACTTGTAAATTATTTATGGCATAGTGTAGTGTGATAAAAAATATCGTTCATAATCTGACCGAAAATGCTTCGCCTACTCACTATCGATTAAAAGGAGAAGAATTCTATTAACAATGTGTGAAAATTACAAGATTCTAGGAAGAACGTTTCTTGGTTTCTGATTTCCAAAAGATAACCTTTCCGCAAATGTCTTGGCAAATGCAACTCCGCCCATAGCCGTGACACCGATCTGCTACACAGCTAAGTAGCTAAGTTGACAGCATACCGTACTGCAGTGGTTACGGTTCAGTTTGGTATTGCTAAATATGTCAAAAAATACTTTTTAAAATTATTTACAATGAAAATTATGTGCCCACTGAATCACTGACGAAATCAACCCTAACTATGTTGCGGATGAAAGATGCTTCCGTCAACAACCTAATATTGACAGGGTTTAAGCTGCGGTCGCATTTGTCGCATTTTGCGACACCCACCACAAAAATGTGACAATACTCGGACAGTCTGTCGCGATTTTTCTACAAAGATTTTACTATAATTAATAACAAGTACCTCAAGAATTACAGGTTTTCAAATTTTAAGTTTTCTGTAATAAAATTATGTCTAAACGTGTTACTAAAGTAAAATACAGCTTCAGTTAGTTAACCTCAATCTATGGCCGCAACAGACGAGGCGAGGCGACGCGGGGCATTTTGACTAAAGGCGTCTTGAGCGACAGAAAGCATTGGCGCTTATGTAGCCCCACATACTGCAAGAAGCGAGGCGCGAAGACGCGGACAGGCGTCTTTAGTCAAAAAGTGCAACAGGCAAAAATTTCGTTTCGTCGACAGTCACTAACAGTCAAAGCGTCCTGCGCATGCGCAAAGTCACATGACACCCCGCATAAAGGTAGCATGAAAATACATGAGAAATATGAGCAGCTCAAAATGTCACACAGAGCGTGTTTTCCCGCCGTAGCTCTTATATTGAAAATTGAATTATAAATTAAAGCAGCATGAAAATAAGCTAGTAATAAATAGCTCATGTGGTGTAAACATTTGAAATAAATTACTTATGATTGTCATTGAAGGTCCAGAGAGAAAGAATTTTAACTTTGAAGCTGCTTTTTTGCAAAATGGTGTTTAAAACCAAGAATTTTATATAAGGCAATATTATTGTTGAGTAGGCCTACACCTACCCAGCCATGTTCATATGTTGATGTTTGAATCCGAAGACAATTTGGAGTTTATGTATAGGCTTAAGTACTTATGTAAATCTGTAACTTTAAATGAACCTAAGTATTTTAAAGTTTTCAAAATTACAATTAAAAGTCGTTTTGAACTTTTTAGTGCTTTTATTTTAGGTAAAAAACAACAGCGTAAACAAATACTCTTTTAGGTTGAAAGTATTGGTAACTGGTGAAGAAATATACTACGCGTGATAGAATTGCTACAACATAATATACTACGCGTGATAGAATTGCTACAACATGTTTCATTTTGCTACAAGTATCCAAGAGCTTGTAGCATTTTTGCTCTAAGAAAATTTTTTCCAGCTTACACCCTGCATTGGCCTATTTATAGCTTTTTGGCCGGGATGATTAACAGCATGACTGGGATTATGTTTTTCATTATAAGATGATACATACGAGTATTTCATTTGAGAATGTATTTCAGACAAATTGAGCAATAAAATATCTTACCTAACCGCTGCTGCACGCTTTCAACTATCGGCTCTTGTGTAAGAAACAAGTACCGAGTATACTTTTATGATGTGTAGTGACGCAGGGTGTCTACTGCCAAGTAGAAAAAAAAATCAGTGACTTTTCAGTAACTCATGGGGGTGAAAAATGATAAAAATCAGTGACTTTTTTTTGGGATCTATTTAGAAAATTTTCGGGTGAAATTCCTAAAGTCGCAAAATTTTTTCTCACAATCCCATTATTTTTTCAATTTATACAAAAAATCTGTGACTTTTCTTGGATTTTAAGGAAAAATAAGTGACTTTTTGGTGACTTCCGTGACCACTAAGTAAAATACGTGACTTTCGGTGACTTTGGTGACTTATAGACCAATGACCAATAGACACCCCGGTGAGGCTAGTTTATTTTACTTGCAGCCAATAAGTAACATTAATACTTTAGAAGAAAACTACTAAAAATATATTTTTTATATTTAAATCTTAGACCTTTAATATTCATTTTTGACCTTAGATGCTCACCAGACTCACCAGAACTCTCCGTCGTTGCGGACACGGACACTAAGCAGCTCCTTATCCCGTTCGCTAAGGCCGTCCCACTCCCAGCTTCGCTCGCTCCAAGGCCCTGTCCACTCTCCTCGGCCCCACGGATTACGCAGCCTCACAAGTGGAGTTTCGCCTAAAGGTCCTCGCACACGAGCCAGTCCGGTTACACTATACGCTGTCTGTGTCATCAGGCCATTCCGTAACCTAAGTTGTCTCTTGCTTTCTTTTTCCTGTGAAATTAGTAATAATTTCAAAAGTGTCAGTACAGAAGTACACATAGGTTAGGTATACTTTTCTCATCGTGGAAAACATTCAATCTTTTTATCTGTAATCAGATCAGTCATTTTATACTAGGAAAATTTTTAGCTCCACCACACCTTAATTTTACATTAATTACAACTGTTGATCTACCTGTTTTGGACAACTAAATTAGTGAAGGGCAGTGTTTAACTGAAGTTGTCAATGTCAACTGTGTGGTAATTATAATACTTTTCCTAGAAACATAATATAACTATCTATATCATATAGAATACTTATAACAAGACATACTCCTAAAGAGAATAAAATGTGCATAGCTAAACAGAAATACATGTGGTAATGTAGACTATCAAAACTTAATAAATTATTATTTTTAAAATATTTTTTGCCAATTTGCCTGGTAACTTGAGGTGTGGTTGAACTAATAAATGAGTAGGGCCTAACATTTTTTTCAGGTTAAGTTAAGTTAGTAGTATAGCCTAACTGTATAACTTAGCTTGAGTTTATAAGTACGGCAGCCTAATATAATGTAAATGCCCCAAACACCAACACCTTTAGACTGAATTCCAGTTTATGTTATCAGATGCCTAAACAAACAATCATAAAGCTTGAGTTTTAAGAAATAATTAATTTTGCCAAAGTAAAAACTTTCAGTTTAACTTGCATGAATAGATTAATTAAAAACAATTATCTTGACAGTTTTCAAGCGTCTACATGGGCGAAGTGAGACTAGTTAGATGCTTGCACAGGCTCAGAAAAGGTGGAAACTTGTTCATTTTCTTTTTTCTTATAGACGACGAGTGGATTATATTTTGTAATCAAATGTGACTGTTAGTATTTGCTACCGGTACATCGTTGGTATTCAGGGCATTTACCAACCCCTGGAATTTTTAATTTTTATCAACAATATTGTATTTTTTGGGTTTTCTTAAAACAAACTTTAAAAATTAGGAGAAACAACCTTTGAAAAGTAGGGCTAAGCTAAGTAAAACTGCATATTTGCCAACAAACAAAAATATAAAAAAGCAGATTAAAGAAAGCACAAATTTGGGTAAAGTTTCATATAGCCCCTACACTACTCTCGAATGAAAATATGTATCGATATATTTATTGAATAGGATTGAAAATTACAATCAAATATACAACATTTATTCTAATCTAACAAACTAACATTAACCTAAACTAATCTCTAACAGGAAGAACCAACCTATGCTCAAGAAAGTTTAAATGTGAGAGTAGACCACATTTAAATAAGATACATATCTAGGTAATTCTTCTTATATTCTATGTATATTATTTTCAGAAAGTTTTGTCATCATGTTTTGATTTTATTGGTATAAATCAGCGGTTCCCAACCTTTTTTGAGTCATGTGCCCCTTCACAGATATTCAACCGATAAAGTAACCCCCAACCCAAAAAAGAACTCAATTTTTTTAGTGTACCTCATTAAGGGATGGTAGGTAGTGTCATCATAAGATGGTTTAAAACTTTTTAAGAATTATTTAACCATGCAAACATTTCAAATATAAGTTTAAAAAGAACTAACATAAAATTTCAGTTTATATTAGTAGGCTACTCTGATCCTACAGTAATAAGATGCCTGCACCTGTTTTTCTGTTCTTATTTAAAATTAGGCATCAATATTAAAAGATAAACCAGTAAGACGAGACTAGCATTCACCTTATTTAAGGTGAGGGTGGTTTATAAGCAGTATATTACACATTAAGTTAAATAAGTATTATTATTAACACAACTTTATTGGCCAGGGCCAATATTCATTGATTTATATTCATTGATTTATTTATTTATTGAGAATATTCATTGATTTTGAAATGAACATTGAAAGTTTGATTTTAACTGGTAGTTTTTTAACAGTTATCCATTGCTTATTTTAAAAAAATGCAGTCCTAAAATTTACCATCACTACATTTAACAACAATTCATAGGCTATTACAAATTCCTCTAATGCAGGCAGTTCCAATACGACTTATAGATATAAAGATTACAACAGACAACTATCTAGCCTATATTTTTATCAAAAGATGGAAGCAATGTGCATAAACAACTGTATGTGCTCTTGTCCTGCCAAGTGGTCAGGAAGACGTAAAATGACAGGCCATTCCCATCTCACTTAGTCAGTTTATCGTCAGATAAAATATATCAAGTACGGTACGCAATTTTTACCAGGCATATAGCGTACTCAGTAAAAGTTATTTATTGAAAAAAAGATGAATGGTTAATTTTATGGTTATTGGTTTAATTATATTTATTTTCATTTAATACATAAACGGTATCAGTTAACTGACACATACTTTCTCCCAACAATATAAAAAAGGTGTTCAAAGCTTCAAACATTAATGTCTTGATGACTCAGTAGGATAGCTACCAGCTGAGCAGCGCTCCTTTGACCCTACGCGCATCTGTGACTTTTAACAACGTACAGCGTTTACCGCCAAACGAAAAATTGAATTTTCTCCGCAACCACTTGACGTAGAGCAATAATTTAAAATACTGGATTATTTAGTTTTTTGAGCTTGATGTAACGGTGATAAGTAAAATTTAATTTAAGGTACAGTAACAGCTATTTTAAAAATCCAAAAAATAGATTTTTGAAACACTTTTTACTCAATAACTCTTGAACGCGCATTTTCTCGGAGATGCGGGTGGTGTCATTTTATTCACCATTTTAAGCTTAATAAACCACAAAATTTTAATCAAAATCATTAGAGCCGTTTTTGAGAAATTTTGATTTTTCACGATTTTTGAGGGTTTTTGGGGGTAAAATACCCTTAAATATAAAAAATTTTAAAAAATGAAATAAACGCCTGGAATTATCGTGGGTTTGGACCTACATACCGAATTTCACCAAAATCGGACCATTGAGGCATTCTATAGCTCTGTTTACATCCAGACACACACATACACACGCACACATACAGACAGACATCACTCTGAAAACCACTTTTTTGGACTCAGGGGGCTCCAAAATCGATAAATCCACCAACAATTCAAATTTGAAAATTTTGACGAAAACAATACTTTCTCCATATACTATGGTATAGGGGGAGAAAGTAACAAGTGAACGCCACTGCTTTATCCATCTTATAACATTTGCTCAAGTTTTTCTTACAAATAGCGTTATGTAATGTCCGCTAGGCTATTACAGAATTTTTCCGAAGTACCCCCAGCTGGCCCTTTGTGTACCCCCAAGGGGTACGTGTCCGTGTACCCCAGATAGGGAGCCGCTGGTATAAACTATCTTAGGTATTTTTTTTACTGTGGGGATAAAAGCTAAACAAAAATAGTAGTAATTGGTTATTGTGATTGAAGAAAGTTGTTATTCATGTATAGACTGAATCGATAGATGATAAACTTATGATAAGTCAGATATAGGCCTAACGATTGAATGTATAGATATTTTTATTTGATAGAAGTGTGGGCGCTATATGAAACTGTATCCAAGAATTTACTTACTGGGTTGATACTAGCTATTAATAAACTCGATCGTGGCACAGCACTGTTGAGAACTTGAAATGTGAGGTAACGATCCTGGTTGCTGAGGCCAAAACTTTGTACAATACCTCCAGTTAGATCTTGAAGGGCTCGTGTTGTAGAACCGCCATGACTTAGATTTTCGTAGCATCCATATAACCTGAAACACAAACATAAAAAATAATAACCAGATACCTTGCATTGTCTGAGATATAGGAAAGATATATCACACTCCCTTGAGTGTAGTCCTAGTTGTAGGTTTGTGATTAAGTTAAGTGGGGCAGAAAATATTGAGTAAATATATATTTAAATGATAGTGCTTATAAATTACAAGAATTAGGTAGGCCCTAAGGTGGGCGAAACTTCGTTATCCGTCTCCACCGTTATTATCGATGTGGAAATTTTGATATTGCGATTGAAATTGTGCGATGAAAACAATCGAATCAACAACGATACTGAGATAAGAAATGTATCATAATAATAATCTAACCTAACAGTGTAGGCCCTAACTGTAAACCTCCGTCACTTTTATTGACAGCGATATTTATAACAACAAAATCAATGGTGTTTGGAAACATTTAAAACGCATATTCCCTATATACAATAGCAAAAAAAAAAAAAAAAATACCTTTCTGATTTGTATTTGGCAGCATTTGTGTGTTGTGTGGTGTGACCACGAAGTCTGCTTCTTCTCACAGTGCTTACAGTGCAGTGCTTACAGTGCTTCCTCTTCGTCCCGTTGACCCAGTAGTGTAGGGCATGGGATATGTCAGGACAGAATTATAAATTCTGCTTACTTAATTCTATTCTATCTTTCATTGAGACAGGATTTACTTTAGATCTTACATAATTCATCCACCTCATACACAGATTTTTCGATCAAAAACTTTTCAAGTTGGTTCTTAAATGTACTTAGGCTATTACAGTTGGTAATATGTGATGGAAGAGAATCTAATATTTTGTTTCCAACATAAAAAGGTTGCTTTTCAAACATTTTTGTATTGTGGAAAATTGCAAAACGGTTCTTAAATCTAGTATTATGTGAATGATCACGGACAATTGGATGTCCGTAGACCTTAGCATACAGAACAACTTCAAAAATGTAAAGACTGGGAAGTGTCAATATTTTGAGTCTTTTGAACGCCTCTCTGCAGTGATCACCAGCCTTGAGGCCAGCAATGAGTCTCACCGCCCTCTTTTGCAAAACAAAAAGACGATTGACCGACGTTTTGTTGGCCATCCCCCAGAGTATAACAGAGTACCTGAGGTGGGTCTCAATGAGGCCATGGTAAACTAGCATGGAAAGACTCTTGATCCCTAATTTTGCAAAATTTCTGAGAATGAAAATTGAGGAAGAAATCTTTGAATGAATTTTGTCGATTTGATGCTCCCATGTCAGATTACAATCCAATCTGACACCAAGGAAGTCAACCACCTCCGCGTGACTCAAATCGTTATCGCCTATAAAGAGGTTTGGATGAAAAGTTTGACTGAAGTTTGTACTCTGGACTGTTTGGATTTGCATGAAGTTAGTTTTGTTTGGGTTGACTGAAAGTTTGTTTTCCTGAAAAAATTGGGCAACATTGTTGATTTTGATGTTTGCGTCGATTTCGGCTGATTGTCTGTCCATGTGACTGACCAGAATGGTTGTGTCATCCGCAAACATGAAAAGATCATTGTTAGGGACAACACCATCCAAGTCATTCACATAGATCAGGAAAAGTAGGGGCCCAAGAATTGATCCTTGAGGCACCCCAAATTTAACTGGTGATTTTTCTGAACGAAAGATTTCATTGTTTGAGATGATTTCCGTTACCTGGGAACGATTTCCCAAGTAAGAACGTAGCCAATAATAAATTTTTCCGGAGATTCCCGTGTTTTGAATTTTCCTGAGAAGAATTTCAATGTCGACGCAGTCAAATGCTTTTGACAGATCAGCAAAACATGCAATTGCACATTCGCCCCTGTCCACAGCACGTATGCATTCGGAGACAAACTCAACCAAAGCGAGCTTGGTTGATTTTCCTTTGCGGAAACCGAACTGTTTTGAAGAAAAGAGATTGTTTGATTCCATATATGCCATGATCTGGTCATATACAACTTTTTCAAAAAATTTTGAGATTGAAGGAAGCAGAGAGATTGGACAAAAATTGTTCATGTCTTTGTGATCTCCTTTTTTGAAGAGTGGCTTGATTTTTGAGGTTTTGAATCTTTCTGGAAAAACACCTTTTCTCAATGACAGGTTGATCAAATGCATGAGAGGGACAGCAAGTTCGTCTACACAGTTTTTCAAGATTTTCATTGACACCCCATCAATACCAAATGAACTTTTTGACTTAAAATGTTTGAAAAGCTTTACAATGTCATTTAAATTAACAGGAGTGAAGTCATTGAGAATACTGTCAGTAACCATTGTACCTGCATTAAAAGTGTGAGTTAAGTTAGGTTGAACCGTTCTGGTTGCAACTGAAGCAAAAAATTCGTTGAATTTATTACTAACTGAAACAGGATCAGAGATCTCCAGACCATCCACCCTGATGGGACAGTGAGACCCTACACTTTTGGAGGACGGCCTGTTCTCATTGATGATTTTCCATGATTCCTTTGAAATGCAATCAGATTGCCGCAATCTGTTTTCAAGTTCAATTTTTTTGTGTTGTTTGACGACTTTCCTAAACGCCTTTTTGGTGTTTCTATAATGTTGTTCATTTTCCGGAGTTCTGTGTTCAGAAAAATTTTTGAAGGACTCAACCATGTTGCTTTTTGCAGAAACCACCTCCTGACTAAAAACCTTTTTCTGGCTAAGTTTCGTTGATTTTTTGTGCTTGAGTTTGGAAGTGGACAAAGGAAAAGAGGCGTCGAAGTGGTACGAAATGGTATCCATGACGTGATTTACAGCATGGTCCAGATCATCGCCACCCAACGCCTCCCTCCAGTCCTCCATCCTTAAACGAGCCTTGAACTCCTGGATATTTGAGTGAGATATTTTTCTGGACTGAATTCTTTTCTTGAGAGTGTTGGAAAAAGTTTTGAAGATACCTACAACTGCATGATGGTCGGAAATATGCGTGAATAAAACAGAAGAACTTATGGGATAACTAGAGAAAATGTTGTCAATGCAGGTGGCAGATGTCGCTGTGACTCTTGTTGGATCGTTAATTGTTGGTTTTAAATTGAAGGCTTTCATTTCATCCAAGAAAATTTTGCTCCTCCTATCAGACTTGAGCAGATCAATGTTGAAGTCACCTCCAACAATCAAGTTGTCTGAGATGCATACTAGCCTACTTAGATATTCATCTAACATTTCGTTGAAAAAATCAATGTTACTTGAAATGGGACTTCTATAAATGCAGGATATGATGAAGATTTCATTTTCGACTGTGAATTGCAGTTCAGTTGCTTCGAAAAACAACTCGAGAGAGAGACTGCTTCCTATTTCTAAGGGTTTGACTTCTTGTAAAGATGAGTTTTTGTTGACAAAAATCGCAACACCTCCTCCTCTAGCATGCTTTCTGGAAAAAAATGATTGAAGAGAGAAATTGTGCAAGGAAAAATTCCGAACCTCATCCTCAGTGCAGTGAGTCTCACTGATAAGGAAGACATCTGGATTCTCCTCCAAAATTATATTCTCAATGACTTCTGTCTTATTGCCCAAACCTTGTACATTTTGATGGATAATTTTAAAAAACTTACGACTACTTTTGGTTGAATTTTTTCTAAACTTGTTTGATCTAAAAACTAACCTACGGGATTTGGAACTGAGTTTTTTGGAGTTTCTTCGATTACCAGTGCACTCTCCTCACAGATACTACTATTAATGTAGGTTGCAATCAAGCCGCACACTAAATTTTTCCCTTTATTGTTGAGGTGAAGCCCAAATGAATTGAAATCAGATCTATTCAATAATGTGTTAATGTTGAGAAAACCCCAGTTGTTCAAGCGACACTTTTCTAAAACTAGGCGATTTTGTATTTGAATTAATTCCCTGCCACTTTGACCAATATCGAACCTAAGTGGAGCTTCTACCCAAAGGACTTCCTTGTTCCGGAGGGGGCCGGTCAAATCATCAATGAGTGTGTCCAGTTCATGCAGGCTGCGCTTGGTGATATAATTCACTCCGCCAAGGATGATCACCATATCAACGTCATCAATACCACAGCTGACCTCGTCCAAAACGGATGCCAGTGGGGCTCCCGGAAGAACCACATCGCTGTGCACCCTTTCTTCCGTCAATAGGTTATTAAGTCTATCTCTACATCCCCTACCATGACTGTCACTAAAAAGCTTTATTTTAATTCCCTTTTTGAGTCTTTGTTCACTTTGATGAGGCACACTGGTTTTTCCTACATTGGTTTGTTGCGTTACATTGAAAGGGCTATCGGAGTCACACTTTAGATGCAGCAACAAAATAGACTTGATTAGTTTATTTTGTGTTGTTCTTTGGTTACAGGTTACATTAGTTACAATTTTTACTTTTTTTGTTGTTGTTATTTTCAGTTACTTGTTTGAATATATTTGTTTTATTGTCAAAAGGTCTGTTTAATTATATTAGAACGAAACTAAATCAGGTGATAAAATCGTAATCGTATCGTGTAATTGTATCATCGATATAATAGCAATTTCAATCGCAATATCGAAATTTCCACATCGATAATAACGGTGGAGAGGGATAACGAAGTTTCGCCCTAAGATGATTTATTTTATTTAAAACTAACTTAATTCTGTAATAATACTGTTAACTAACCTCAAAAAGTGTCATCATACTTTTTGTTAGGAAATAGGGCCTATCTTATGTGTACCTTATGGTTACCATACTTTGGTTTATCGCTTAGTAAAACACCGTGACTTTTTATAACAGCAGTAACACCATAAGAGTTAAACAATATTAATAAATTATTCCGTTATTATTCCTTACAGTCAAACTTCGAATCCTCGTAAACTATTGTAAACAAACCAAACAACAAAATAAATAATAAATAAACAGAGGCAGAAAAAGAGAACAAACGAGAAACGACACAGACACAACAGGTGTTTCAAGGAACAGCAACCGACCTAAAAACAGATGTTGAGAGGCTGGCTGGCTGGCTAACTTACGAAAAGAAAAGTAGCAGCACCATGATCATTGACAGCAATTAATTAAGTATTATAGTCAATGATGACAGTATCAGGTTGTTTAGTGGTACAATCATTTATGTGCAATAGGCTAAATTGTTCATCTAACCACGAATAAAGAACTGTAAAGAGATTTCTTTTAATATGATCAATGATACTGTAATGCCAAAGAATTAATTAGCCTACTCACCAATATATTTTCACAATGTAAAAAATATTGTGTGATTTTTATTATAATTTGTTATGCTAACATATACGACTCAATAATGCAAATGAAATAACTTATTGCTTCATATTCACTTTGCCCAACTATATCTCCCCTTTAAAAAAATAATAAACTACACCACACAAAAATTCAAGTGTATGTCACTTGTATATATATATATATATATATATATATATATATATATATATATATATATATATATATATATATATATATATATATATATATATATATACTATACTATACTATACTATACTATACTATACTATACTATACTATACTATACTATACTATACTATACTATACTATACTATATATATATATATATATATATATATATATATATATATATATATATATATATATATATATATATATATATATATATATATATATATATATATACAACCATTATAAATAGATAAATTGTTATAGATTGTTTTAACTAACTTTGCATATGCTTTCTCTAAAAGGGCAGCCCAAAATTCTGTAGGATTGGTCGAATGCAGATATATCAGTCGTCCCCTGTAGGTTGGTAACCGGTCATCCACCAATACCTCCTTCCACTCTCCGAAGTGCCAAAAACGGAACCTAAAACAGAAACGCAAATAACATTTTGTGCTCACATTACATAACAATTTACAACTCCTTTGCAATCAATGTTTATACAGACTGCACTGCCCGAATTATAACTAATTCAATATTATAGGCTAATGGCGAAACCTTAAAAAGCAATAGTTTCAAACAAATCCAACCTTTGTGGTGTTTCGAATTCAATGACCCTTAAAATTGCGTGTACAACTGGCTACTATGCTGTAGTCAAATTATATTTTCTATAAAACTTCAGTAAAGGACAACCCTTAGGGATTCTTGGAGAGAGTTCTACCCTCTGTTAAGTCATAACTGATATCATGTTAAAGTCTTAAAATTACAAGTAATATACTACTAACCCGACCTCAAACGGTGTAACAGGGCCTATGCCAGAAGTTGCCCATTCAAAAGTTTTATCAATTCGTTATTAAAGCAAAGTATGAATGCCTTTTCTGTATGGATTTGAAGCCGGATTTATTTTATTATGTAGCCTACTCTACTATATGCTAGGTCATTATTAATGTGTAGTACGTTGTACATATACACATATATGTACGTCGTACATAACTTACTTCTAAGATTTACTTCTTACTCTTGGTGGGCCGACCTCCATTAGAGGTAGGGCGGTAGGCCTATTAATAACGTAAAAATATTTGTTCAACTTCCAATTGAATTTGTGGAGTTTTATTCTTCTAGCTATAACAGAAATATTAGGGGGCCCCACACCAGACCCCAACAGACGTGTAATACCTAGTTATTCACAAAATAGCTGACCTATATAGCCGTGTGAAAAGTATCCAGCCTATTTAAAAAAATTAGAATTTTTTTCAAAAAGTTATTCATAAATGTGTGTATGTGTATAGTATTCTACCGTGATAAGTGATTTCCCCTACTTTACGAAAAGTGGTATTTGAATAGTGCAGAATTTCAATTGGATAATGCATGAGCTGAGTGACCAATGATCAGTGATCAGCTGGACGGGACATGTGTATGTGTCATTGAACCGATAGCGCTGAACTAACTGGCGGTTGTCTTATCTCCGTTCCGTGAGCCATTCAGTGCAAACGCACAGTATCTAGAATATATATATACATTCTAGATTTCTTGGTGCAAACGCATGCACGACACAGAAATACAAACAGCCAATAGGATATTGACCGAGACAGACGCTCTTTTTTAACACGGCCTAAACACAAAGAGAACATTAGGCCTATTATTTGGAAAAAAAGAACAGTACAATTAATATTTGCCAAATTTTGTATGTGAAGTAACGCATTATTTGCCTATAAGGAAGGCACGAATATTTTTTACGCATTATCCAAAGATTTCACTGCGTTGAATCTAAACTACATTGTAAATGGTCTTCTTCTGGTGGGATTTTACCGTGTCGTGACAAACAAGGAGTACAAGTTCTAATATATTTAACCTTATTTTAAATTCAATAAACAAGAAAGAATCACTATATGTTTTATTATTAATTTATTTCCAAACATTTCAAACAGTGATAAACAATAATTTTAAGGAAATTGTTTCCCTGAGTAGACGATAAGTCCGTGTTCGGGGAAACTTATCTAATATTAGCGCGATGCTATCAGTAGCACACTGTATAAAATTCTTCTAAAACATTTCACTTTGTAAATAAAGGTTCTAAAACTAAAACTTAAGACTAAAACTAAATAACAAGAAATATCAATTAAAACCATTAAAAATCCATTATTATACATTAAATTATTAAATCAGTGCCAGCAGGTTAACCGAGCCTTGCTCGTTGGTTTCAATTCACTTTTGTTATAGTGTCATGGTAATCAAGCTATTAAATCTACACCAGACTCTTCACAGATAACAGCTGTTAAAAAACTGCTTAAAATTAATGTTTATTTATTTTTGTTTACTTTTAGTTGTTATTTCGTTACCAAAATAGCAACCCATAAGACCAATGTTAAAAATTATGATTTTGTATCTTAAATTTAGACCAAATTCGATTTTTCCTGGGATTTAGGCTGTTTTTCTAAAGTAATTTTTGGGCCAAAACACTCTTAAATGCTAAGTTTAAGCAGAATCTACCAGCTAGATTTCGAGATCATCGAACACACATCCCTTCAGACATTGCTCGTATTATAGTATAAGATTACTATAAATTAAAACATCACAGTAATATGTATGGTCAGTTAAGATCTTGGAGGATGAGGGATGATGGGATTGTTTGTCACAGTGCGTCCGGGGCATCCTCCTTATAAAAGACTGCTGGACCGCCAAGCGACTCAGACCCCCTGACTGTGTGGCTGGCCAAGGAGTGAGCTCAAATGTGCTTAGGCTAATTTATGTAATGTGACAAACAATTCCAGGCTACATTCCTAAAGAATAGGAGTGTTTTAGAAGATAGAAGGTGTTTTAGTGGGTACACCCGTTTTTAGGGGAGTCCCACACTACTCCAACCTACAGGCTAACCCCCTATGTGCGTAATGCAATTTTCCTGCCTGTCCCTAAAAAAAGTATGGTCAATCAAGAGTACACCAGAAACTAAGACTAAAAAATAGAGCAGGAAAATGGTAGGCATACACATAATTATATATGTTAAGTGTGGGGATAATATGAGAGATTTAGCAGCTTGCCCAACTTGAGTGAGCACTCCCCCCAACCTTCGCTCATACTCGCTCATAGCAACACTGCCAATCTCACCTTCAACAATACCTTAAGGAAGATTGCGGTGTAAAATATGACCGATATAAAATGTGTTATGGTCGATGGAACTCAGATTAGATTTGCGAATTAAATAACCGAAGGCTAATCTATTTTTGTTGGATAACTATGGTGTAATACATCAAACATTTGGTTTTTATTTGTTTTAATAAAGATTAAAAGGGATATTTGATAAATGTCTAATGTTGAAAACAGGGAATTCATAAAGTAATTGATTAGTTGAGAAACGTTGAGTTTTTAATGAAACATTTTTGGGCAACAAAAAGACGCCTCCCAAGGCCAAAATCCCGTATTGTTATCATTATTTTTTTTATTAAATTAAAAACTATACAAATCACTAAATCTGATAAATAATAAAGGCTAGAATGGCTGAAAATATGTTGTTAATAAAACTATGATATTTATTTAATATAATAAGCTAATTCAGTAATCCATAAACTGCAATTTAAAACTATTCGAAACCACCATCTCATTGGGCAGTAAGTTATGTGGGTAAATCGTTACACTAATAGTTATGTTAATATCATCGGGGTAAGGTGGAAGCGGGGCGGTGAATGTTCACAGGGAAATGAGCGGCTGACTGAAGGATTTACGAGATATCGGGTGATGTAGTGGCTGCACTGCTGTCGCCGCCCGGTCAAGCTCAAGGTCGCGACAGCTGGCCTCCGATCAGCTGATCGCACAACACACTGCACACCTATATCAGCTGGGGTTTGGTCAAGGTATTTATACGCCTTGGGGTTTGGTATCGTTTGGTATTGTTAAAATGATATATAATTAATTAAGTTTGTGTTGTTGAAAACCCAAACCTCTCGATAACACGAGTAGAACTCAAATAAGAAAAGGAAACTGTGTATGCTATATTGTTCATGGAATAGGATTAGTCATTTTTTGCTTTTCCAATAAAATTACAGTTGGATACAACAATTTGACTAGGATAGGAAATTGTTTTATTGTTTTACTATTTGTGATGCATGGGAATGGAGTTAACGCTGAATCCTTTGCGTAATAATTGTAACAAAAGTAGCCTACTATGAAGTTGTAAGTTTGAGTAACATGTCAAATCACTTTGAAAATGTTTAAATCTATCAAAAGGCAAGTAGGCTATTATTCGTTTCCCCATTTTTCTCAGTTTGTGTGCATTGAAAGAGAATTTTGTGCATAACGTTATAAAGATAGATGAGCAGAATATTATAATTCAAATAGGCCCCCATGACTACGCCTTGCCTACAACAGGCTTTCAAAGTTTCAATGTTTAGGCCTTATCTCATGGAAGAAGAGCAGGTTATTGAATCATGAGAAAGTTGTTATAATAACTAATGTTTTCAAAACATAAAGACAAATTTTTTCAGTTATAAAATATTTTTTAATTAATTGTGCCAGATCAACTGGCATTTTGGTCTAAATTGAATACAGGTTACTTTACCCCCGTCCTTTGTCAGCTTTTTGTGTTAATCCTACAGGACTACCGCGGTTTCAGAACTACTGTTCCATCATCAGGTCAGATTTCAAGATAATTATCAATAAAAGGTCAGCTATCAATAAAAGCTGACAAAGGACGGAGGTAAAGTAACCTGTATTAAATTTGTCTAATCAGCTTTGGAGGCTATTAACATGAATAAATTTTGGTCTAGTTTCGACCAGCGGGCAAAGAATTTTTGGTATTTAATACTGATTTTTTTTTATTGAATATTAACCAAAAAGTAGTCTTCATTTACAAAGTACACAATCATTCGTCTTCGGATAATAGCATCAAGGACAAAATTGCCTTTCCTCCCGTGAAATATTAAACATCTATGTATTAATACGCAAGCATGTTTTCATGTACTCCTTTTTTCTCAGCTCGTGAGCATCGTAGGAGAAATCCGAGCATACCGTTAGAAAGGTATAGTCCTGTAGATGAGCAGAATCCCATTCTAATTCACATCTGACTCCAGGGCTACGCCCCATAGGCTTTCAAAGTTCCAATGTTAATCTTATGGAGGAAGGAGAATTGATTGAATCATTAGACAGCTGTTGTAAAAATAACTGCCAGAAAATAGGAAGAACAGATGTTCCAGTTATAAAATGTTTTTAAACTTCTTGGGTCCAGATCAACCGAAATTTTGATCGAATTTCGATCAGGAGGCGATCTCTAGTTTTGTTTAATCCTCATGTAATAAACAAGAAACATATTGCAAAGAATACTTTCCCTAAAAAACTGTTTTATTTCATTCTACCCCTGTAAAAACACCCTCGTAGTTAGTGCTTGCTATGTATGTCACAATAAAATTATAATTGATTGTGATATAAATAATTAATAATTATATCTATATGCTATAAGGGGTGGAACACAATAAATTAGTTAAAAAATTTCCCATACTCTATTTACTTATTTCTTTGATATACAGACATTTTTTAATAAATAGATTGTAATGATAAAAAAGTTATTATTTCAAAATTGTATTTAATTATCAAGGAAATACGGTAGTATTAATGTATGCCAATCATTTTTATTCTATATGGCACATAACAGCATGCAGGAAGGTAGATGGAGAAACAATAATAAAGCGCTTATGCATAGAGGCAACATTTGTCTTGCGCTTTATTACTCTATATATCTTCCTCTCTGCTTCTGGGGCACCTTTCACTCTCCTCCGTGTTTTACGAGCAAGGTTATTTATTACTTTTAGCCATCAGGATCGACATAAGCGACTCTACCCACAGGATGGTGCAAGTGCAGTAGAAAGTCATAGTATACAAGGCCACTCAATAAATCATATGCGCTAAGTTTGGGCATACCCGACAGTTTTTAGGTGATTTCCTCAAGCTCTTGATCACCGAAAGTTTTACTTATAAATACTGAGTTATAAACGAAGTTAATAGTTTGAGAAATTTATGACGATAATGTACTCAGTCAAAAGAAACATTGATGAAGGAAAATACTATAATTTATGAGAAAACGATAGGGTAATTTTGGTAGAATTATTAATGCATAGCCTATGCACGGTTTTGTTTCAGAAATTGTGTTATTTTATCTTCCCTAAAAAAGAGTTAAGAGTTACCGACCTCTTGGTGTTTTCAAAACGAGTATAATCGTTCAGTTTTCAAATGTATAAATCATTTAGATGTATGTGGATGAATAGCTTCAATTTTTTTAATTCAAAGCGGTCAGAGTTAAAGTTGAGTATCTTAATTAATTGAAAATGTAGTCTGAAATCTCAAACCAATTAGTCTACACTCCTATACAAATACATTTTCTTCCATGATGAATTTACATACTGGCTTCTACTTAAAATGCTATCTTATGTTGAGGTTTAGGGCTACAGTGGAAGGGTCGAACAGAACGCATACATGCACGAGCCTTAGTGCATTTTACAAAATAAAATTTCAGAAAGTGTAGTTTACATCACCTGGGAATGAACACGTTATAAATCAGGTCTCATTATGATGGAATAAGTCTCACCCATAAATGTCCCTCAAATTATGCCATTAGGGAGATTTAGCAGTATAACCCCTTGTAACGCTGTGCCATCGTTAGTGTCGACCCGGCAACCTCTGAACTTTTCCACTTGCCACGCGAAACACACACGCAACCCGATCTCCCGAATGGTCCTAAAAAGCGGGAGGCAATTTGAAAAAAGAGGTCACAAGGATAGAAAGTGACCTTTAATGATGGTATCGCATGCTAGTAATGAGGCTGCGGTAGATATAAAAACTAAACATCTGACTTCCAATCTGCCACTAGCGGTCACGAGGTTTTGCCCCAATCACGTTTAGTCGAGGAGGACATCGTAGTCAACGTCATAGTAAATTTCAATACCTGCATCACTTATACATAGCTTTTATTTTTATTAAGAATGCCTCTTTGAAAAAATTCTTTTGTCTAGTTATTTCAGCATTAAATGTGAAGTAAGTAGGCCTAACATTTAGAACTCCTTAACAAGAAGAAAATGTACTGTATTACATTAATTTGTTTGTTTCTTATGTGGTTTAACATAGATAGCGATGTGTGACGCTGGATTCAGAAATTGTGACCTATTAAAACAAATTTTCCTGCAACTTTATACGCTTCGTGACACAGTTTGAAATGCAAAGGTACTTGATACTCATAAGGTACTAAAAACTACACCTTTCGTTACATATTCGCGGAGTAATGCATTTGATTATTTTATGCTACACCAGTACTATAAGATTTTATAAATACCGTATTGAACTATGAATTCAAAAAACTAAACGCATAACGAAAACGGCGTAAACCTAATCGTTGCATTGCCAGAATCCGGCAAACCTTCGGCTCGGTACCCCAGCAATCCGTCGGCGATTTGTCTTCAGTTATGCAATGGAATAACGGAATGCAACGTTAATCGTCGTGAGGATCCAGTTTCCGGGGTAACGGTTCCTAGGCGGAACCTGTTCCGTCGTAGGTTTGGTAAAAAGTGAAATACCGTAGCTAGAAACTGAGACTCGAATGCAAGCCTTTATCGAGATCGGCGGAACACCGTAAACCCCGCAGCGTACGATGTCCTGGCCCCGCTCCCAGCCCCCAGCCCGCCTGCCCCTCTCGGGGCTTTACTGACCTCGTTAATTTCGCAGAAGGAACCCTCAGAGACGTGACAATGGACACCGTTGACAATCTTATCTATTCGAGATTAGACTGAAAATAACTGCGAAGAAAATAAGGCTTGAAATTCAACCTTGATAAGAACATGCAATTGCAATTAATTAATTAATGGCGTAGTGCAAATATCGGTTAGTTTATTTACTTACCAACACCATATTGGTACACTATATTAAACAAAATCGAAGCTTCAATATTAAACCCCCTTTACATCACAGAGTTTTCTGTGTTTACATAAACGTTAGATCTAGAATGGGATTTTTATAAAAACTTCACATGCTATTTGAAGTGTTGTGTGTGGCTGATGAGTTATTGTTGTATGTTTAATTTTAGTATTTTTTTTAGAGGGGAAGATTTATTATATTAGAATAATCTAATAAAGAAAGGGGAAGATAAGATAAGGGGAAGTTAGATTTATTAGAGGGGAAGATTTATTTATTTTTAGAGAATAACGGAATGCAACGTTAATCGTCGTGAGGATCCAGTTTCCGGGGTAACGGTTCCTAGGCGGAACCTGTTCCGTCGTAGGTTTGGTAAAAAGTGAAATACCGTAGCTAGAAACTGAGACTCGAATGCAAGCCTTTATCGAGATCGGCGGAACACCGTAAACCCCGCAGCGTACGATGTCCTGGCCCCGCTCCCAGCCCCCAGCCCGCCTGCCCCTCTCGGGGCTTTACTGACCTCGTTAATTTCGCAGAAGGAACCCTCAGAGACGTGACAATGGACACCGTTGACAATCTTATCTATTCGAGATTAGACTGAAAATAACTGCGAAGAAAATAAGGCTTGAAATTCAACCTTGATAAGAACATACAATTGCAATTAATTAATTAATGGCGTAGTGCAAATATCGGTTAGTTTATTTACTTACCAACACCATATTGGTACACTATATTAAACAAAATCGAAGCTTCAATATTAAACCCCCTTTACATCACAGAGTTTTCTGTGTTTACATAACCGTTAGATCTAGAATGGGATTTTTATAAAAACTTCACATGCTATTTGAAGTGTTGTGTGTGGCTGATGAGTTATTGTTGTATGTTTAATTTTAGTATTTTTTTAGAGGGGAAGATTTATTAGATTAGAATAATCTAATAAAGAAAGGGGAAGATAAGATAAGATAAGGGGAAGTTAGATTTATTAGAGGGGAAGATTTATTTATTTTTAGAGGGGGGATTTTTATTAGCCGTGTAGAAACGAACTAATAAAAATCTTGACCCGGTAAAAAAACTTGTGTTGGTTTAGGATGATACTCTTAGGTATACTAGTCGAAAACATTAGACAGATTCGATTTATTATTCTATAGATTTGACGTATCACAAAATATGCGTTAGATTTTGGAAAGTTCTCAAAATATTACATATTACAAGTTCTTGTTGTACATGATTTTGGGCAAACATGATTAGCAAAGATTAACTCTTTTCTGTAACAATTAGGCCTGGCCTACATCAAACTGCTTTTAATAAGGTTTTGAAAGATATTTATCATTCACATATAACTCTGAGAATAGCACCATCTGAAATTAAGTAAGTGTGGTCATTATTCTATGTTGTTTATCTCATCATACACCAGTAGATAATTTAATGGGAGATTCTCTATATGTCCAGACCTCGCTATGTATAGTTTTCTGAGAAATTAATAATTTGCCTCAACCCATTCGAGCGCTCATATGTTATCACTAATTATAAAAGTGACCACTCCAACCGTAAACACAATTATCGAGAAGATGTATCTCATAGAGCGCAAATAACGAGGGCCAGAGCCGAGGTAACGAGCAAATGAGCGTGCGCAATCAACGATGAAGCTCTTGCGCTTGCGGTGTAACGAGCGTCATAACGACGTCGCTGAATGCCATTCACACTTTCTGGCCACGACGCAACTTTCGATGGAACGTCTTCATAGATGGGGGAAGAGGTAGCGAGGTAGCACGATGGAATGGCCATCAACTCCGTAACAGAGGTTAAGGGGTTACCAGAGGAATTAAATTACAGTAATTGATTAGCATTGAATGATTTATAGAGTGACAGGCTGACAAAAAAAAACAGTTTCTATGCCATTTATAAATTAGTTTCAGCTGGTTCAATCACTATACAGCTAATTTTTTTTATAACCACGTACCGGTATTAGTTTTGGTGAAGATTCTTTGCGACAAATCATAGTGTGTCTTTTTCATTGATTTAGGTTCTGCATTTGAAGGCTATTTTCCATTATGTTCACACAGATGTAGTTGGCCTAGCATTCATTATAATAGTTTAATTTATTTGTCAGTTTGCTATTTATTACAGGAAGTACGAGTTGTAAAAATACACCCAGCCCGTGAATCCATTACAATGCACAAACCAGTCATAGCTCATAAAACCATTATTATTTGACTGAATTATGACATGTGCAATGGAACATTATTTACGACTTATCGTTAAAGATTGACTTATAGTTCTATATAGGCCTACAACTTGGAAGAAGTTCTCAAGTGGAATTCATTTATGCATATAATGTTTATTGTTTGCAATAGAGTAAATTACTTTATTTGTGATAATTGTCCCATTTAAGCCGAATATTATGTTTTTGTTAGGTCATGATAATTAAAATCTGTATATATCTAAGAAATACTGACAATTTTTTTTATACTGTGACAAGCCCAATGATAAAAGAGTTGCTTTGAGGTTGAACATTGATAAAACCTAGATATCGTTGTCTCATCGAAATTCGACCAAAAATTCATTTGATCCGGGACAATTAATTGAATAGCGTTGGCAATGCCATAAATATTTCAAGCTAGGCTGAAAATAACATTCTTTTCCTGCTTGTACAGTTTTGAATTATGCCTCTTACTCTTCAACTTTAACATTTTCCCATAAAAGTTGTATTCATTTGAACCATTTCTAACCATCAATTCATTTAGACAATTTAAAGGTGCACAGAGAAATGTAGAATATTTTTATGGTTTCTAGCTAAAATTGTTATCTTTTGTAAACCTAGCAACGATTTAAACATTTCATTTCCTTAAAATTTTCAGTGAATCACAAATTTTGTCAGTTACATACAAAATTGTAGGCCTATATGTTAACAATTTTCATACAAATTGTCAAGTTAATGGAAATGAAAATACCATGTCGCCAATTAAATTACAAATTTTGGATGATTTGTTTAACAAGATAAATTTGGAAAGAAATTTTACTTAGGCCTAATCAAGATGTCTGGACCCCGAAGTACCTCAAAATCAAACCAATCTTCAGTTGAGAGCACACACACTTTCTTAAATTTCCAGTGACTGTCTGGACGTTTACCATAAGAGCGGCTATCTAAATCTTCAGTGACTTTCAATAACATTACGACCAGAGCGAGTGTGTACCAATTTTCGTCTTCCCGGCCTGGACCTTTACCATGAGAGCGACCACATTTTTACCAATCTTCGACGTTCCGGCCAGTACCATTACCACTACAGCGACCACGTACCCAGATAAGGACGTTTACTTGACCTAAAAACTGCTATATACCTACATATTTATTTCTTAGAAATTTTCAGTCTATATTAACTAACATTCTGGTTTAGCCTATTTGATTAATAAAATCAATTGTGAAATTTTTAATTTGTCTTTTTTTCTAAAAATATGTTGAATAACAGTGAGGAGTACACAAAAAACTAATAATAAAATTTAATAATGTTAGAATAATATGCTATTAAAGTTTATGTAAAAATGTCAATATATAAAATACTGAAAAATATTCTTTTGATATGCCTTTGGCTGCCACGATATAAAAATAATAAACCAATGCAAACTTAAATTAAGGCTTATGAAAACTGTTGAAGCGTATTTGAAATATCTTATATTGGAGCTGAATTTCACAAATAAAACAAAACAAAAAAGTATTTGTTGTTAGAACACTAACACTTGTCTAATGATTCAATCAATTACCCTTCTTTGGTAAGATTACCATTGAAACTTGGAAAGCCTGTAGTGCCAGTGCGTAGCCCTGGGGACCAATGTGAATTAGAATGGGATTCTGCTCATCTAAAGGACCTTTCTAACGTTAGGTGCGGTTTTCTCATACAATGTTCACAAGGTGAGAAAAAAGGAAAAGAAACATGCATATATGGATTTTTATTATTTAGACACGCTCTTCTTATTATGTTACAAGCTCTGTAATTGTAACTAAAGCTCAGGGACTTGGAGAAATAGTCTCTTCTCACTCATGACCCAGATAAGCTCAAGCACTTTTTGTTGCAGTATAAAACAGCCATAAAACTTTTCAAACTGTTATTTATACTTAAAATAAAGTTAAATTAACTTTGTTTTAGACTTCATTATTGAATAATTCCCAACCATTCAGCTATGACAGCAGAGCCGGTGTATCAGGGGAGGTGAAGGTGCGGAGCGTTGACGGCGGGTATCCCCTCGATGGCTCTGGGTTGATAACAGGGAACGGACGATCCTGATAGAATCACGTGTCTGATGGGGCTCCCCCAGCTAGGAGACCGGCGATGGCATCTGAGAACGCCCTACGAGGAGGAATGGCCGGGGCGCCGCCCACGGGGGACCGAGTGTGCTGTGCAAACTTGGAAACTATATAGCTAGGGTTAGGGACACAAGATGGAACACGCTTGTGGAGGAGGGCTTTAAAGTGGATTTAATGATAATCTGAGTTTTTCTCTTTGCATTTGTGTCCATAAATGCAATAAAGTTTCGAATTAGACAACTGGAAGAGTTTAATTCGCTTGAGCGCTGGTTACTTGTGATTCCTGTGTAGAGAGATGAAAGTTTCAAGATTTTGGCACTTGGTTTATGGAAAACTTCCAGAGCTGATGGATTATTTTTAATACGTTAATGACGCTTAAAAAATATAAAATGTTCTAACTATTTTTTTACCAAGGAAATTGATTGATTTTGGGTTAAAAAGAGAGAAAGAAAAAAAAAGAAAAAGTCGCTTCAGGATCTCAATTTTTAGCGAACTAATGAACTTGCGTAAAGAATTTAGTAAACTCAAAACTATGAATGAAAACGGGAAAAAAATAAATAAAAAATAAAAAAAAAACATTCATACAACAAAAATTAGCAAATTTTTTAAAAGTATTCTTTGTTTCAAAGGCAACTAGTGTTGTACTAGAAGAAGTTTATGTAAATACATTTTTTATACAGTATTGATTTCGACTGTGATAGACCTACCATTATTAGAGCTTCATGATGTAAAAATTGCAGAAGTATATCCAGTTCTTTGTAAAATCTAATCCCTTCCTGTACCTAATGTACTTAAATAATTTTATCGGTTTAGGGTCGTAGAAGATAGAGTGTAGAGTAGAATGGTTTAATCTTAAATTTGATCAATCAAACGGTAGTTATAAAATACAACTAACGTCTTAAACTGATATGTTTTAAGTTGAACGCATATCTTCCATAAAAAGTCTGCACTAATAATAAACCCCTGTACAGCAATGAATAGCCAATGAGCGAACAGCAGCAGACTGAGTGCAAAGGCGTTCTCTGCAGCCATTAGACGCTGGGAGAAGAGTATTTCAGTGATACTTTAAGCCTGGTTTACACGGGTCGAGTACAGCGGGCGAGTTACTTGTCCCAGTTACTAGACCCAGCTGTTGTTTTGTTTAACTAGCCCAGCACTTGACTCGCCGATCTGTCTACACCAAGCGAGTTGGAGAGCGAGTGTCAACTCGCACACTGGCTCGCCCGCTGTACTCGACCCGTGTAAACCAGGCTTTAGAGCGGAGCAGTCTGATAAATAGCGAGATAAGTTGTCGGGCTCGGATAGCAATCACCTGTTTGTTTCCGAGAACCGCGAACAGCGAACAGCTGATCGGACGTTTAGCGATAAATCAAGGCTAGTAATTGTGGTTGAAGCTAAGGCGTCTAAATTGTCCGAGTGTCCGGCTCTGGTGATTTGCATTTGTAATAACAGTAGATTATAATCCAGGCCAGTGACTCGCGCACTTCCTACCTTTCTGGATAATAACCTCTCCGTACACCTACAACCTACCTAGGAATGTCAAGTGCAAGGATGTTAACCTCAACAAGCTGCCAGCATGCATGCTGTCATGTAACGGTGGCAAGAGTGTGTTATATAGAACAACGACTTGTGCGGGGATGCTGATCCCACAGTGATCTTACAATTAATCTCAGACCTTGCATGTAGTAATATGACCACTTTATGGATCATGATTTCTACATAAACTTACAAATTGCAAACTTGCATGAAAACTTGCGGTATCGGAGAGCGATCATCGATGGGTCGGGTCCGGACGCCTGTGAGTGAGCGTGCGTCAGTCAAGGATCCTCATTTAATCCCTCTGGTTACTTCACTAAGCAGATCGGCTATTGCTCTAAGTGGTCATAATGCTCGCCTTTGATTCCAAAGGTTGCTGGTTCGATCATAAGAAAAGGTATAGTAGTTATTTAAAGGTTCGATTCCGGATTTTCCGAATTTGTCATTGAGCTATTAATTAATGATGCTTTCTAATAACTGGTCAATGTTAGATAGTAACAAGAATGGGGTTTGGGCCGTTCCCCGTCAAAACGTAAAAAATGCCAGTGTCATAGATACACAGAAAAAAATAATAAAAAAGTAATGGTTTCATTCCTAGAATGTAAAGATAGCAATTGAGACAAGAAGACCAATATAAAAAGTTTGTGATATTGTTATCAATAAATCTTTAATTAAGTATTAAAAAATACTAATAAAAAACAATAATGAATACATTTGGTATAACCATGTCATCCATTGTTGGTAAACAAAATGTCCCAAATTAGTTAAACAACAAAGCCCGACGAAATCAGCTCTAATTTCAAGCCCACTCAGCAGCGCTGCGAAACAAAGACGTCAACCAACAATGGACCCGATAATCCCACAATAAAGGTGCTGCTATACATCGACGTCACGTCACGTCACGTCGCGTCACGTCCACGTTCGCATGGTATGCTCCCTGTGTATTCAAATGGAACCGGCTATACATCGACGTCACGTCACGTCACGTCACGTCGCGTCCCGTCCGCATTCGCACTCGAATGCTCTGAGGAGCATTCGGGTGCGAATCGGTGCGAATGGGTGCGAATGAGGACGCGACGTGACGTGACGCGACGTCGCTGTATAGCCTCTACCAACGTCCACTCGGCCGTTCGGCTTTCGCCTCGGGTATCCTCGTGCGCAATCGGGAAACTTCGGAACCAATGAGAGCAAGGGTGGATTTTGTTCGAATGTTTGTTTTGTTTACTTCCGTCTAGGCCTAGTTCTTAGGCCTATCAGTTGATGAGAGTGAGTGGTCCGCGTAGGGTTTTTGGCAATTGTTATTGCCATGGATGATGAGTTACTAATTAGTTTAGTGGAAGAAAAGAAAGAAATTTACGACCCTTCCCACAAACTGTACATGAGCAATGTAAGAAGAAATGCTGTTTGGGAAGAAATTGCGACACAGATGAACAGTACTTCCATTTAGAACCCTACTCAAATATTGCACAAAATTTCTATGTGTTGACGACGGTTGTTTATATAATTTATCGAAACACAAAAGGTAACCTCTATATTGCCAGTAGTGATTATGTCGCTACTCGTATGTTTATTTATGCGTTTTAAAAATTATTTCAATACTTTATTAAATATGTTATTAGTTTATGCTAAAATGCTGGAATGTACGTACAATGACAGTAAAATGTTGTATTCCTGAAACAGTTACACAGGAAAACCTAATTCATTTGGAGTAATCACCAATTTGTCTTTGGATACAGTAAAACCCTCTTTATAATATAGAAAACCTTACACTTCAAATATAATATGTTTACAGCCCTTACATATTTAAATACATCTATAGAAAACCCTCGACTTATTATCTACATGGAGTCCATATCTCAACCTTTTTTCAACGCTTTTCTATATCTCCCATATCTCAACGCTTTTTTTCGCACGCGCGCGCGGAATCCGTGAGAATTGGCAGAATGGACGTGACGTCCAGTGCGAATGCGAATACTTGACGTCGATGTATAGCAGCCCCTCCGGAATCGCCGGATCCATCAGTGCGAATGGATGCGAATGAAGACGTGACGTGACGTGACGTGACGTCGATGTATAGCAGCACCTTTACGCGCCTCGCGCATGCGCAGCGGTCCGTCATCTGTCCCGCGCATGCGCAGCGGTCCGTCATCTGTCCCGCGCATGCGCAGCGGTCCGTCATCTGTCCCGCGCATGCGCAGGGCTGTCCCCAGGAAAGGAGCGATCACTAAGGCATTTGAAATTCTTTTCAAGATGCAAAAAAAACGAATTTAATGTAATTTTGAAAAAATGTTAGTTTAATATTACGGTAGATAAAGATTAAAAGGTAGTCAACTACGCTTAAAAAAATATACTTTTAAATACTCGCCTAAGGCTCGACAGGGGCTCCACCCCATGCCCCCTTAGGAGTTGCCCTGAATTCGTTACTTCTTGTTAAAGTCGCAAATAGTGAACAACTACACATAAATATAAGAGTTTACCCTTAGCCACGACAAAGACAGAACTGGCTAGAATTAAAATTACAAAAAAATTGGTTCTGGTTGTAATGGGTGGAGATTATTCAAAACGTAAAATAAATAAGCTTGTAAGTAACTAAAATATATTCGCTAACGGCTCGTTTTCAGAGGCCCTTTCCCCTAACCCCCTTAAATGTGTCTAACTACTCGAATAATAACAGTTATTTAGATCGAATGAGAAATTCTCAAATAAAACGAAAGATTATTCTTTGTGGTAAAATTGATTTCGTCGATATTAAAAAGTAAACACCGTCGGGATTGCTGAAGAACTAAAGTGTGGATGGGGAAAGTACTTAGTTAGAACATGGATCTATTATAGGGAAACTAGATTTTACAAATTGATAAGCAATTGGAATGACATTGGAATTCCTTTTTGGAATGGCATTGCTTACTCAAATAACGTCTGTAACCACCCTTCAACAGCTTTCCTGAACACAAATTCAATGAGAACACAGAGGCCGCTACAGTCGCCAGTAACAGCGGCTGCGCGGCAGGCAGCAACACAGCGGTTTCAACAATTAAAGGGCGCACGCGCGGTAAAATGAATCACGGAGACCCCGTGACGCGTGACCCGCCTATTCCCCTACTTAGCACTGGGTTCGTCTAGTTTATCACCCGGCATTCCCCACCCAATGACATTCCCTTTGTTGAGCGGCTCCGCGTCGCTCCCTAATCTGAACATGATTAGCGACACGGACCGCGAACCCTGTGAGGCTATGAGTAGTGAGCGACACGGACCGCGAACCCTGTGAGGCTACGAGCAGTGGTATTGGAACCAATATAGGTATTCGGCTCTGCTATGGTTTACGCCTTGTGAGACGAGCGGCTTTCTTCTCTCCCAGGTAATATGGCAGACTGATTGCATTGAGATTTCTCTGTTTTCTCGACGTCTCGTCTTGCGAAAGCGGATTGAAGAGTTCTCTAATACGCCGTTATGATGTGTGGTTTACCGAATAGCCTGACATAATGGAAGATGGGATTTTTTACGTGGGTGCAACACTTTCTGTTACGTAAAGTTGCGCGTGTAGCCTACGAGAACTATCGTTAGAAATTCCCAATTGGATAACTTAAGTGCGAAAGTATTCTGTAGAATCAACACATCAGAATCAAAATTAAATAATCGGGGAAGAAGAATTTTTCCTCTCTATACTGGAGATACATTTACATATTCATTTGTCTCTACCAGAGAAAAGTCGAACTTGACAAGAAGTTTAACACGAGAATGTCAAACATTACATATTAAGTTACATCCGTGAAGTCAGTATACTTACACTTTCAAAACAAAATAATACAACAAAGCTGAGTTGAAAGCAAAATTTGCTTCATAAGTTTGCACTGCCGTCCGCGTCGCCGCGCCAGCAATCTGCCGTAGCCGTCTTTGCCTAGCCAACGTTTCATGGGGTGCACGTATAGCGTTTGCCGCTTGCATAATGCATGGTCGGTCCATACATATCCTATTTTAAATCTGCCAACGATCAGACGAAGACCGACGCGCAGAATTGAATACACAGATTGTTTAACAAGTCTGACAAAATATCAGCCACTTCACTCACCTGTTTCCAGTTTCGTTGTCTGCACTTTAAACAGGGTGAATTGTCAATGGAATATTTTCAGTTGTATATGAAGTTTGTAATAGTCAAGGTAGACTGGGAGTAATTTCAGTACATTATACAATTGTTTATGTTTGAACCTTCTGGTATAAAATCTAGAAAATGAAAATTAATTAACCGTGAAGTACATCACTCATAAATTGTATGGAAACTAACAGGTATAGAAAATCCTCATATATGGGGTCAAAATAAAAACAATCTTTGTTTTCACTTACGAATTGCCAACATTTATTATTATTTAAACTATACCTCTGGATTAAGGTGCATTCGCCATCCAACAAAACTTTTGGCCTCCTCTTATTCGAACAATACGTATTCATATCCACTTGCAATAGTTTTTTTTTCATGTGCATTGTAACATGAAAGGGAATCGAACAGTTTTTACTGCATAATAATACATTTATAAAAATCTAAAACTTAGCAAAAGAGAACATTTTTAGTGCAAGTCTCATTTCAAACCATTGATGTATCTCTCCTCTGACATAAAAGCCCTAGCAATGGAAAAAAGGAAACACAAGAGAAAAAAGCGTCGTCCGTTTCCGTAGACGTAAAAGCAAGTCCCGCTAAACACGAGGTTTACCTGGGACTCACTCGTGCGTGGTGCGTGTGAGAGCGTGTGAGTGCGTGTTTACGTCCTGTCAGCGTCCCCGACACAACACGACGGTCGTGTGTGTGTGTGTGTGTGTGTGTGTGTGTGTGTGCGTGGAGAGTGGTCACAATGCGGCCTCATCGCAGTCCGTTATCAAACGCATGCAAATCCGCCCCGTTATCGGGGAGATGTTGCGTCATCCCAAGTGTGTCAGCACCTCCGTCACGTGACCGAGGTCTCCGACTCTGGGTTGGATGCGATATGCGATGCGATGCATCGCGTCGTATCATTCGAGATACAGTAGCGCATTCTCATGAGAATAACGCATCTTGTTACACAAACAATTATCCAGTAAGTTTCGATCGTTAGTTTTGATCTAAAAGTCGAAGTCGAAGTGTGTTTTGTATCTTCAACTTTATGTACACGACCAGTGGCGATGCGATATTGCAATATTCATGTACTTGTGTTATATCAAATTAATATTCAATATTATCATGTCTCACGTCGTGGCAATTTGTTGTTTGCACTTTATAATGCACTAAATATACCTCGATACTTTGAGAAGATTTTGTACCTGTTTTACTACCGACCTCTTTGTTTTGTTCGTGATGTTGCATACGGTGATTCCAGTAAAATGAGACTAATTATTACTCATTGCTCACTTTCAGAAGATAGATCCTATGATACAATATCAGACAAGTGTCAGTTAAAGCCGATATAATTTATTGAATAACAAAGTTCATATAATGGAGGATAATTTGCTACAAACCATAAGATTGTCATCATCATGGGGCCCCTTCCTCTTTGTCCATTGCTAGTGTAGAGAATAAGATATCGAATATTTATGTTTCTCCCAAGAGACTGTTCAAGATATGGCGACAAATGAGCAAATAAATGCACGCAATAAATGATTTTATATCTGGCTATCAATAAACTACACCAGTATCATGAGCCGATACACTGAGTGTATCATTCACTGACTTCTGCTTCTGCGTTCGTAACAATGAGATACCGTATAACATCACGATGAAAATACAGCGTACGCGTTCTGGGCACTGGGTTGAATGGACTGCGCTTAGACAGCCTACACCAAAAAAATATATGAACTATAATCTCAAAATCATTTTAATCTATCAAGTCAATTGAACTAGTTGCCTACTATTTCCTTTCCACGTTGTACAACCATATCGCTTGAGATGTTGTACTTAAATATAAGTTTGATCATTTAATAATTGATGAGGTCACAAAAGACACAAACTATTAAGATTTGTCAAAAATGTAATTAAATTCAATACCTTATTGAACCTCAAAATAGTAATAAAGAATTCTGGAAAACAGATGCTAAGTTTTAAGAGTAATATAAGCGATCTGTAGGTTGCTACATAAACTTGAACTAAAATACCGTAATTATATCCAACCGTGAAATATATTCCCCCTATATTAAAACAAATTGCTATTCTACGCCTTTTAATAAGGAGTTCTTCTCTTATAAATTTTACTAGAATTATAACCGTATCATGTCCGTAACGAATCATTATAATGGGCACCAACGGTAACGCACATTACTCTGCGAATAATGAATACATTTCATGCTTCATAGTAAGCTTAGTTTTTCCCGAGAGGTGATTGAATAAAAGCTAATAAAATGGTGTTTACGATGAACAAAAAACTTTCAAATTGCCTAATTAATAGGCCTAAAATTTTTACTCATCGACCCCTTCATACCATTAACAATTGTTTGTCTCGGAACATGTAATGAATTTTAAAAATCGCTTGTTTGCATTTATAATTTTTAATTGAAGATTGTCGATTAGTTTTATTTGAAAATAATAGATTTGCCCTTAAGATAGACTTGACAGTAAACCATGGCCCTCCTCCAAACTAGCATATAACGCCCAGCAAGCTGTATTTCCCGTATTAATATAGCTTGGGACTTTTTACTTCGATAAATTGGCAGGTAAAATCTATATTTATATACATATTTAATAGGCGACGCGTTTTTTTGTTCAAGGAAGTCCTCCTACAGTTTTTTAAGCGATTTTAATGATTTTGGTGTCATTGGGTATAGAGCTTACCGTGAAGTTGTTTCTAAAAGTAAATTGGTATATATTCAGGACGGACCCTGCAAAACCTAAAAGTTTGCTATATCTCCATTTGATTAACATTGGCTTAAGGAAATGCATCAATTTTCAGGTTGAACATAATAGCTGTAAAGTGCAAACAAGCGAAAGAATTATTCTATGTATTTAATAAATCCGTTATATCACGGGCGCTATGTTAAACCATGCGGAGAATACATCGGTCAACGAACTGCATTTGAAGAGTGTAAACAGTAAAATGTATTTTTGTTTCATCAAAGAAAATAAATTAATCGCTTGATTTCAATCAACGAATACACAAGTTTATCTATAGTATTAAAATTTTCATTAGTATGTATATTTAAAAAAAAATTGTACTCCACACAATTTCAGATTTTTTTAGATTTAAAGATATAGAAGCTCTGTGGTATAATGTGCAGCTTGTGTGTGTGTATGTCTGTGTTGGAGTAGGAGAAAGCAAAACCTACAGTCTTTTACACAGTAAAAAAATTGGAGTAATCATATAAACAATTTAAATTATGAGAAATTGTAGTACTGTAAATGTTTCGAGGCATAGAAATAAGCCATCTCGAAACACGTCTGCCCACTACATTTTACACTCGTTGAACATGAGCCGATCCTCCCGCAGCGCTTGTTCCTGAGGACGCGGTCACATCGAGCGGTTCGGGACTTTTACGGCTAAACTGTACACGAGGGCAAGGCCGGGGACGAGTCAGTATGACGACTAACGGGAACACAAACGGCAAACAACCGACAACCTGTCTGTGACTGTGACTGTGACTGTGACTCGCAGCCGCGGGTCACCGGGGGTCACGTGACTGCGCGTGCGAGTGCGTACGTCATAAACTAAGTTAGTGCGAGTAAACTTTGTAAACCCTCTCGGTACGAGCAATGGAAGTGTTAATGTGATGTAGGTCTGGTAACAAAATTACCCCACTTATAGAGGGTTCAGCTTAACCCGAGCGTTAAAGTCTCTGGCGGTCTCTGTAAAATGGATTGCAATGGATTAATTTTTTTTTTAATTCTGACGGCTCTGAAAAAAATAAAGCTAATAACTTTTGTTTTTAACTACGCCATGATAAATCACATATCACTTTTACCACACAAAAATAAATTTATGTATAATGTAGATAGTTATATTTAATATTATATGTTTCTCTAACACTTTTTATGACACTTCCGGAGTTATGTCACTCTAACTCAGGTTTAATTTTAAATGTTTTCTTTATCATACATAATAAGAGATTACTAAATACTCAATTTGTAGAAAGATTGCTTCAGTTCCTTTATCAACTTATACTTTAAAAGAAGTGCTCAAGGCGGCGACACACTACTGGTCTCTGCACTGGACCGTACATCGGACCGAGCATCGTACCGAGCGCTCTGGAGGCGGTTTCCTTGCGAAACATCAAAGAAAAGATCGGTCCGGTGTATAGACCGAGGTTCGGTAGTGTGTCAGGGTCAATTTTGCTCCGTACGCCGTCCCGAACGTCGCTTGAACGCTCGCATTTAAAAAAATAGACCTCCCCCCGCATCCTCTCACTCACCCAGGTTATCCCTCTTTCCTTCACCTCGCTCGGTGAATTTGCCCGGCACGATGATCGGTCCGATGTCTTGTTCGGGGAGATGTTCGGAGTAAATTTACTTCCCTGTATGAGGCTATGTTCGGTACGATGCTTGGTCCGGTGTACGGTCCGGTGGAAAGTCCGAGTGTATCGCCGCCTTTAAACTTGCTTTACCCCCCGACGTCTTCTCACACATTTTTATTTGTGAGGTATATAAATCGAACATTGCGTGTTATTGGAGTTCTAAAGAAAAAACATACATTCTGGTAAATGCATAAGTTATACGTTCAAGGACATACGGTATTTGCATTTGATTCTCACCAGTCACCGACTCACTGCTGGGGTGCTGTGATGGTCATGGACAGCCATTATCACGTGACCGCCGCGCGTCCAGCAGGTGCGCAGGCGCGAGTATGGGAGCCTGCGGCGGTGTAATGCAAGAACGTGCGTTGGAACGGAACAGGAAGCGTCGGTTCTCACAGGACAACGACATCGATACCTTGACCGCTAGGAAGTGGTTCTTCCGCCGCCCCGTGGACCGCCGTCCGCCGTCCCTGACCCAATACGACGCGGAGAGGAAGAGGGAACGAAGGAATTGAATGGCGGTTGCAGCATACGGCGTGAAAAGTGGACGGGTGAAAATAAACATGTACTTTGTGAGTGGTTGTGCAGAGGCCACGATGCTTAAACGATAGTATTGCCTAAGAGATGTTTAGGATATTTAAAACACCAACAGAAAAAATATTCATCCTTATTTTAACTTGAAATTAAATTACATATACTTAATAAAAATATAAGATCAGCCTAGAAGGTAGAGTCATTTAATCTTATTACTTTTATAAGTATGGGCTAGTATTTTGTTTTGAAATTATTAATAATAATGTATTCAATTTAATATGCATTAGACTCATTTCTTGTGTTATAATCGTCTGAAAAAGCCTTGAATGGGCTTTAAAATAGTCCTTTTAGTATTTCAATTATATTTTAAAGCAATTTTAACGAATAAACCTTAGTAGATGGGCGTTCCCAACCTAAACTATAAATTTTTAATTGTACTACCACAGAAAAAGGAAACGATATCGTTTCGTTTTTCTGTAGTACTACTGAGAAGACGTAACGTCTCGAAATTGTGCCACCCAGAAGGCCTCCCAAAAATTGAAAATCACCAGATTAGTTTGCATGTTATAAAAATATTTAAAATTTCTACTAGTTATAAGTATTCCAAACAAAAGTTATTATCATTAAGTTATCTCCAGCTTTGGTTGGCTATATTTTTTATCAGTTTGATTATTATTAAAACATAAGACTCTCATTGCCGTCTGCAGCTCGCAGAAGTTGCAATGTTGACAGAGAGCACAACAGTTCAGTGGCTTCTCTGCCATTAAAATGCATCAACCACCAACCATGAAGTCATTAATATTGTCTTGCAGCATAACCGTTGCCTATTAGGCCTCGTCATTAGTTATAAACCGTACGGAGCTCCATCATTATTGAATATATGCAGCTATAGAAGTTCTTGTAAAAGATATTTTTAGTATTTTTTTTATCAAGACCAATTCAACTATAGTAACTTTTTGAATTTTACCATTATTACTTCCTTATATTTTAAATTATAACTCGAGAAACTGGTTATTACCTTATTTCTTTGATTTTGTTTTATTTGGGAAAAAGGCCTAATCAAAACATGTTATATGGGCAAAACAAAAATATTTTTGATGTAAATAAAAATACTACATTAAAAATACATTTTACAAGTGTTGGCATAGGTTATATTAAAAACTTTTAATGTTTTTTCATACACTACGTACTTTTGGTTCCTAGTTCAATCCGCAGAGATAAAATTAAGATAACTCATTTAAATCAACACGACCAATTTCATTCGTGTCTGGTTTTGATTGGAATGTATCATTAGGAACGAAAATTATGTATGGCCGAACAGTAGTAATTTATGTTACTGTTAATCATTTGCTGACAGCTGTTCTGATATTTCCCTGCCACCATTCACCGCAAGACAAGTGTTCCTGATTATTTCGACCATAAATTACGATTCTATCGTAGGAGCCATTGCCTTTCAAACGCTACGATTTATTATCCTTTGTTCTATATGCGTTTATTGTAACATACTTCTTTAGGATTTCGCATTCTTGGTATGTCGCAATTTTACAAGTTTACTGGAGTTACAGTTTAAAGTAAAATAATTCAACACAGCAATGTTGTAATTTATTGAAGGAAATTTATAAATTTCATTTTTGTGAACTTATGTCTTAACATGTGAATCAGTAGCTGATTGCCTAATATATATCACGCGTCTCGTTTTAAACGTTTTCTGACTTTTACATTACCTTTATGATTAAAGTTATGGGAGTTATAGGCCTACAGTATTAATCAACAACCAATCATCATAAAGCTGGAGAGTCATTTATACTGTAAAAGAAATTTAAGAAATTCATGATCAAAACAACAGGAGCTATTATATTTATTAATTCAGCCTAAAAGTGAGATTTTCTTGTTTTTTCTTTAGGGAATGGGAAATTTTAAAGATTAATGATTGAAGCATTCCCTTCTATAGGCCTATACTTAAATTATACTTGTAAATATACTATTGTATCAGAGTAAAGTTTATTAAACTGAATTAAATCTTTAACTTCGAAGTATTTTATTCTATTTGGAAAATGAACGATTTAGTTATTTACCCATTGCCGTTACACACTTTCGATTTTAAGTCTTGGTTTAAGTAAAATAAACAAGAAAACTAAACGACATGTATGATACCATTTGCCTCACATTCAACAAGATTGTTACTGTTGAAATGTTACTACAGTACTTTGATCTCGGAATCTTCTTCGCCCTGGAAGAGATTTCTACGTTGCCGAAGTGGGATAACAGTTAGGAGATGCAAATGCGGACCCATAATGGCAGAGAGTTGCAGGCCCGTACATCACCACAATAGCTCGTCCCACGGCGAGGGCAGCCCGGCCCCGGCCCACTCTCAAATTTGGCGTTGCCCATTACCCCCACAAGCGATTCGGGACGCCTGGTCAAGCCGCGCAATAATAATTTATGGCGACCAAAAGGTTAGAGTGTCCAAGTACGAAATCTGTTCTTAAATTTTGCAAACCGACGGATTATTAGTCAAGTAAACTTTTGAATTCACACATAAACAAACTGTAATGAGGTCTTTAGTAAAAAATAACGATCGTATGGCTTTTAGTGAAGGGAGATTAGAAATTAACTGACAGTTCTCCTCGCCTGAGAAGCCTGCACTTTTTCGTTTTCTATGCTGGTGGATCAACGGCTTAAACGTGACTTCTGTCCGAACCATAGGAGCGGCTGTAAACGATATTTTTGTCCCTGAGCCGGGAGTTGAACCCTGGCCTGCTGGTAATAAAAATATTAAATTGAAAGAAAATGTTTATACATTATCAATTTTACAGATATTATCATTGACTATCTACACTATTGACTTTGTATACAAAGAGCTACCCAATATTTGCTCAAATTCACTAAAATATGACAGTGGGGTAAACCGGGTATAAAACTGCTGCACTAAAGCGTCTGAAGGTTGACACCCTGACCGGGCAGCCCAAACCGCCCAGCGTCCAACGTCCAGCGCCCACCAGGCCATCGCGGCGCGGCCCACGGCGAACCTCGTAATATTCAACTGACACTTTACGATCTGTTTACTCGGGCAATGATAATTCTTGGTTTTTACGTGCCTGATCGCCTTGTAGAGTGGAATGTCGTGTTCACGCGCTTTTGCCACGGATTATTCTTTTATTGCTTCACGAGATGAAGCAAATTAAAATAAGCTAGTTCAGTAGAGATAGCTACTAAGAGTAAAGATGTAATTATTTTATCTATATAACTTTTAGTAAGTTAATAGCTTCAAACCGTTTTGATGTCATTAATAACAGCACGAAAGATTTTTCAAATACTTGCAGACCTTTGCTTAAGGTGCTTTGTAATAGAATAAACAGAAACTCGACAAAATAATAAACAAACTAGAAACTAAATGGAATAACATTTCAACTAAATACCTGAACAATCCACAATAAGACGTTGTAGTGTCAAAGCTTTGGTCCTTAGGAACGACTCTCTCGAGGAACCGAGGGGTGAGGGTGAGGGACGACAGGGCCGCGAGGAACCAGGAGTCCCCGAGCTCTCCGGGCTCGACGTCGGTGCGGCCGGACTCGCTCATGAACCGTGGCCTCTGACACATCTCCTGCAACAGAGAGGTAAGTGTGAGGGACGAAAGGGCCGCGAGGAACCAGGAGTCCCCGAGCTCTCCGGGCTCGACGTCGGTGCGGCCGGACTCGCTTATGAACCGTGGCCTCTGACACATCTCCTGCAACAGAGAGGTAAGTGTGAGGGACGACAGGGCCGCGAGGAACAGGAGTCCCCGAGCTCTCCGGGCTCGACGTCGGTGCGGCCGGACTCGCTCATGAACCGTGGCCTCTGACACATCTCCTGCAACAGAGAGGTAAGTGTGAGGGACGATAAGGGCCGCGAGGAACCAGGAGTCCCCGAGCTCTCCGGGCTCGACGTCGGTGCGGCCGGACTCGCTCATGAACCGTGGCCTCTGACACATCTCCTGCAACAGAGAGGTAAGTGTGAGGGACGATAAGGAAGCGAGGAACCAGGAATCCCCGAGTTCTCCGGGCTCGACGTCGGTGCGACCGGACTCGCTCATGAACCGTGGCCTCTGACACATCTCATGCAACAGAGAGGTAAGTGTGAGGGACGACAGGGCCGCGAGGAACCAGGAGTCCCCGAGCTCTCCGGGCTCGACGTCGGTGCGGCCGGACTCGCTCATGAACCGTGGCCTCTGACACATCTCCTGCAGCAGAGAGGTAAGTGTGAGGGACGAAAGGGCCGCGAGGAACCAGGAGTCCCCGAGATCTCCGGGCTCGACGTCGGTGCGGCCGGACTCGCTCATGAACCGTGGCCTCTGACACATCTCCTGCAACAGAGAGGTAAGTGTGAGTGACGACAGGGCCGCGAGGAACCAGGAGTCCCCGAGCTCTCCGGGCTCGACGTCGGTGCGGCCGGACTCGCTCATGAACCGTGGCCTCTGACACATCTCCTGCAACAGAGAGGTAAGTGTGAGGGACGACAGGGCCGCGAGGAACCAGGAGTCCCCGAGCTCTCCGGGCTCGACGTCGGTGCGGCCGGACTTGCTCATGAACCGTGGCCTCTGACATATCTCCTGCAAAAGAGAGGTAAGTGTGAGGGACGAAAGGGCCGCGAGGAACCAGGAGTCCCCGAGCTCTCCGGGCTCGACGTCGGTGCGGCCGGACTCGCTCATGAACCGTGGCCTCTGACACATCTCCTGCAACAGAGAGGTAAGTGTGAGGGACGACAGGGCCGCGAGGAACCAGGAGTCCCCGAGCTCTCCGGGCTCGACGTCGGTGCGGCCGGACTCGCTCATGAACCGTGGCCTCTGACACATCTCCTGCAGCAGAGAGGTAAGTGTGAGGGACGAAAGGGCCGCGAGGAACCAGGAGTCCCCGAGCTCTCCGGGCTCGACGTCGGTGCGGCCGGACTCGCTCATGAACCGTGGCCTCTGACACATCTCCTGCAACAGAGAGGTAAGTGTGAGGGACGACAGGGCCGCGAGGAACCAGGAGTCCCCGAGCTCTCCGGGCTCGACGTCGGTGCGGCCGGACTCGCTCATGAACCGTGGCCTCTGACACATCTCCTGCAACAGAGAGGTAAGTGTGAGGTACGACAGGGCCGCGAGGAACCAGGAGTCCCCAAACTCTCCGGGCTCGACGTCGGTGTGGCCGGACTCGCTCATGAACCGTGGCCTCTGACACATCTCCTGCAGCAGAGAGGTAAGTGTGATTGACGAAAGGGCCGCGAGGAACCAGGAGTCCCCGAGCTCTCCGGGCTCGACGTCGGTGCGGCCGGACTCGCTCATGAACCGTGGCCTCTGACACATCTCCTGCAACAGAGAGGTAAGTGTGAGGGACGACAGGGCCGCGAGGAACCAGGAGTCCCCGAGCTCTCCGGGCTCGACGTCGGTGCGGCCGGACTCGCTCATGAACCGTGGCCTCTGACACATCTCCTGCAACAGAGAGGTAAGTGTGAGGGACGACAGGGCCGCGAGGAACCAGGAGTCCCCGAGCTCTCCGGGCTCGACGTCGGTGCGGCCGGACTCGCTCATGAACCGTGGCCTCTGACACATCTCCTTCAACAGAGAGGTTGGACTAGCGAGGCAATTGATCATAAGGTCTCGGTGAAAAGCTACCTTAAGTTAATTTATGAAAGTTAACAAAGCACATTATCTGCAATAGATTCAACAATTTTTTTTTTTTTTTTTTTTTTTTTTTTTTTTGAGGGAGAGGCGGAAAAATGCATTACGCACACAGGTGGTTAGCCTGTAGTGTGGGGCTCCCCTAAAAACGGGTTTACCCACTAAAAAACCTCCTCTACTCTTTAGGAATCTAACCTGGAATTGTTTATCACATTACGTCAGGCTAGGCCTAAATTTGGCTTACGCCCGTGGGGCTCGCTCCTTATCCAGCTGCTCGATCAAGGGATCTGGGCCACTTCGCGGTCCAGATCGGTTTTCTTTTCCAGGAGGATGCCCCGGACGAACTGTGACAAACAATCCCAGTTGCCCTCATCCTCCAAAATCTTTTGGCAGACCGAGTCCACCGAAAATGCACCAAAGATTTGCGTGGCCTCCAGGCGGGGCCCTTCCCAAAGGGGACAGCGGAAGAATGTGTGTTCCGCATCGTCGGGAACACCCGGGCAATAAATGCAGTCCGGTGAACCGGTCTTTCCCATCCGGTTCAGGTACGACCGAAAATAGCCGTGACCTGTCAAAAATTGGGTCAGGTAGTAGTCCACCTCCCCATGCCGCCGTTCCACCCATGGTTGGACCTGCTTGATAAGTCGCGCAGTCCATCGTCCTCGGGTGTCGTGCTCCCAGCTGTGTTGCCACTGCTGGAAGGTTCGGGAGCGCTCTTCTGTTCTTGCCGTGTCCTTACCGATCTCGCCTTGTCTCTGATAAATCGCTTTCCTCTCCCCTGCCAAGAGCTTGACAGGGATGACTCCGGCGACCACCAGGACGGCAGGCTCGGACACTGTCCGGTAGGCGGAACACACCCTGAGCGCAGCTTGACGCTGAACCCGGGCGAGTCGCAACCTGTAGCACTCCTTATCTAGAGCGCCTGCCCACACCTCTGCCCCGTAAAGGAGCACGGACTGGACCGCGGACATCAACAGACGTCTTCTGCTGGATCGGGGACCCCCGACATTGGCCATCAGCCTACTAAGGTAAGTGACTACCTTAGCGGCCTTGTCCGCCGTACGGAAGATCTGATCCCTCCAGCTTAAATTGGTGTCCACCATAACCCCAAGGTATTTGGCGGCACGAGTTGATGTGACCACCTCCCTTCCCACTCGGAGTGGGACGACGGTGTCGATCCTCTTTTTCGTGAGGACCACAATCTCCGTCTTACTGAGAGCAAGCGAGAGACCGTGATCTGACATCCAGGTGTTGACCACACGCATGACTCGGTTCAACTTTAGTTGGGCCAGCTCAACGTTGCGTGCAGCAATGAGAGCTGCGACGTCATCGGCGTACCCAACCAAAGTGGTTTCCTCAGGCATCTCGGACCTCAGGAGGCTGTCATAGGCAACGTTCCAGAGATCCGGGCCGAGTATTGAACCTTGTGCGGCACCAGAAGTGACTTCCATCGTCCGCATTCCGTCCCTCGTGTCATAAATCAGGCTTCGAGAGCGTAGATAATCCTCGATGAGCCGCAACAGATATGCAGGAATACGAAAGGTGTTGCGAAGCGCATCCAACATATCGACCCACCTCGCCGAGTTGAAGGCATTCTTGACATCAAGCGTAACAAGAAGCACTACTCGGCGGGAGAAATGGTTGTGGCTCTCGGCTCTCTCCACAGCTCTCTGAACTTCGGTGACAGCGTCGATCGTTGACCGTCCCTTTCTGAAGCCGTACTGACGGGGGCATAAGTCCCCGGCAGCTTTCACGGCAGAAGTCAGGCGGGAACGGATCAGCTTCTCGAACAGCTTCCCAGCCGTGTCCAACATACAGAGAGGCCTGTGGGACGACAGCAGCTCGGGATCACCTTTGCCCTTGCTGATCAGTACAAGCCTGGCTGTTTTCCAGGGAGCCGGAAACACCCCTTCTACCAAACAGGCGTTGTACATTCTCAACAACAAGTCAGCGTTGATTGAAAATACTTTCTTTAAAGCCTCACTGGGAATCCCATCCGGGCCAGGAGCCTTGTTGCTCTTCAGGGAGAGAACGGAGGTTTCCAGCTCCTCGAAAGTGAAAAGTGGAACGTCCTCTACCCGTCCGAAGTCAACTGGCGGTCGCTGTGGATGTTCAGGAAACAACGCAGCGACGATCCTCCCCATGGTGGCGCCCTCCATTATGGAAGGTGGAGAGCGGGCGCCGAGTTTCTGTGTTACAAGTTTGTAACCCAGGCCCCACGGGTCGGAGTCAACGTCGTCACGAAGTCTCCTCCAGCTATTCACCTTGCTCCTGTTGATCGCCTGGCGGAGAGATTTTCTCGCAGCTTTATAGGCCTCCGACTTACGAACTCTGTCTGCGGGAATTCTCGCTCTTGTGGCGGCTCGTCTAGTTCTTAAACATGTTCTTCTGAGTTCCGCAATCTCTTCAGTCCACCAGTAAACGGGTTGTTTGTCGCGTCGGGGTTTCCTTCGCGGCATAGACTGGTCGCAGGCCGAGACGATCAGTTCCATCGTGGATGTTACTAATGCCTCGGCCCCAGCCTCACCAGGATTCCCCTGCGCTCCCCGAGAGATGACTTCGGTGAACTTGACCACGTCCAGTTTGTTTGTGTTCCACCGGCGTGGCCCTTCCCGAAATGCGGAAAATCGACGATTTGCCTGATCATGCAGGTCAAAAACGATGTATTGGTGGTCGCTACCCGTGTAGTCCTCCACAACCCTCCAGCCAGAGATCCTCGGAAGGAGCGAATCAGACGCAAAGGTGACGTCAGGGATCGTGCCTCTCAGCCCGGGGCGCTGAAAAGTAGGTGTGTCGCCCTGGTTGAGGACGACAAGACCGGCCCTGGCGATGAAATCCAGGATGTATTTCCCCCGGGAGCTGGTAGAGGGCATTCCCCACTCGACGGCCCTGGCGTTGAAATCGCCACCAACGACGACATGCCCAGTGGTGCCGAGAACGCACTCCTCTAGGCTATCTATCTTGTCGCGGAAGTCCTGGACGGCCTCGTTGGGTGTGAGGTAGCAACTGAAGATAGTCACGTCCCTACACCGAACCCAGACGAATCCTCGGCCGCGCCCGTGACTCCGCACCAAGACATCTCGTGTATTACGTGCCCAAAATGCAGCAGTACCGAGGCTGTCCGAGATCCAAATGTTTGGGTCTCTGTCCCGATACGTTCGCTGATAAGGAGCGCGTCAGCACCAAGTTCTCGTGCGAGCTGATCTAGAAGGTTATCAGCTCCCCAGGATCTATGAAGGTTGGCCTGGAGGATGCGAGTAGATATGAAAGGCCGGTTCTGGGCCACCTCATACTTCCGATTTCCGACCCTCCATGAACTTCATTTTTGACTGATTTTGGGCCAGTTTGTTATCTGATTGTAGGCTAATTACAACCATTTTACAACATTTTACAACATTTTACAACATTTTCTCAGGTTTTGCAATGGTGAATTTTGGAAGTATGAGGGGAAGTATGAGGGAAGTATGAGGGAAGTATGAGGAAGTATGAGGAAGTATGAGGGAAGTATGAGGCGCACTCTTCACCGACCCCACATAAACCTCATATTTTACTGGTTTTGGGCCAGTTTGTATCTGATTTCGGGCTAATTTCATCCATTTTATCAGGTTTTAAAAAATGGTGAATTTAATCCACAAAAAATTAATCCAGAAATTTAATCCAAGGAAGTATGAGACGCCCTCTTAACCTCCGTTGTTTTACTTAACATAATCCTGATTTTAAAAGGATTTTCGTCTACTTTTAGACATTTTCACTAAGAGATATGAAACGCCGATTCTGCACCGTCCCGGGAGCCAAATGCCGATTCTGCGCCGTTTTAGCAGCCGGGATTGGTAGGTTCTGCGTCATTTGAAGGAAGAGCGCTTTGATTGGTTGAGCAAATGTTAAACGCCGATTCTGCGCCGTCCCGGGAGCCAAATGCCGATTCTGCGCGTTTTTAGGAGCCGGGATTGGTAGGCTCTGCGTCATTTGAAGGAAGAGCGCTTTGATTGGTTGAAACAGGTTACGTGACAAGGAAGAGCGCTTTCATTGGTAATCATCGTTACTTTAAGTCTGAGGTTGAAAAAAATCTCGATACATTTTGATTTCCAACATCATTTTTTATAATTTTAATCAGTTTACACCGGTGCTTCCGAATCCACCGTCTTCCCGTTCAGTTTGTTCAACTTGGTCTATTCGAATACAAGGTGGTTTTTTATACATTTCGCAGATGATCTGCGCAATCATATCTCCACGACGCACATGAAAATCGGTATCGGAATTGTTCATCAAGATAACACCGACATTCCCAGTATAGTCCCGGTCTATGACCCCGGCATTTACACTTATAGAATGTTTTAAAGCCAAGCCAGATCTTGGCGCTATCCTCCCGTAGCACCCATCTGGGAATTTGAAAGTCAAGTCAGTTTTTATCAACTGTTGACCGCGTTTTGGTACAACATAATCATACGCGCTTCTGAGTTCCAATCCGGCTGCATCCGGTGACCCGTTGTACGGTTCAAATGCGTTTTCAGTCAAGCAATAATAACCGTAGCTTTCAGCCATTATTGATTCCTAATGCATGTATTACGGATTTCCACAACAAATAAATTAAACGGGGCATTTTCAAAAATATATTTAAATTATGTTTTTTAAAAAATGTTTTTATTCGTCAACCTTAAACTCGATACTGTGCTTGAATTTATTATCTGAAAGTGTTATTTTACCGTTGTACAGCACATAGAGTTTCCCCTTATAATTCAACAGTTGTTTGATATAGTTATTCGTCAACCTGTCATTCCAGCTTTCGGGAAGATAGAATTTCACATCATCGCATGTGACTAATATTCTCATACCGTATGATGAAGAGATTTTATCCATATTTTCTACAAAATATTTTTTACCGACTTCCAGGTCACCCACCCTGATGTAAGACTTTCCATTGATTTCTTTCAGTAAATCATTAAAGTTAGGACCGTTCATTTTTACCTATACAAGGAATAACGTTTTGCGGCGTCAAGAAAAAAATATAAACAGCCGATTTTCAATAAATTAAAAAATACTACACCCGAATCAACTCCAAATAAATATGCACATTCGAATCGAACATCTGCAATAAATTATTATTTTGGTCTGTAATGTAAATGTTGATTTGTTGGATTTTATTCAATCCTTTTTTCAACGATACGTAAAGCGGCGGCCGCGGCATCACAGCAATTTTATTACCAAATTCACCATATGGAAAGAAACTATACAACACCGAAGACTCTTTGTGTTTGTGCCAATGTTCATCATGATTGACAAAACAATTTTCCACGATATCACAGTGGACTTCAATCATGTCCCATGGTCTTATGTTGTGCGTTTTTTTCGCATTGTACGTGTCCAAGTATTCGGGGGCATCAATTTCATCGAAACCCAGCAAACGCCGCAGTGGATTTTCCATGTGAAATTTTATTGGTAAAGTGATTTTCACTCGGTACCCCGTAGTTTTAAGTATTGAAACGACCGTGACTTTATTCTTTTTATCATCCGTTTTACCGCGTAACAGCGGATCCACACCTTTTTGTATGTGTTTCTGTATGGCATCAAATGTCCAAAAACCTTTACCGAAACCGATTTTCGTTCCACCGTCAAACAAAACACTACAACCCTCAAATAGATTATAAAAGTTGTATTCGCAGAAAAGTCCGGTGAGTGCCAACTTGTACTCAGCATCCAAGTGAATGGGATGTTCCAAGTTCAAGGTCAGTTGTGAAGTCTTACCTGATAGTCTAAAAGTCGTCATTTCTATGTTAGGAAAAATGTTTTACATCTTAATGGTTTTATATAAAAAAATAAACAGCAACTAGTTTTTATTCATCCCGCGAATATTAAATACCATTTATTCAAACCGGTCGATCCACGCGAATTCGGGTTTTTATTTTGAACATCTCTGAGCCACTCAACTAGGATTCATCAACATACATTTTGTGTTCGTCCAAAAATCTGCTAGTTACATTTTGATACAACAACACGTAATTCCAATCGATTTTAACTGCGAAATCGTGAATAAACTTTTCAGACAGCGTTTGATATTTACACAGGATACCCCAACATTCATTGAAATGAGGGACCATCTCTCTTAGGAATTCTTCCGAAAATTTAATACGCCTCAACAGCTTGGACCAATTCACTCTGTGCGGGTACATCCGCAACATCTCGATTGGAAAATCATAATGGGAAGAGAGCAGATCCCAGTTCAAATACCGATCGAACCTCATGATGAATTTGTCAGTCAAAACCCCTTTGGGTTCTCTGGGCTCCATGGAAAGCAGGTTCCATGCGTCTGACTGGTTAGTTTGACTCGATGATCTAAACGTCGACATTTCTATATTAGGAAAACAGATTTTCGGGTGGTAATAAATTATTAAAAAAATAAAAATGGTATAATCAATTTATTGACGGGGGCATCGTAAGAAAGTGTCGAACCACCCGAGCCAGGCGTATTTATTTTTATTTAAAATGTCTTTAACTTCATCATATGTTTTTCCATTTGAAAACTGCCTTAAAACTTCTAAACAAAGATGCCCGCAGATTGGCGGATCGCCATAATCTTGAAATCGGTCTGAATTATAACGAATGTCAAAACTTCTCATGTACTTGTCCAACTCCAAAGGTGGTGGCGCATCTCCATAAGAATCGAAATAAATTACATTTTTACCATTTTTATAATAACACGTCCAATGTGTTCCGGGTGTGTCCAGATCACCGAGATTGATTATACCGCACTCGTTTTTCCAACATACGTCAGGTAAAAGCTCTCGTCTGAAAACACCGCGAAAATTCTTCAATTTCAATTTATTGGCCCACACTTCCAGATCGCTCAACGTCAACGGAGTTAATTTTTTTTTTACCCGTACATCGTTCAAAGCCGCATTGAGTCGGTTGTTTATCATTTGTCTTAATCCGGCACCTGACGGATCTTTTTCTATAATTGTATCCAACTCGTCGTCGATCATCTTTTTCAGCCATGGAACGAATTACACTCTCGTTCATCGGACTCGGCGACATCGGAACTCCGCTTCATCGGAACTGAAAATCTGGATATTATTAATTTTTTTTTCTTACGTAATAAATAATTTTTCCGTTTTAGCGCCTTCAATTTCCATTCGTTCTATCCGCACAACAGTGAAGTATCACATTTTGCATCAAACGTCATCAGGCGTTTTCCATAATCTGTACCCATCGATGTGATTTACGAGGCCGTGGAGTATATTCGCACAAAAATAGAAAGAGGTAGGGAGCAGGAAGTGAACATCCGGTTCGACCGCTTCCCAAACTGTCATTCAGACTGTCTCGCGTCGCGACTGCACCTGTGTTACGTGGAAGTCAGTTGTCTGCTGGAATATGAATATGGAATATGAGAATAAAAATTTTTGATCTTTATTTCCTGCATTGTTTTTATTCCTATAGGTTCATTGTTACCATGTTCAAAGTTTGAGTGCCTTATTTTCATAAAATTTCTTGTGTTATCTTAAAAACAAGAGTGAATACAATCACGATAGGTCACCGTACGGGCGGAAATGATGACTCATGACGGACTCCGCTTCATCGGAATTTTTTGACATCCGAACCGGCCGTCCGCCACATTAGTTCCGATGAACGAGAGTGTACTGTATCTTTTATAGCTGGTGCGACTTTGTCTTTGATCAGGGGTGAAGCAAATTTCTTTAAATAGGGGATACTCGTTTTCGCCAACTCCAGAATCTCTTTCAGTAGACCCCCTTCAATGTTGTTCTTCAACTGCGAATGGCTCAATATCAATCTCAAGCCTTTATTGTGTTTTATGGCTCTCAACACTTGTTTATGTTGTTCGTCCGTCAACATCACCTCGACATTCCCGTTCGTCAACTGATCTCTGTTCAAAGTTAAAATAGCGAGTTTCTGCTTTTTATAAGCGATACGCAACTTATTCTTTTGACCCTTGGTCAACTGGATTTTATGTCTGTGCTGCATCTCGTTTCTTATCCTATACATATAACACACAATCCACGCAAATGTGCAATTTATTTAAGCGACTTTGCATTTGCAAATATTTTATTTGACTTCAAAAGTAGCAGCGCATTATTAGACATGGAATTGCATTGCAGAAAGTGTAAAACAAACACACCATGCACGGATGTCAAAACTGTCAAAACGAGAAATAAAAGGTGGCTTGCGACATCCAATTGTGCGATATGCGGCAGTAAGAGAAATTCGTTTATCAAAGACCCGCCGGAAGTTTTGGAAGCTAAAGAGCTGCACAGACCCGTCGTGAAAAAGTTTATAAAACGCCGAATCGTCACGAAAGGTATCGATGACTTGTGGGCGGCCGATCTGTTGATTTTGAAAGAATATGCTAGGGAAAACAAGTGGTATAAATATATTTTAAATGTGATCGACACGTTCAGTAAGTTCGTTTGGTCAGAGCCTTTGAAGAAAAAAGATGGTCCGGATGTGTCATCAGCTTTTGAAAAAATAATTGCCCGGGCCAAAAATGACGGTCATTCACCGCCTAAACTCTTACACACCGATAAAGGGACAGAGTTTAAAAATACACATTTTAACAAGTTGTTGAAAAAACACAACATTAAATTGTACCACACCGAGAGTGAGGAGAAATCCGCAATAATCGAAAGATATCATAGAACGTTAAATGAGAAGTTGAAAGTAAAATTCCAAGTTAGAAATTCCCACAAGTGGCATGACATATCGCAAGAATTGACCGACGAATACAACAAACACGATTTCCACCATACTCTAAAAATGAGGCCCGTGGATGTGAATAAAGGCAACGAGCAGGCATTATTGAAAATGTACAACGAATTGGAAAATAGAATACCACGTAAAAAGGCGAAATTCGATGTGGGAGACAGAGTCCGCATTACGGCGAAAAAAGATGTTTTCGCGAATAAATACAAACAGAACTGGACGTCCGAGATTTTTGTAATCAAGCAAGTTTTAAACACGAGACCCACGACTTATAGGATTGCGGATGAAACTGGTGAAGATATAATTGGAGGGTTCTACGAGAAAGAATTACAACGTACAATGTTTTGATATTATTCAGATGGTCCTGTGCTGGGATTATTGTATTTATTTTTCAGATAGTCCGGCATGGGGACTATTTAATTTCAGATAGTCCGGCAAGGGGACTATTGAATTTCAGATAGTCCTGCGTAGGGACTATTGAATTTTAAATAGTCCTGCAAAACTGCAATCCCACCCGAAGCAATAAATCGCAAACAAATAGATAAGCCCAATCGAATACACCTCCGCTCGATCACATCAGACTTGATAACCACCACGCCAGTCAACAGCCCAGTGGTCCAGTCGCTAACATATCAGCGCCCCACCCAGGCCAAGGTTCAAATCACGACCGGAGAATCTTTTGAGAAAGCAAATACAATTTTTTATTATATATCCGAGGGGGCTGCAAATCGCGCCCCCCCCCCCCCGGATGACAACCCTGAACACATTTTCATGGATTTACGGTGATTTCGATTTTATCAGAGCTGTAAAAAATGCAATGAAAGACATGTGTGTTTTGTGAATAATTCCAATGTCGTTAATTTAAAAAAGAATTAAATTTTGAAAACATTTCTCCGCTTTCATTTTTTACTGAATGTCAAGAGGTCATTTCACCCACATAGTGATGGATATAGTTTCATATTACAAAGAGGCATTCGAAGACAACCTGTTGCCCAGCCCTTTGCGATGTCTCATAGTGGGTTCTTCAGGCAGCGGCAAAACCAATTTACTGCTCAATTTCATTTACAATAAAAACGGTATTATATTTAAAAACCTTTACGTATTCAGTAAATCCATAGAACAGCCGGCTTATGTTGAGCTGAGAAAAACCTATGCGGACGCAGAGAAAAAGTATAAAAAGAGAATCGCGTATTTCTTCAACAATTGTGATGAACTGCCGGCGGTGGACGAGTGCAAGAATAACTCACTTGTGATATTCGACGATTGTCTGATGGAAGAGCAAAAAGGTATTAAAGACTATTTTATCAGAGGCAGGCATAAAAAGATTTCGTGCGTCTACCTGAGCCAGAGTTACGGCAAAGCGGACATGCAAGTAATACGGAATAATATAAATTTCCTTTGTGTCTTCAAACAGAATAAACATTACACCAAACGGATTTACGACGATTTCGTGGGATCGGACATGACTTTCGGTGAATTTGAAAATATATGCAACAAGTGTTGGAATGAGCCTTATGGGTTTCTCTCCGTAAATATGATGAAAAAAGCGCGGTGTGGAAAATACATGTGCAATATGAAAAATGTTTTTAATAAATAACGTTCGCGAACGTTTTTCAAAAATCGATGTCTAGACGCTGTTTTTAATAAATAACGTCCGCGAACGTTTTTCGAAAATCGATTTCTAGACGCTGTTTTTAATAAATAACGTCCTCGAGCGTTTTTCGAAAATCGATGTCTAGACGCTGTTTTTAATAAATAACGTCCTCGAGCGTTTCTCAAAATCGATGTCTAAACGCTGTTTTTAATAACTAACGTTCGAGAACGTTTTCCAAAATCGACGTGTAAACGTTATTTTTTTAATCAAAACGTTGTCGGACGTTTTTTTATTCGATTCAAAATTTTTGTGAAAATATTCGTCACTTTTGTATTTCGATTATCAAACATAAAATTTGCTACTAAAAACCCAACCACCTATATTAGTACGATGAAGAGGAAAAGCGATAAAGAGATTGTCAAGACGTTAGTTAAAAAACACAGGTTGGCCGACAAAATGTGGCCCGACGAGATGACTGCGGAGGAGGGTAAAAAAATTGAAAAACTACAAGATAAATGGGTCGCGGAAAATGAGGAAATCCGAAAAGAACAAGTGAAAGAGCGAGCGGAATTGTTTCGCAAACATCCGCCGATACGTGAGCAATATGCACCCAAAATTCCTTTCATACCGATACCTGCACATAAACCTTTAACTGTGCAAGAGGCAAAAAAATTGGATAAATTGCAAAATCAGTTGGTCAGTGAATCCCAAGCAGTAAAGATTCGTGAAGTTGAAGAAAAACGTGAGATTGAAAAGCGACAGGAACCGGTCGTCAAAGCGATCAAGGTAAAAAGATAAAAAGACCCCATCACCACCGCAACGTCTGTCCACGTCTAAAACTATACAACGAAAAAAAGACATTTTTAGACCCCGCGCTTTCAGTACACCGGGTCGAGAATTGATGGTGGCGCGTAAGGTGCCTTTACCTCGTGAAGATGAAGATGTGCTCGAACCTCCACCACCCGGAGAATCACCTCCACCCGGAGAATCACCTCCACCCGGAGAATCCGCTCCTTTACCGTCGGAAATAGAATCGCCAGACGAAGGCAGGATAAACCGTTCGATCCGCGAATTCACTGAAAGACAAGATATTGGTGATATCGCCAAACAACATCTCGCTACCAGCAACGATAGATCGTTCGGTATTCGCTACGATTTCAACTTGAACAAACTGGCCTTCGGATCGAAGACTATTTCGATTGAAAATGATGATATCATATTAGACAGCACCGGTGATAGATATACTGGCACACCGGGATTGTGGAGTCTGTTGACGAAAGCGGAAATCAGTGGCTCGTCTCCAGGCGAGGGTAAGACGCGAGAAAAACTCATAAGTGCAGGTGCTTTCACAGCTCAGGACTTTAATAATTACAAGGATATACTGATAAAATCCGATGCGATTTTTCAGAACAACGATCCAAAGTTGAAACGCCCCAGGTCCAGTCAGTCTTGGAAATGGGTGAATTTGATCAGTGAGATCTGGAAAGAATATAAACAGTCATCGGGCAGCGGATTGTTGATAGATTCACACGCCCCCGTCGAGTACAAATACATCGATGATGATGATAAATTGATTGAAAGATTAAAGTTTATACGCGCCGAAGAGGAGGCCGGGAATAACGCTTTTCACAATGAAAAAATCGCCATCGTAAAGTTCATACACGATAAGATGGAAAAACTGGTTTCTCAGCCGCGGGGTCTCGACTACGTAGAGCGATGTTTGGATGTAATAAAAAATGTTGAAGACAAAAGGGTTTTTCGGAATCTCGGTTTGAGACGTTTGAACATGTATAAAAACGTAAAACTGTTCAAGTAGTCGATTTTATTAAGCGATCAGGAATTCGGTGTTTTTTATTTTTTATTGCTTTCCACAACAGTTTTCTTATTTTTCATTGGAATTCGGAAACCCAAAAACCTATATTAGGAATGGAGAAATACTACGAAGAGGCATCGGATAAGATAGCGAGATGCGAATACGTCACGGTTCTACCGGTTTCGGACTTGCACTTTAATTCACCAAATAATTTCACCACATTCAAACTGGACCACGGGGATTCGTTTTACAACAACAGGATATTGTTTCACATCCAAGGTGATGTTGTCAAGAAATCCAATGGCGCTAGTTACGCCAGCACGGACCCCATCAAACTCGTGGACAATTTTGCGGCTTATTTGTTCAAGAGTATCGAATTGAAAAAACACAACCAAGTCATCGATTCCGTGGATAAAGTCGGAATCACGAGCACCATCAAAGGGTTGACCACGTACAGCAGATCGGAGGAAAACACGTACTACAGCAGCGGATTCAAATCGGTTTACGACAAGGGCGGCGGCAAGTTCGAAGCACTGGGAACGCTGGCCCACCTGGGTCTGGGCTTCTTTGACAGTTTAAAGTATCCCATGTACAAGGGTGGATTTGAAATAACGTTCACCCGCGCGGAAGACGATGATGCCATCTGTCGCTGGACTGAAGGTTCCGGCGCCAATGCTGTTGATGCAGCGGAGGGAAAAATAAAAATTACCAGTTTCGTGTTGAAAGTCCCCCTCGTGGATTACGACCCCTCGAAGAATGCCGTGCTCATCGATGGGCTTAAGAAATTGAGTGAAAAAGGCGAATTGGTATATGAATATTTCCGCTGGGATTGTATTGAAAAATTCGGTGTGATAGGCTCCAATTACACGTTCGATATAACGAATCTCTACCGGAACATACTCAATCCGGTCTTTGTGATAATCGGTTTACAGACGAGTCGTAAGAACGATCAGACCAAAGACCCCGGTCAGTTCGACAGTGTAAACATAAAGAACTTCCACGTGAAAATAAACGGACAACGGTACCCGCAGGAGCAGCAGAATTTGAATATCACGGATAAAAAGTACAGACTGCTATACGACAGCTACTGTTCTATGAGACAAGTCATGTTCAAAAACGATGATGTATATCTCAATGTAAACGATTTCATCAACAAATATCCAGTGATGGTGATAGACACACATCTCCATCCGTTTTCGACCGAGAGAAAAAGAAACGATATCCAAATCGAATTGGATTTTACAAATGCGGTTTCCGGTCCGGTAGCTGATAAAGGCACTACGGCCTACGTCATCGTGGTATCACAGACCATGTTCACTTATGACATTAAAAAGGAATATGTACAGATGATGATTTATATGTGAAGGAAAATAGGTGGATAGTATCATAAAAAAGTCCCAACAAAAATAAGCAATAATATCAGTAAATTGGAAATTGGAAAATAAAAAAAGATATTGATTAAAAGAAATATATTTTATTCACAAATAAAAACAACTTGCTCTCTATTCCAGTGAAATGTTGCTGTTCAAAAGCAATTCGGCTTCGACATCCTTGGGTATCTTGTAGTGTCCCCACGGCAGACTGGTGATTCCGTCTTCCAAGATGTATCGCTTGTCATCAGTCGTGGATAGTACTTTTTTATACATTTCAACGCTGTACAACTCATGCCCGTGACTTCTTATGATGTTCATCGATTTGTATAGTTCTTTCTGCTCGAACAAACATTTCTTGTAATCCTCGAAGGTGACTTCATTTTTTACAACAGATTTTTTCACTCCTTTAGATTTTTTTAGCTCGTCACCCTCCAAAGTATAGTTGGCATACATCTTGGATCGCAGTCCTACGAATTCCTTACCGATTACACCACCAAATTCGTCTTTCATCGTTCCCAAATTTTTTTATTCACCTGGGGCATTTTGAATTGGTTAAACTTCTTGTAGTTGGAGGTGTCGTACCTGTCGAGTGTCAGTTTCATATCTTCATAAAAATTCGGTGTCTCTATCAGATACTCCAGGCTGTCGGTATCTGTGTACTGCAATTTAGCTTTATCACCGTATTTCGCCTTTATAAAATTGTAATGGAAATCGTAAACGAGTGTCTTGGATATGTCCAATATGCTCATCCCAATGTAAATCGCCTTGTTGAATAGTAAACTCATTTTCCTCATGTGCACCGCTGAAAGGTTTTCTAAAAATATCGTTCTGTGTATGAACTGCGGCTTCGCAATCCATTTGTCGATCTGCTTGTCCTGAGTCGCCAGACGTATGTCTACTCTGTTCCTTATGTTCTCGACAGTTTTTCCATAAATCGAGTTGTTCATCAGTTTGAAAAACTGTTTAGCCGATTTATTCGTTTGCTCCATCCACATGCCCATGTTCTTCTCAATGTAGGGTTCCGACCATTTACTTTGACTGAAGCGCAACACTCTGTGTATCTTGGTAAGTTTCATTCCAAGAGTTAAATACATTTTCAAATTTCGATAATGAATGACATATTTCTCTTTGTCATACAGAGTGGTAAGGAGTTTAACCTCCTTGGAACCGGGTGGGCAACGTTTTTCAGGAGCGAGAGGAAACTCGGAATGCAAATCGTGCAGTTCTTGGGGATACTCCAAGTCGACTTCCAGAATATATCCTTTGTCAGAATCATCTTCGATCTTCATAACATCTATATCCGTATCAACCCATTCGAAATCACCATACGGCATTGGTTGAGACATCGCCCATCCGTATAGGTTCACGGCATCTAAATACATCAGATAAGTAGTCGGTTCGTCTTTGTTATAAAGAGGCATGTACGGGTTGTTTGCCTTCGCATAGCGATTGCAGCATTGTGATATGCCCCCACGGATGCCTTTGGTGATCATCAAAATCATTTCATAATCGGTCAACAGCTGAAGTTCTATTCCCGTCTGCTTCAACATGGCACTCCATGAAAGCCCCGGGGTTGTGAAATACCATGCGGGGTCAAGTGAGTAAGTTTCTATGCAAATGTTCCTGAAACTTTCCATAACATCGGCTAACAATAACACGTCAGCTTTATTATAAAGTAAGGTGTACTCTTTCATATTCTTTATCTCGAATCCCTCCCAAACCTGTTTTGCACGTGAATAGTCCGAAGCGCTGATCCCGCATTTGTTCAATTTATTGTAAAATTTTTCTTTGCTTGGTAAACTGGTTTCCAAATATTTATCATCGCTGTCCATATAATCGTATGGATAAACACCTTTTTGCCTAAGCATAAGCGTCTGAGAACCCCAACCCCCATATTTACTTATGTGTACAAATCGGTCCAAGTTTTTTACCAGCGTATCGAGTGAGTCAATGGTAAATTTGAATGAATCTACGAATCTTGCTTTTATATTGATATTGAAATCAACTGTGTAGGATATGTATCGTTCCTCGTTATTCGGGATGACATCTATCTTGGTTTTATCATCTAGACGCAGCATTTTTACAAACAGATGAGTGTCGTATCCGGTCAGGTTGTGTATGAATATGGGGACGAATTTCGGAATCTGATAGTTCAAGTTACAAGAGTTGTGTGCTAATCCACGAAATTCACCCGTCAAATGATCGTGATCGAAGACAAAATCAGTTACCAAATCTTTACCGCATATATGACATATCTTTGTTTTTTCCGCCTGCTCTCTCTGTTCGTCAGTCAGCGGTTTCATGGGTTTTTTGTTTACAAGACAAAATTCTTCAATAGCTTCCAATTCAGATTTCAACACTTTTGCAAATTGTTGAGCAGCATCCACACCGAAATATGTTATCGGTTCTTTATAATCACCATTAGTATACACCGTGTATAATACGAAGCTTCTAGCCGCGTGGTGTTGATATTTATTGGTGTACGATGTGCCGTTTTCCGGTGGTTGACAAGTGTCGATCGGTTCCAGTATGCACTCGAAATCTGCATACATGACGAACGGAATCTTCATCTGACATCTATGATGGGTAAACTTGACGACATCACCTTTTTTTGGCATTCTAATTTTCACCGCTTCGTGTTCCTTACAGAGTTCTTTATGACTTTGAAGCAGATCTTCTCTACTAAAATGCTGTAAACAACGCCTGCATATAAAGGTTTGATGTACATGCCTACTGATTTGATATCCCAACAACCTACTCAAGTTTTTTATATAACAATAATGAGATTTATTTGCAGTTTTCATATACAAGAGGTCAACGTGTTGATCTTTTTCATCATCAGTCACAATCAATGGATATACGTTGAGTTTATTTTCTCCTGCACAAGTATAACCATAAACATTGATGGATATCCCACTGCGTCTTTCGAATTTTTTTACATCATCTAAATTCATAGGAAATTTCATGTCTTTCAACGCTTTGTCAAAATCGTGTTCGTATTCACGGTATTTGCTGACTCTGTAAGAATGATTAACAACAGGATGCAAAGCTGCCAGTACAGACCATAGAAAACATTTCTGGTGATTGTTTTTAACATTTATGACAGCTTTTTTATTTTTAATAACGTCTGGCAGTTTAATATAGCTTGCCCTACTGAATGGGACATATTTGTTTATTGCCAGTTCTAAAAACAACACTTCGTGTAGCGTCCAACCTGACCCCCGTGCCTCGAACTCTTCCATTCGAGTTAATAACTTTGCTTTCGAATCTTTAAACACTTGATGTAAGTCGGTCGTCTTATATATGATTGTATTCTCAGTTTTAAAATACATGGTGTCTATTTCCAGCTGCTTATCCACACCAGGAACATTCCGTCTGTAGTTCGCAGCAAACGAAAAATTTACTTTCAAATTGTACTGTTCCAAATGTTCTTCAATCTTACCAACAATCAAATCTTGATATCTATTTAAAAATACTTGTGGGTTTTTTTATACCACGGCAGTTTTTAAATTGATAAGTCAAAAGTCTATTGTTGAATGCTCTCTCTTTTACACAATGTTCATCTTCACTGACGGGTGGAAGGTCAACGGGGGTTTTAAAGAGATTTTTAATCACATTCAGAGCAGAAGAACAAACCATGCTGACACTATTAAACACTCTCTGGATGATTGAAGAAACATTTTCATTTTCAATCCGTGGCTTTTTAATTTCAGGCTGTTCATCGAAATCATATCTGTTCGGTGATGGTCGTTTATGTGTACCGCTCGTACTAGGTTGTTCGTCATTTCGTGCTGAACGAGAAGCGGATGATGGTGGTTGCTTGCAGATTAGTCGTTTATGTGTGCCACTCGTACTAGGTTGTTCATCATTTTGTGTTGAACGAGAATCGGATGTGGTTGGTTGCTTGCAGACTGGTTGTTTATGCTTACTGCTCGTACCGGGTTGACCTTCATTTTGTGTTGGACGAGAATCAGATGTGGTTGGTTGCTTGCAGACTGGTTGTTTATGCTTACTGCTCGTACCGGGTTGTCCATCATTTTGTGCCGGTCGAGAATCGGATGATGTTGGTTGCTTGCATTTTGTTTTATTTCTGTTAAAATTTGTGTTTAAAACTGTTTTCCCACATTTTTCACACGCTACTTTTTTATAGCGTGAATCGTCTTTATTTGGATTTTTTGGACAAATCTTAACATGATAGGAGATGTTCGATTTCGCAATAAGCTTCGCACAAAATTTACAGTTGACTTTAACTGTTTCCATCTTCTGCTGCACTCTATAACAGGAAAATAATAAAGCAGATTAGAATAAATTTAAAAAGACAATATTTTTATCACAATAACAAATTTGCTTGACAAAGGTAATTTCAAACAAATAACATGCTCGCTGGTTAATAAAAGCAATTTTAATTTAAATAAACCAAAAGTAGCCCTACAACACTTTATCACATAAATGCAACATTTTGCCAATCGACTAATCATCTCTTCCTTTGGTGCAGAACCCTAAATCATCTACATTGCATACTATAGCGATATGCATTTTTTGAAGTTCTACAGCTGATTTGGACAAATTACAAATTGCATCACCTTGTTAAAAACCATTTCATAAACCCTACAATGCATACTGTAGCCATTTTGCTACATGCATTTTTCGCTGTATCTTAACAACTATTAGCAACTAACTCTTATCTTAGCAAGACTAATAGAAGTATTAACTTAAATATTACTCACCCTGGTTGAGACAGATCTCGAAGCATACTGAATATTACCTGAACACCAGCCCCTTTTATACTCAGCTGTCGGCTGATCACAATTACCACGTGACCTGTTTCGACCAATCAAAGCGCTCTTCCTTGTCACGTAACCTGTTTCAACCAATCAAAGCGTTCTTCCTTCAAATGACGCAGAGCCTACCAATCCCGGCTCCTAAAAACGCGCAGAATCGGCATTTGGCTCCCGGGACGGCGCAGAATCGGCGTTTAACATTTGCTCAACCAATCAAAGCGCTCTTCCTTCAAATGACGCAGAACCTACCAATCCCGGCTGCTAAAACGGCGCAGAATCGGCATTTGGCTCCCGGGACGGCGCAGAATCGGCGTTTCATATCTCTCTCAAATGACGCAGAACCTACCAATCCCGGCTCCTAAAAACGCGCAGAATCGGCATTTGGCTCCCGGGACGGCGCAGAATCGGCGTTTAACATTTGCTCAACCAATCAAAGCGCTCTTCCTTCAAATGACGCAGAACCTACCAATCCCGGCTGCTAAAACGGCGCAGAATCGGCATTTGGCTCCCGGGACGGCGCAGAATCGGCGTTTCATATCTCTTAGTGAAAATGTCTAAAAGTAGACGAAAATCCTTTTAAAATCAGGATTATGTTAAGTAAAACAACGGAGGTTAAGAGGGCGTCTCATACTTCCTTGGATTAAATTTCTGGATTAATTTTTTGTGGATTAAATTCACCATTTTTTAAAACCTGATAAAATGGATGAGATTAGCCCGAAATCAGATACAAACTGGCCCAGAACCAGTCAAATATGAGGTTTTTGTGGGGTCGGTGAAGAGTGCGCCTCATACTTCCCTCATACTTCCTCATACTTCCTCATACTTCCTCATACTTCCCTCATACTTCCCCTCATACTTCCTAAATTCACCATTGCAAAACCTGAGAAAATGTTGTAAAATGTTGTAAAATGTTGTAAAATGGTTGTAATTAGCCTACAATCAGATAACAAACTGGCCCAAAATCAGTCAAAAATGAAGTTCATGGAGGGTCGGAAATCGGAAGTATGAGGTGGCCCAGAACCGGCCTTTCATATCTACTGATGCGAATTACCGGCCGCTGCCTTTTGCCTGTTCAAGTGCGGCTCTGAAGGCACCGCACTGACCAGACCCGGGTAAGTGACCGAGGGCACTGGAGCCTGAATCCTTGCAGAGGAAGATTCAACAATAAAAGTCCATTAAGTACTATAATGTACAGGCAGTACCACATGTATTATACTTCTCATACTTAGCTAAATAAATGTGTGAAGTAGCCTATTACTTTTTTAACGGCTAAGGATTTGATTTAATCCACACAACTTTAAAAATTTCAAATGTGTTTTAAATACAGTAATTAAAACAACGATTCAAAAGTTGTCGTTTTACTACCTCAAAATAATCTATTAGGCCCTTCGTACCATTCGTACTAAGCTAAAGATTTCTTGGAACCTTCTTAGTCATTTAGATTTGCCTGTAGCATGTTAAATGAGTATCAAGTTCTATGGTATAAGAAAACAGAGTAACTGTGTCAAACTCAAATCAGTTTGATAGTTTATTGCCGGTGTTAATCTCCAACAAGCAACCGATGAAAGCTGTTAACTTTCTTGCAAGTACTCTCATCAACAATGATCAGAAAAAGTGGGGAAAGATTCAGCACCGCGACTTGAACTGCGATAGAGTAATGTAAAATTGCCAATTTGATCTTCCAGTTATGATTGCAAAACCAAATTTTTTGTACGGTGACGTTTATAAATTTCTCATTTTAAATTCTAATATAGTGAAAATTTAGTCAGCCCAATTAATTTATGATGTCTATATTCATCAGAAAAATATAATACACAATTATCTGAATTAAAGAACAAAATAATGTCAAGAGACTCATACCATTTTCCCATGCTAGTATTTAATCAGTAGATATAAAAACTAAACTGATCATTAAAATAATTGGTCAAGAGACCTAAAATAAGAGCATACCTAATCATGTGTATTCTAACTACTCAATACACATTTAAATACGGAATTATATTTCGTTTACTCTATTTGATTTTTTCACTATTTTAAAGTAGGTCAAAACAGCTTAGTAATGTATATACATTTATCAAAAATACGTCAAAGAATATAGTTTAAAGATCAAAATTGTGAATGTTTCAGTATTTAATTTACATATAACAAAAATTACCCAACAGCGGAAAATCTACTTCCTCTTTGTATAAATATACAAAGAGGAAGTAGATTTTCCGCTGTTGGGTAATTTTTGTTATATGTAAATTAAATACTGAAAATAAAGTCAAATGACTTTATTTTTAGTGACAAAAATTATTGTAAGGCCACATTTTATTAAGTCTAATGTCAAACAATAATTTTATCTGGACAAGTGCCACACATATAGGCGTAATAGTATAGTAAAAAATTGACTGTTATTTGATTTCTTCGGTTAGACCGACTCGTTGGTAAAATCGCAAACAATTTAAAACATTTAGTGTTTTTGATGGACCTAATTATTGGCTCGTGGCCTCCACTGGTCTTCCGCCCAACGTCTACACCGCTAAACGGGAGAGTCGGCAGGTATGCAGGCGGTGCGAGTGCCAGAGTTCTAGAGTTCGGAGCCGTCACCGTTACATCATGATGGTCTGCCCAGTGCAGTCCGCTAGACGTGAGGTGGGTCTCTCCAAATCCGTCCTCACTAAACGGTCCACCAGTATCGCAACTTTGTGATAACTCTGTGATACATATCCCACTACGCCTTAAACTTTTTAGGAGTATTTTGTTCTTCAGGAACAATTTAAGTTTATGTTCAGTACCGGTAGCAGTTTGGTTAGTAAAGGATTAACAATATTTTTTTTTAGAATTATGGGTTTGAAGACTTATACATTTATCTCTTCATAGAAGATTTTTGGTTTAAGTTTAAAAATGTTTTTTTAAGTTAGTCATTTAAAGATTTGACATAAAGACATTTGCAAGTTTTTTGCAAAGACTGGATAAACTGGCAGATTTCTTATAGGCACGTATTCACATATAAAACTTCAATATAATCTCCAACACTCACATGTGGCCTCATCCATACGATGGGCTGGACGCTGGGTTTCTTGTGCTTGTACAGAGACCGCGGGCACGGCGGGAAGTCAGAGTCCTCGAAGAGAGTCCCCCGCTCCCGGCACATGCGTCGCAGCGCGGCGTAGCTCCGCTGCTGACCCTGGCGGGGACGCTCTACTGTCCAATACCTGCAACATACCGTCACCCTCTTAGTAAAATAGGAAGGAGGACAGAAAGAAGCACTAGAAATGCACTGAGGAAAATATTGAACATATGCATGAAAACAAATTGCAGGAGGATAAGGAGTCATACTTTTAGCTTTTAGTGTAAAGGGGCACTAAATGGGCCCAGAGCAGGATCAATGATTGGCTGAAGCTCGAGAAGAAAAAATCTTAACAGTCTGACAATCAGCTGGGAGTGAAAGTCATAGACGTGCGCCATGGGTGGTTGTGGAGACAAGAGCTTTATCCCCAAAATTGTTTGTACTGCACTAATTATGTATACTTGCGCTTGTTTGTATTTAGCTCATCCTCTGGACCTTAACAAACCAGTTAAAAAATCTATATTGATGTTTTTTCTATAAAAAAAATAAATGCTTTCACTCTAATGTAAAATTCAATTTCATTAAGATGAAAGTGCCAATATAGTTATCAAATAGGAGCGGCCTGGAAGCTAGAAGTGATTTTGACGTATTAAGGGAATGAACAGCAACACTTCAATGTTCGGGACATGACCAGAAATATAAGCAGTGCTTATTTTCATTTGAAGAAAGCACCGCCTCGAAAAAAAATCCTGTGGATCCACATCTGTTAGTTTGAACAGTGTTGTAATGTAAAGTAGATCATATATTCAAAGGTTTAAAGAAGATTAAACTTCGTTTCATGATTATTATCAATGACAAATAGAAAAGTAGTTTAATTTTGCAATTGATTTGAATAATTAAAATTCATAAAGAGTTAAATGAAGACATAACTAAGACCTTTGGTTAAATATCCATTTTTTTTTTTTTTTTTTTAAGATGACCTATCTGTACAAAATCTTTATCTACCGTACTTCACCAACCATCAAGAATTAATGCAAACATTGTTTACTTAAAATGGTAATATAACATGGTGTTATATATACAGCTAATTATTGTTCCAGAAGTTATTTTTAACATCAATTATCAGTAGGTAAACAAGTTACCAAAATATTCTAAAGAATTGAACCAAGAATTGTAACTGTCAAAAGCCTGTAAATTATATTTCTTGTTTAATAGCGAGAGTAATATTTTTTTAATTTAATACGTTCATTAGGATTTTGCTCGATAACACTTGGCGGAGCTTTAATTTAGTTTTAAACATTAAAACGCGAACAACACTAAATTAGAAGCTTTGCATTATTTCCTGCACTCCTGATAATTGCAACCATCAAATCGATAGATCCGAGGGTAAAACCACGTTTACAAGTTTTAATAGCACGTTCGGCCATCCGGTGGCGCTACCTATCAGCTTGCGGTTGCAAACAAAAAGCGCCGAACAAGATATAATGAAGTGATGATCGTCAAGGAGATGACGTTAATAGTCGGTAACCTCACGTTGGGCGCTGATCACAGCGGGAAGTCATCGCTTATTGGTTAATTCGGGGCAATAAAAAACAAATGACCAGGGATAGGCTGAGCGGCGAGTCATTTGGGCGAGGTTTTTATTCGATTTAGTAGGCCCCATCGAACGCCGCGCCTCACATCGTTGTTAATGGGTTAAGTTGTTTCGTGGTCGGAGAACCGGTGGTGAAATGGCATTATTTTTGTATATATTCTTGTTTGTGCTGTTCGTAACGAAAGCCTAATTTGATAACGAAAAAACCGGGCTTAAAAAGTTTTATTAAAACAAATGTTTCACTACTTAAATTCTACTTAAATAACTACATTATTAATATTAAGAGACGGACATTAAATTGCATACAGTAACGAACATTTTGGAACTACAATTTTTGGCAGAATATGATGGTATTTAAGTAACACCGGAAATCATATACGGCATGCAAATAGTCATTTCACTCATACTGTTGAAAAAAATGTAAGCTTATCATTTTCAAAACTTAGAACGCTGATGATGAGGCTGCGCGTTTTAATAGAAAATAACATAGGTTATTAAAAATGACAACTTTATATAACTGGCTAATTAATTTGGCCCCTCCGCTCCTATACAATCTCACTGGACATTCAGTAGCAAAATTACAAAACAGCATAGACCTAAATAGATAGCATTTAGAACCACTTATAAGGAAATATAGAATATAAATAGTTGACATTCGACAAGTTATATAACTGTAACGACTGCAAAGAAAGTTTTCTAAGATATAATGCTTTTAAAGTTCAAAGTTAAAAAAAAATCCTTTATTTTACAAAATACATCAATTTATACATTTTATGTGCCAATTATGGCACGTGCGATGTGAAAACACAAAATAATAATTTTATATTTTCGTCTTTATACTGGCGATCTTTTAGTAAGCTATGTCTATTGGATTCTTAAAATATTTCTTTTAGCTATTTTATACTCTGCCAGAGTTCAATAAAAATTACATTAATTAGAATCTCAATTCTTATACATTAATCATAATTTATGACATTTTATTTTAGTAAGATTTTTCAACTCACCGTGAGGAAGTGAACAACATGACGCGCACGGGTAGCCTAAATGCACGAGTTATCTATCACATGACCGCTAATCCCAAACTATGCCCCAGGTGTCACTTGAGGAAGCGAACTGGTCACTAATTCAATTAGAACTGATTATGGCCGGCAGAGCCAACGGTACAGCGACATTCTTGGCTGGGGCAGTACGTCTGCGCAGTGCGTGCCTTCCGAGGCCTGCGCGTCGCCGACTGCTGATCAGTGCAGCATATGCAGTTCCAGGAAAGCGCAGGTGAACAGCTGCCAGAGTGTGGCGAGATGCATGCGATCTGGTGAGAGTCGGTTGATCTACATGTTCAATAAAGTAACGTAACATTGATCAATTTAATTTTCAAAATTTTTTGGTCGATGATTGATTATCCTATAATACGAGTACTGTCTGAAGGGATGTCTAGGGAAATCTAGCGGTTGCGAGTGTTTTTGCTCAAAAATAAGTTTAGAAAAAGCCTCAATCCCAAGAAAAATCTAATTTGGTCTAAATTTAAGTTTTAAAATCGTAATTTTTAACATTGGTCTTATGGGTTGCTATTTTTTAACAAAATAATAACGAAAGGTATATAAGAATAAAGGAACATTAAAGTTAAGCAGCCTTTTTGAAACAGCTGTTTACTGTGACTAGGTATAGTTGGATGCGTTGAGTAAAATGTAATAGCTTTATTACCATGACTCTATATCAAAAGTGAATTAAAACCAACGAGCAAGGCTCGGTTAACCTGGTACTCGAGAATAATGGGTAAAAGAAAAAATGTTACATGTAATTTCAAAAGTGATGTTAATTATTTTGAGACAGTTAATTCACAAAAAATAAGTTTTAATGAAAATTACAACATGTGATAATCTAAAGGTTTGTGTTTCTTGAGTAATTCAGAAAAACTAAACATGTTGTATTGATTTAAATACCTATGGATAAATCGCCAGATACATTTTCTTTTTGTTGATGAAAACACAGTAATTAGCTGCTAAAAATAATGGTTGTGGGAAAGTTAACATTTGTGATGTCCTTTTTAAAACACTTTATGGATGTGCTATGCCTTTAAGCAATAGTATTGAGAAGGCATTTAATTCCGAGACATATCCATCCAATAAAAAGATAGAGAGAAAGAACAGATCCGCTGCGCAGGTCTTTGCAATTACTAAAACAAAATGGATAAGCGCGAGGCAGTTGACCTTGAGGCTACTTCCGTCGTCCTTGAGGATGTCTCTGTCAAGGTCACCGTCTTATGCGTATGAAATATCAAAGAAACAAATACTGTATTCTTTAAAATTTCTAAAATCAATAAACATTAATAATATAGGTACTATTGTTGATAGAAACCTAATTTGGGTGTATCATTTTACGTGTTGAGTCAGTGAGAGCATTGATTGTATTGTATCAATTGGTTTTAGCTCTCACAACAATTTGTAGGCTTTGCAACTGTTTGCAAAACCTATTTGTAAACAAATTTTCAAGCTCTTTCATTTTTTCATGAAGTACACTTTTTAAAACTATAATATTTTTTATTATATGTGATACGATATAATTTTGTGAATTCAGTTAAGTTCTAAGGGATTATAAATATTTTTCATCACACTACATCGATATCACCCCGTTTTCGACCCTCACTTCTACCAACGAAACACATGTTTTCTCGGCCTATGCTAGGTTAGTTGAGGTTATGTTGTTAGTTATGAACGAAAAAAATTCACTTGTTTAGAATTTATTGAACTGTGTAGTGTGATGAAAAATATCGTTCGTAACTCGGCTAAAAATGTTTTGCCTACTCTCGATCGTTTCAAGTATCGAACTTAAAACATGTTATCGAGGCCAGCAAAACACCATTTTCGGTTCTTTGTAACGAAATATACTATACTACTCAGACGCAGATTCTGTGCTTGGATTCCTACCAATTAACCTCAAAAGTTACCAATCTGCTATTTTCTTTTCTTCGAATTCTATACCTTTGATGGAATCACAAAAGGCATAACGTTTCAAAAGAAGTTTAATAAAAACATATGCTCCATATGTCACAACCCAACCTTAAATGAGGCAAGGCTAAATATAACTCAGTGCATGCGCAGAGTTACGACGAAACAACACGTGGGCCATAAGTGCACAGGCTTGAAATTTTCAACGCTCCTGAGTTATTAAAATAAAAGTAAGTGGCTGGCAGATCGCCAGCAGACAAGGCAACGTCATAAGGTGGGCAAACTTGGAGAGATAAGGTCAATGTCAGTGATATCATACGGCCAGCTGATGTCAGTTCTTGTTTATCTGCAGGGGGCCACCATCCGTTGGGGGGGGGGGGGGGGTAGAGGTAGGACCATTCTCACACTTTACTGCGATGACTAAGTCCTCTGAAAATATTTATACGTCCAGTGAGTAAAGTGTGAATTTTTACAAGTCGGATATATGTTGGAAACAAAGAAAGTCCAATGACCTGAAGATATAAGGACTCTTATGACTGAGGGATGACCTGTTCAGGAAAAATTAATTTAATATTATTCGTATGAAGTAATGAAAACAATGACGTTTCCCTTCTTATTACTATGTTTGTGATAAAATTAAGCCATCTATCTACACGTTTAGCACTTATATATTCTTTGCACTTGGTGAGTAGCTCTCTTTTTTCATTCATTAGAGTGAACATTTTCTTGTCAATTGTACTTTCACCTACGGGAAAGTATCAAACACAATATTTTTATAAAGACACACATAAGACACATAAAACTCAAGGTGAATGAAATACTAAATTATCCAGTCACAATAATTAAATAGAAATACATTCACCCTTTTATTGTTCAAACATTGGAACCGATGGAATCACCTTTACAGTAGTATGATTGCTTGTGATGTTTGTTTGTTTTTTTCAAGACCAAGGACCACCTACCAGATGGGCGCACCGAAACTGCGATCCAAAACCCAGGTAGACGCCGAAACTGCGATCCTTACCCCAAGGGTGACCCCAGGCAGACGCCGAAACTGCGATCCTGGCATGGAGGCCGCCCCCGGGAAGATACTGACGATACTGTACGTAAGACGATACTGCTGCTCTTGCTCTCAAACTGAGAATGACTGATATGTTTGTGGAAGAAAATAAAGAAGGAATGTACACCCTGAAAGTCTTCGTTTATTGGTCCAGGTTAAGAGTCATCTTCGCCCCTGGGCCGGTAGCCCATTGTTGCGCAGTCGGCAATTTTAACTATACGGCTTTTAATGAAAAAACATGGTATTTGATTCCCCTGTTTCGGACGCCGTTTTTCAACAGATTTTCTTTAAAATGTAAGTATTTAGTCGAATAGTTATACTAGGCCCCTCATACCTCGAAGTTTTGAAATTTTTACAAATACTATACTACTCTCTGTGACGTCGCAAAGTAACTTGATTTTCCTTAGTAATATTTGTTAAATTTTCAAAATTTCGAGGTATGAGGGACCTAATATAACTTTTTAACTAAACACTTACCAAGTTTAAAGAAAATCTGTTGAAAAACGGCGTCCGAAACAGGCGAATTAAATACCATGTTTTGCATTAAAAGCCGTATAGTTTACATTGCCGACTGCGCAACAATGGGCTACTGGACCAGGGGCGAAGATGACTCCTAAGGGGGTGGTATGCGCGAGTTTAGTACAACTTGAAAGTCCCAGTTCGATGGCATTAGTTGAAAAGTGACTTGAGCGACACGTCGGACTGCGAAACATTCTAGAGCGATTAGCCTACACCGGACGCTGGAATCCCCGCTGGACCCTTCGCTACCTGCTGATGGGCCGTTGTGCCAGGATCGCAGTTTCGGTTGTGGGATTAGCGAACCCTTTTGAGGATTAAAACTAGGATCGCAGTTTCGGTGCGCCGTACCAGATGACGAGCTTTTCCCAGCTTCACAGAACAATTATTTACCATTGAAAAGTAACTACGTTAGAGAACTAGTTTTGTTTTATGAGAAAGAAACATGTGTTGACCACCTATATTTTGCATAGCATAGTTTTTCATGCCTCATGCACTAACTTGTAATGGCCAGGATAACGCAGAGGAGCAGCTAAAGGTTAGAGCGATCTCAGTGGCTAGCCTTGACTTCCTGACTTCAGCTAGAGAGGCGAGCTCACGACTCCTGATCAAGATCATTCCTTTCGTTTTCTAATGAAAATAACGACGCTATAAACTAGGGTATTAACGGTTCATTGTTTTACTATAAGTAAACCAACTTGTATGAGAAAAATGCTTAAAATAACATAAAAAAACATTTATTACTGAATTGTTTAATTAACTCCACTAGATGGATTAACTTTATGTTGTGTCAGTTTGGGTTTTCAAGAATTAAAAATACTTGACAAAACACTAACATATAACTTTTAGTAAATTATTCACGAGACAAATTAAATAATCTAAATAGAAACATAATCGACCAATACCATGATGTCCCTAATAAAACGGATTGCACTGGTTTTCCAACCATTACAATATCTTATGCAGGATCCAGATGGACAAAAAGGGAAACCTTGACATCCGAATCACTCAAGGAGTGGGAGTAGTCACGGTTCATTACTAATTACCCTCTCATTCTATTAAATACAATCTGTTCTGGAGTTGTACAAGCGTGAACAAGAACAAAAAATAAACGAACACAAAAACTGAGTTTGTTTAGAAATGCCAGCAACGCCAGCCTTACTTGATGATGACGTGTGGCATTTCAGGGGCTGTGATTGATTGCAATTTTCAATCATTAAATGTGTAGTCTTGTTTTTTGTTGTCCTTGGGTTAACTGTCATTAGTGAAGATTAGATTTTTTCAAGGGTAAGATTTGCGGATGTGATAAGTTTGCAGTATTTGGTAACAAAATCTTATATGCAAATTACAGAGCTTACGGCACTTTATTCTTTTGGTTAATAAACAAGTAATTTGTAAGTTTATAGAAAAATTACTAATAGAAATCAAATTATTAAAAAAAAAAAAAAAAAAACTTTACGTCAGCACAACATGGTAATCGATGACTTACTTGTCACTACAGACTACAGTGATTGATAGAGATTAGGCCTATAGGTATAAAAAATGCAATTAAATGCAAATACAGTAGTTCCAAAACACTTTAACACCTTTTGTGGTACCCCTTCGTGGGCTCAAAATTAAATATTTTTATCGAACTAAAGCTATAGTATCGATTGTTAGTTTTGTGTTCATGTTTCATTGCTGCTATATTTGAAGCGTTTTATTTACTAGCCTATCGTCAGCTTGTGATATGTAAAAATTACAAATGCAACTAAATAAAGATATGAATGGTGTTTCGAAACTTTGACAATATACTAGGGCATTGTTCCTGGACAAAAATCAAATATGAATATCATAGTAATAATATCGAATTGTCGCCACGGTTACTCACATAGCCACTGTTTTGTTTTTTACTACTAATAATTCTTTTTCCATAACGGATAGTTCAGTTGTACTGTATTAGGTTCATACCAAAATATCACCAGAAACAAAAAAGTTGACGAATTAAACTAGGCCTATCTGACGAATGGTAAAAAGTTTGTCAAGATAATTTAATCTGTCAACTTTTTGTCCCTTGTAAAGTTTTTGTAAAGTTCAAGATTTTAACTAAAATGACCGCTATTTCGAAAATACACATCGGACAAAAATAAGATGGCAAAGTGGCAGCTGTTTGGGTAACCGGTGACATTTGGACGCTCTATCTATGATATTTAATTTTTTTGTCTAGGAAAAATGCCCTAAAATACTTTCAAAGAGATCGGAAACACCCTGTATGGTTTTATAATATGCAACATATTTTTACCTTTGAAACAATTATAGTATTCATAGTCACAGATTTCATTAAACTTTATCTCGCCACCGCATCTTATGATTTTGAGCGAACATCTGCACAGCAGTGTTGGAATTACTGGAGTTTCCGTGAGCCGTCCGACGCACCTAACCTTTGCCGCTGCTGCCGGACAGACAAGTTCAGTAGGCAACCATGCACGTGGCAGATAAGGTCCCTCAGGAGAGATAGCATCGCGGCGGGTCCGTGGGAGTAGCCTCAGTCGGCGATCATGACCACCTCACTCCCTTTCTACACAGGAATGCCGCACTCTCACACTTGAGTAACCTTAACATACTTCGCCAACATGGAAGATTATTCTCCATGAATGCCCCGTCTTTCACGACCAGGCCTCCGGGCTGGCAGGTGTTCAAAGGAGGGCCAATCTTGAAGGCTGGGAGACATTTTGATTGACAATTTGTCAAGAGGTCAACTCAAGTTGTAGTTGGAAATTGTTACATGCTGTCCTTTTCATTATATGGGCAAATAAATAGAGGTATTCATATAAAAACTGTTTCGAAGTTGACCAACTATAGTTCTATGCAATTTATTCATGTGAATCTTTAAATTTTTTTAAAGTTAACTTTATTGATTCAAAGTCCATACCTAGAGAAAATTAGGTTTACTTAACGTGAGTGTTGTTTTATACTTTTGTATTGTTTAAAATTGTTTTGTTGTTATACTTTATTATGCAAGAAGTATGATGGGTCTTTTTTAGAAGAGGGCCTCCACTGATAAAATTTGTTATACGCGAATTAATTATTTACAAATTGGTTTCTAGGAAAGAGGGGGCCATGGATAAATTAAAAACATCCAAACTATACGCACGCAGAATATCAGATTTGTTGGACAGGTCTTATCTTATCAGCCTTTATCTGGGGCCCAATTTTTCAATCGAGTGAGTAGTGAGTTGGTGAGTTGGCTTATTAGCAAACAATTTTCATCCACCCTAATAGGTAAATGAGAATGAATATAATTTTTAAGGTCTTTTAAAACTTGCGCATCCAGTAATTAATATTTTTCATCAGTATTTCAAGGGATAGTTTTATTCACCATTGTGGCATATATGTATAAAAATGTAATTTGTGCAGAAAATCTCACCAACTCACCCGTTTTCACTCACCTAACAAATCGGTGGTGAGTGGTTTGGGTGAGATAATCTCACGTGAGGTTGAAAATTCTTCTTCTTCATCTTGATCAAAACAGGAAATAGTTCAATTTGTCAATAACATCTTTCATACTTTAAAAATCGTCTAGGTTATGTTTACGTTAGTTAAATAGCCTAAAATGTATATTGATACTTACAAGTGTGTAACTGAATATTTAAAATAAAAGAAGGTTGTAATTATGTTCTAATTATAACAATGCAAGTCATTTAGAATCTTTAAATTAATAGAACTGGCAATATTAAATGGTGTCATTAATTTGACGTTTGAAACCGGATGCTAACACAAACTTCAATTTTACCATCTCGAGAAAGTCGGTAAGGAGCAAACTGGTGAGATGTAACTCACGACTCACTCGATTCAAAAATTGGGCCCCTGATCTCAAGTCACCGCGTCACCTGTTCTGGCCCGCCGTAAATTGGATTATTTTTGTGTCACTGTCAGACATCTGAGGAAGTTGGTCGATTTAATCGTTATCATTATTTTGTCTACTATTCTACTACCAAACTACTCTAAAATTAAACTTAACCTAACTGGCTTGAACAAACTAGTGTATTGGTCAACCGTCTAATTGTTTGATCGCATTTTGCGATTTGTTAACGGTTGATGGTTGATAGTATTTAAATCGTTGAATGGGAAAGTCGTTGGGCACAATTTAATTTTTTTTCTGTCTATTTATAGCCCTATATGACCCACCAACACATGATTTTAGTAGTGGAGGCCCTTTCCTAAAAAAAGACCCAATATGATAACTTATATCAGATTATTTTTTAACATTAACTGCTAAATACGATTTGTGTTCACCCTTGTGAGTCGTATTTACCTTTGGAAAGTGGATTCATAATTAATTCAACAATCAAAGTATTTAAACTTTGTTTTAACTATTTCATTTCGCTTAAAATATAAAAAAAATAAATATAATGACCAATGAATATAGTTATTTCAGAGCAAACTCTTGAGGTACACCTATAAGCAACACCTATGATACAAAGCTCATATATACATCCAACTATTTTTAGATCCCCACACAATCGCTGTAGATAACTGCATCTATTCTCTACTTGCAGTAAACAACACGTTAGCTTTGTCCTGGCTTTTTACACCTGGCAGCCCTTTAATATTTAGCCCGCGCTTATTGTTCGGAGACACCTAACTCAGCAATAATTGAAAGCATTTCGTGTGGCACCCGTTTGATAAACACGTTAATGCCGGGAACAATAGAACATTAAGCGAAATAATAGAAGGGGCCGAGACAAAGCGAAGCCCCGGGACACGCGGGGATGGACTGCAAATGAGGGAGATCAGTCGCCTCGCGGATTACTATTCACATTCAATTAATGCAGCTATAAACGTCGCTGTAAAAACACCGACAGGAAACACTACACGAGGGATCGCGGCGTTTAGTGATAATGGCACCGGTCATCGGTCGGGTAACAAGGTCTATCTGACCGGTGACGCAACGGCCTTTCTCCGGTGAAGGGAATGTAGGCCTCTTGGGTCGCGGGAATCGAAACGTTACATAAGCTGCGTGCGAATAAAGGTCACATACGCCTCGCCGGCGCCGCCGCCGCCGCTACCAGAGCGGCAGAGAGGGCCCGGGGCGGCACTCCATACTGCGCATAATAATTCGCCCATTAGCATTTATGATGCGGTATCGGCTATTGGACGAGTGCGCGTTGTACTTCTTTATTACACCGGTTGATTTACCGGCAACTGATCCCGCCCGATCACTGACGACTGTGTTGCGGCTGCGGCGAGCTTGTAGAGGATGTACGCGCCGGAGAAAACACTGTGTTGAACGCGATCTTTAGAACACAAGCAATTTAGTGGTAATACAAGATAAGATGGATTGTTTAGAGTTTTATAGAGACCGTGACTTTTATTGGAATGATTGTGTTTTCATTTTATGAATCCTCATAAACATCTTTACAATCATGAGTGATATTAATATATATAGGGCCTATTTAATTCCTGCATATTTAATTTTATGATTGTAAGAATTATGGACTATTAAAATAACACAGAGCTCTCATTTGTTACTGTTTAATAATCGAATCAACCACAAACAATTTTATCATTATTATTTCAATTTTATTGGACAACAACGTGCAAACTCATTGCACATCCATTCTGTGTTGTTGTAGGATGATAAGGAGACCCCGGCCAAACCGTTAAGCTCGTCTGACTAATGGGTACTTTGCGCAAGCCCCCGGAAGGACGGGATATTGAAGGAAGAAAACGGGTGAGAGATAGGACATTGATGATTCAGAGGGCCAACCCCCACGCTCCTACGACAACTGATTTTCAGGCTCAATCAGATGGACCCCGCTCTGATTGAGCTCGCTCTACCCTCGAAATGGCAAACTTACCAACTGTCCATTCATGTTGCTCAGCTAGAAGTTTCCATGTCATCCTGATGACATCAGCCCCATTCTGTCTAGAACATGAATGGATCATGAGGGAAGGGAAATAGTCATAGTGGACAGCCAAAATACTTATGTAAACTTCGTTTGCTGTACCAATGTTAACTCTATCATAAACTAGTATTTAAGTTGTCCTGGGGTTAAATATGCTTAACAATGTACCTTGTTGGTCATTAAAAGACTTTGGTTTTATCATTCCGATAATGTATTTGAGAGTTTCAATTCCGGGTGTATAGTTATAAAATTTATCAATCAGATAGTTAGTGTTTCCCATGGGGAGGGTCGGTTTGGCAATAGGACGCGGATGACGATGGACTGTGGACGGAGGGCCGTCTCCACGGTGACCAGCCGTGCGTTGCGGCGGTGGAGCTGTTGGCAGATTGCTCAACAGAGTCAATTAGAGGACTTTCTCCCAGCGAAGCTCCGTCCCCACCGCCCGGTTCACGGTCAGCTAATGATCCTTAGCTTCAGCCAAGTGTCCAGGAGCTAGCGGTAAGGCGTCTTAAGATTCCTCCTGCATGATGCTACTACTGTACTTTCTCCTCAGTAGAAATTAATGTGCAAAGTAATGGGGATATAATGATAGTTTATTGCTTTTAAATGATGTTATATCTGATTCTATTTACTTCCCCACTTAAAATAGCCTAACATTTAAAATGTAATCTAGTATTACAGAATATCTTGAAAAATTTGATGAATCATTTAATTTTTTCATTATCAGATATGTAATATAAATGTGTTCCAACATAGAGATTTGGATGCAATTATATCTGAAGAATTTCAGGCAGTTATCAAATATTAACTTTTCCTCCGGCTAATTTTATATTTCCCAATTTCCCATGCGAAATTTCCCAATCGTGTTAATGCGCACACAATTAGGTTAGAGGTGTTTCAGTTTTTAAAATATAAGAACAACAAATCAATCAATAGTTGAAAGAATATTTCGGCGTGAAAATATTACAACCTCCCACCGTATTTATCCCTCATAATATATATTACATTATTAACATATTGCTGTATGTTATTGTTATATTGCTTAACCAACCAATTTAAATTTTCATCCTATCTAGTCAGTCCAATTTATGTGCTCTCCAACGTGAGCTACTCATTCAGATTTCCTCACGCCGTGATTTAAAACAGTTCAGAATTTCTATTTTCAAGGGTAATAATTATGTTATCAATACCTCATCGAGTTTTAGAAGCGCGGGATAGAAACAATGAACTGAGATTGCCCCATCACAGGAGGGACTGTATTAAATTCGACGCGTGGCGGAATCCGGGGCCCACCAGTGGCCAACTCGTACACGACGTGCTATAAAGTAAGGAACCCATCAACTCGGATGCGTTATCCTAATTGTCTTTCAGACGTTTAAACAGACCCCACACGTGTTTTACTACCTGTAAGCGAATTTCCCATAGGGAATAAGCTATTAGGCCTACCGTAGGTCTCATGGCAAGACCTAAGCACGGGACCATGTTACTTTTTCGTTTTTAGGTGCTCAGAGAACAAAAATAATAGTCACTAAAATTTATATATCTTATCTTATATATCTATGCCCATATATATATATATATATATATATATATATATATATATATATATATATATATATATATATATATATATATATATATATATATATATATGTGTGTGTGTGTGTGTGTGTCCCTAGACACGATAACTCTCGTAAAAACGGTCCGATCGTCACCAAATTTGGTAGAGATGTGTAATCCTAAATTTATTCGGATGAGTTCGTAAACCAGACATATCGACCTGCCGGAAGGGGTAGTTTTGGGGGGTTTTGTACCCCAAAAATGGGTTTTTTGTATTTTTCATATGTAATTTTTAAATTTTTATTGTTACCATTGGATTTAGCTCAAAAAACACACAATTTAGTATCTTGAAGCTTTGCTCTATCTTCATTGGTTACCGAGATATTAAAAAGTCTAAAGACAGTACATTGTCTTTTGGGGCTCCAATGTTAATCTTATGGAGAATAAGGATGTGTTAATATTTCACTTATTAACCAATATTTTTGGATGAAACTTGGTATTTAGCTTCATTTGGTTGAGATTAATCCATTTAAGGTAAAAAATCTTGGTTTTTGTACTTATCATGGCAGCAAACCTGCATACTCTTTTCCCATGTTAATCATATGGAGAATAGGCAAACTCTTTTATTTATGGACAGATATTGATGAAATATACTATATGGCTTTATATGGTGGAAATAAATTTTTTCTATGCTAAAAACCTACTTTTAGTGTCCCCAATGGCAGCATACCTGCATACTCTTTCCCTATATTTATCTTAAGGAGAATAGACACTTATTTCCCTATTTATGAGCTCGTGATGAAATTTTGTTTACAAGTTTAGCTGGTCAAAATTAATATTACTAATTTGGAAATTCGCTGAGTACGCAGGTCTGCTGCGACGGGGGGTATTTTATTTTGGGGACACCATTGAGGCAAAGCTTCGAGATTCAACTACGAAGTTAAGTATCGATGATATGAGATCGATTAAACTTTCCGATTGTTTCAACTAAGGGAACTCAATCAAGAATTTTCCCATGTAAAGGGCTAGAAATTTATGATTCTATAAGTGTGATTCGAAACGATTCAAGCCAATCGCCCACACGTCAATCAATTTCAGCACGGTCGGCCAGTGCATGGATGCACTCACGTCTGGTCATCGTAGCGGACTGCATGTGTGTCTCGCCAGAACGTCTGGCTAGCGGTCCTACAGGAATGTACTCTGTGTTCTTTGTCGCAGAAACGTGGAAAGAATGGGTTCCGCCTGATCGCACCCCTCTAACTGTCTCGACCCGGCGGAAAGGCACTCCCTCTCCGAGGTGCGGGCTCTTCTAGATTTATTCATCAGCAGAGAAAAGACACGGCCGAGTCTACTTAATGGGACTTTGCACGGCAGTATACTGCAACAGGCTCGCCGCTCAGGGACCCGCATGGTCACAAATCGACACCGGTCGATAAGGAAAGTTACATGTTTTAGGAGTGAGATAGAGCGGTGATAGTTTCTCTAGGCTCATTTTGTTCGGTCGCGTATACGCGGGACAAGCAAATAAAACCGTATTAGAGCTATAAAGTGTCTCTGTGCACAATACGTCCATTACTATTCCTTCCGAAGGACATAACTTTGAGTTGCAACCACTCGAATCACTCAAAGCACGAGGGATTTGTTCACGTAATTATTTGATAATCGTGAATAAATACAAAATGAATTAGGCCTATAATCTTTCCATTAAATAATCCCAACTTAAACGTTGATTATTGGTTTTTAATGCATTAGAATGGACATATATTCATATACAGCGAGTTGTTGTCACGAAAGCCAAAATAGTTTCCCTAGACTTCTACAAGGATTATTCCGCCTTGAAAGTTATAAATGAAGCTATATTCTATATCCTACGACTTTGTTACATTGTTCGTAAGTTTGAAATTAATTGAAATAGAGAATACTAATCCACAAAGCAAACCTCAAAGGGTTTCTCAAATGTTTACAAAGTATTAAAACAATAATAATTCTTAAAAAAGAGCGTTTCTCCGTTGGGTTGGTTCTGATCACATTACAAAGCGCTTTCTTTACACTTATTCAAGGGAACAATCGTATTTTGGAGGATGTTCTCTATCAATCTTTGGAACAGTGGCGGCTCCAGAGCCGATTTTCGGGGGGGGGGGGGGCATTGCCTATCATGTTGGGGGGGGGGGGGGGGGGTGGAAAGGGTGACGGTGCGGAGTATAGGCCGAAATTGCCGATCACTGATGGTATTATTATATAGGGAGTGGTGCAAATGTGGAAACGATGTTTTATTTTTTATCGTATCTATTTTACCTACCATCGCAATTCCTCCAAATCCTGGAAACAATTTCACAGATATGTTAGCAACAATAATACCTTTTAGTTTTTGAAAAAAGTTACGTTTATATATTAATAAAAATTGTATAGTCAAAGTTTGCATTTTGAACCGACTTACAAAAAGTGCTGGTAATGTGGAAACATGGGTTTTCTGGTTCATAAAGGTACAAAACACAAATATGAAATCATTATTTATATTTATATATATTTATATAGCAGGTATATATATATATATATATATATATTTATATTTATATAGCAGGTCTGTGGAACATGGTATTGATTCATAGACTTTCGTAGTCCCATCTTCTTTTCTCGAACAGCAACAATAGCTTGTATCATGGATTTATCATCCCAATTTTTCAATTTGCCCTTGGGCTTGAGACCAATCGTCTTCCTCGGCATCTGAAACACGAGCAATGGAATGTATTACACACAACAAAAGGCGAGGGTAATGTAGAAACGTTTCCACATTGCCACCAATGTTGTGCTTCCACATTACCAGCATCGCCATATTGGACTACAAAGTTGAATGGACGCTACATTTTCAAACTAAGAATTGCCTTAATTGCACAGTATTGTAGCTTATTTATTGCTTAACGGTAACTGAATAAGTACTAAGAGATAACAGGATAGACTACACGATAAAAGAAATTTTAAAACTTACCTTAAAACTTTTGAAAAACTGGAAAATCTTTTAACAACGTGTTCACTGACTAACAACCACTCAATGACTTCCAGTGCTCCTACAGGCGTTTCAATAAATTAGAACAAGAAGTTTATGCGATTGCCGCTATGCTGCAGCACCTCTGAAGCCATACAATACATGTTTCCACATTACCAACACGCTTCCACATTTGCACCACTCCCTAATAGTAGGCCTATTATTTTTCTAGATGAAAGGGATATGGGGGATTATAGCCTAGTTTGAAACGATTTGCAAAAAAAAAACTCTATTTTAGCTATCTCATTGAAACATAACGTCAGTAAAAGAAGAGGAAAATTTACAGGAATACTGCTCATCTCTCTGAATTTTTCTAAACTTTCACTGTTTGTATAAAGATTTACTAAAATCCCGTCTAACAATTTGTTAATTTCAAGGTTTGAGTGATCTTCATAAATACATAACTTGTTTTTAAGGGAATTTTCTTAATGTACATAAAATGGGGTATTTTCATTCCGGTTTCAGTATTTGGACAATCTGGTGGGTTGCAGCAGAAACCAAGTACGCATCACGAAAATTTCTGCAGTCAGTCGGAGTTATAATGTTGAGACTCTTGATTTTATATTATATGCTTCTCTTAAGCATTAGAGCTAAACATTAAACAGACTTATTTAAAAATAAAGTAAATAGTTAAAGTATTAGAGTCTTTTTGTGTTTTATTAAAAAACAGCTTCAATAAATCAGATATCGATGTTAATTTGTTAAATGCTCTTAGCGGTAAGAGACAAATCCCATGGGCCATAAATGTTGTCACGACTATCGCAAATTAACTCTTTGACTTGAACTCCTTTCCCCTATCAGGAGTTATTTTCATAAAAAGAAGGCTATGACTGTACTCAAAAATCTCGACCAGACGATGACTTTCACAATAATCCATAATACCACCAATAAAAATACTGTCCTTCTCGTCGTTTTGTTCGTGTCGTCTGCCGTGCGCAGCGTAAAATCGTATACGAGAAGTGTCTAAATGGTTATGTATTTTCCGCGATCTTGAAATATAGCCGGGTATTTTTTGTTTAAACTTTGCGTTCAATAGTGTTTTGACCCAAAATAAGTTTAGAAATAGCCTCAACCCCATCAGGAAAAATCAAATGCTGTTTACAATTAAGCATTAAAAATGTAATTTTTAACATTTGTTTTACTGTTCGCCATTTTTTTAACGGAATTACAATGAAAGGTAAACAAATATAAAAGAATACTAGTACTTTTAAGCATTATTATTGAAACATCTGTTAAATTAACTTTGAAGAGGTTTAGTTGATTGTTGGTGTAGGGCCTAATCGTAATAGCCTGTTGGCTATAACAATAGTATCTTAAAACCAACAACAAGCAAGGTTCGGACACTGAATTTAGCGTTTTGCCAATAAATTTACTAGCAAAAACTTCTTGAGGGGGAGGGGGCCATGGCTCGATGCCCCCCCCCCCTGAAGCCACTGTCAACAATCCCGATCAGCTGATGGCATTAGTACGCAACGCCGCTATGTCACAGTCTTCTCGTCCCTCGTCCCGTTGTCCGTGTCGTCTGCTGCGCGCGTACACAAACTCTGAATTTAAGCACCTCCAAAACTTCCCCAAAATGTAATAATGTTGTTTTTAATCTCAATTAATACTAATTGATAAAAATTAAAGCTAAATACACCTAAACAATATGAAACTTTCATAAAAATGAGATAATTTTTGTAACTAACATATAATGTATTATTTTTAAGTCCCCAAAAAATGACTGTCAAAAAATTCTCGGGGGGGGGGGGCATGGCCCCCATGCCCCCCCCCCCTGAAGCCGCCACTGCTTTGGAAAGTGCAATTTTGAAAAGTGATGTAGATCTACAATCACATCGACCATCTCCTCTGTGACTAGACAGGTTTACTCTGTACGAGTAACACTAATGACGATTCACTAGTGCCTATAATTATTACAAAGTGTCTCCCCGGTGGGAGATCAGCCACCTGCCTCTACACTCTTCACCTCTCCGCATCCTCGCGCCTCTCCGAGTGTTCCTCAGAGTGCTTCTGTAATGACGACTCGCTGGTGTCCGCTGTTATTACCGAGGTGATCAATCCTGTTTATGACAGCTATTACAGTTGCTTTCCTTATGATCTTTATACATTCTCGTCTATTTCTCTCGGCTCACTTGTTACGGCGTGATTGCTGTTTTTACTACTGTGTCAACTCAGTCCTCGACCTCGACTTGGCGTTCTTCGCGGGGAACGCTCACCTTGGAATTCGTAATCATCGACTATTTTCGTTTCGCTGTCATCTTCTATACTCATTATTAATTTGTTTTTATTCGCCAACACTATCTTATTGTATTTCTTTTACATCAAGGAAGAGGAGAAAACCCGAACCTTTGGAATCTTATTACAGAGACAACTATTTCAACTCAAGAACCTTCCCTCCTAACACCTTAAAACGATTTTTTAATCATGAGGCTCACAAAACCCTTACAATTTCTGTATCACAGCAAGGCAGCTGGATTGGGACTCGGTGGAGGGCTCCAGCAACAAACTGGTATTAACTCTCCCGTGCCCAAAACAGCAACTAATCCGGTCCGATAATTGCACGTTCTGGCGGACATGATAATTGTCAAGTTGGAGCGGATCGCGCGGACGTGGCGGCACTGCGCGGCGCGGCGGTCACTGCCACCACGGGATGCAGGAAACTGGTGTAGAACTTACCCACTCACGGATCGGGTTACTTGAAACTAGGTGAGAACTTACCCACTACCTGCTCGGGGTATACAGGGAATTTGTGTAGAACGTACCAACTCCCAGCTTGCGTTACGAAAAAAGGTATACAGCCTAATCACTGATGGGTCATGGTGTTGGCTACTGATAGAGAACTTACCCACTACTGGATTCAGGTACAAGAAACTGCTAAAGAACTTACCTAATACTGGATCGTGGTACAAGGAACTTGTAAAGAGCTTTCGCCAACTCCCAGCCTGGGTTACAGGAAAAACGTAAACAACTTACCCTCTGATAGCTCGTGGTGTAGGAAACTGGTAAAGAACATACCCACTGCTGGATTGGGGTACCGGAAACTGCTGGATAAATTATCCTCTGCTGGTTGGGGGTACATGAAACTGGTGGAAAACTTACCCACCGTCGGATCGGGGTTCAGGAAACTGTCAGAGAACTTATTCACTGATGGATCGGGATTCAGGAAATAGGTAAAAACCTTACACACTGTCATATTGTGGCGCAGGAAAACTATCTATTATTTATTTTGTCTGATCACAATAGACGAAGCTAGGCCAATTAATTGTGCACTAAAAACCCCAAATCTAGTAGGCTAAGTTTCATAGTACAATCACCTACAGTGGAACAACCCACAGTGGTTGTGTTAAGCAAAGATGCCAACAAGTTTTTTATATCTTAATCGATACACATTATTCGGTCAAATTAACTTTCCATGTTGCTCAAGTGGTACACGAGGTCCATTTGCGACCAGCATCACTTCCCCCACGACCGGTAGCCAATTACGTCACCGGAAGTCGCATAATCACATCAGCTGTTATCAGCTCCTCAAACACGCGTTGCGACAACCCAAGGATTTAGCATAATTACTCCCATCATGGGGCAATCGCACGGAAGGCACATTCAGCATCATGTCGATGTCGGTCGGCGGGAAGTTTTGCAACGGCAATCTGAATAAAATCGACGTCCCTGTTCCTGGTCGTGGCCCGACTCCGCCAGTTCCCACGGCTCTGTAGCGTACTCCGTGGCGACATCGGCGGTTATGTATTACAGTACAAAGGGATTATCGAGGAAAAAGAATAAAAACAAAGGAAAACTCTATGATATCAGTTGTAATATTCAAAGTAGTAGTCAGAAAGAGACATTTCATTACATTTTTTGTTGTGATATGTACATAGTATTCTTGAGCTGCGTTAAGACCGTACCTATGTTAATTTATTGACATTGACATAGTGGCGGGTTTAAAAAAAGCCACTAAAAGATCACTGGACAGAGTTTTATGGCAACAGCCAAGTTTTACGGTCATGTGAGACGGTCGGTGTCTCGGAAAAGGAATTGAAGTACAGTATAAAGGTATTTTAAAAGTTTAAACTTCAAACTTTTTATGTTTTTGCCATAAAAATACTCGTAACCCGGGATCAACCTTGGTTTTTATTATTTATATTAAACTAATATGGACTCAAGTTTCATAAGATATGTCTTTCAGAGTATTTTTTATCATTTTTAAAAACATCAAGATTTGTTTTTCAAAGAAGAGTTATTTATTATTTATTTAACACTGGCCTTTCAAGTGAATACGTTTGCTCAATAAATCCTCTTGTTTGACCAAATGTTGTTTTATTTTGTACCTGCTTGGCAAAAATTAAAAACATAGAAGTACAAATTAACTATACAATTTCTATAATCTATATCAATGCCGAAATATTTAGTTCCGAAGAATGTCGTATTGGTTGAGTTTCCTACACAAGTTTTTGTCTAGTCTGTCTATCCATTGGAATTACTGCAAGCTGAGGATTAAATTTAATTTTATATCCCTATGCGACCACAAACTTGATACATTTTGTAGTTGTTTATAGACTATATTTTATTTTTGACAGATTTCTAGCTAAAAGAAATTTAGCAGGAAAATTAACATACTATTATTATACTCAGTTACACTTAAAACATTTGTTTATTTTAAATCAATGATTTTGTTAGTTCTATAGTTCAATTGAAAGATCTAACTACTGTTTACTAAGCATTACCATTGGAACAAGAAAACAAATTGAACTGATTCTATGTAGGCGCAATAACTTATATTAATTATAACATGTATAAACGTTCATTTAACTTATCGTAACCCATTTGGCTCTAAACAATAAAAATAAAAGTAAAAATTATCTACTAATTGAACTGATCATAGTATTTAAACGAGATAGGCAAGGAGTTGATTTCCGTGTGCCGGTGCATCCGTGAAGGGAGACGGAAGAGACTCCACCATTGTTGTGGTGCAACTTCCCATAGTAACCTTCATCCATAAATCAACCTCTTGATTATTTCTTTTCTCGCTCTTTCTTATCGCCTTGTTTCCACTTTCGCCTCAATTCCCAGAAATTACTGTACAGATTTATTTGTTTGTGGCGGTCAACAAAATAATTTCGTGCTGGAAGTAGTTAGCAGTTAGGAAACTTCGTAGACCACGTTATTTATGGCGTGGCTGAAAGAGTCTGTGGGATTAAGTATCACTGGAGGAAGGTGTAACTCAGAGAAAGTGTCGAAAGTGACGATAGACTTGTTTTTATGGGCAACTGTTCATCACAAAATAGGGTCCTAGAGTATAGTTTTTAACAAAAAATCTTTGTTTGGCAATTCATATTTGTACAATATGTAAACCCTATTGAATCTGCAATGAATTTTGCATCATTGATAATACATTTCACGAACGGGCTTTAATTAAGAGCCTATTACAGGTTTAATGAAGACTATTACAGTAGATCTTCTTAATCTCGTTATAGCAATGGCTAATAAACTGCATTAAAAGAGCGCAAATTAATTAATATGATAAGGAGTTTTTGTAATATTGGGACGCTTCCTAAAATGTATCTGTAGTTTATTCCGAGAAAAACTAATTCAAATTGGCTTTAAAATAAAGGTTCTATTTATCATTGGAATTTTCAATTTTCCCAATAGATTAAAATTGGGCTATGTTAAGCATTTTAAACATCTGTTGATGTACCGAGCGGTAAATAATTATTTTGGATGATTATTGATCATCGCATATTAGATTGGTCAAGTGTACCATACCATTTATTTTAGATTCCTTGATCTATCTAATAATAATAATAAAAACTTAATTGAACAAGGAACTTACTCTTACGGTTATAAAACTATTAAATGATTTTGGTGTCGTAGATTGAGATAGATGTGAGATAGAGATAGATTTCCATAAGAACGGACCCTACATTACCATATAATTTATTATTTAGTAGAAGGGAATAGCCGCTCCTGGCGCAGGTCAAGGTCAGCGGTTGTAATTGGCAGGTGTGTGTTGTTGATTTGGGGGTTTTTTGGGGGGTTTGGGGAGGGGTTGGTAAGTGTGTCAAGGTCATTCGGAGGGGGTTTTAAAAAAGGTGGGGAGTGTGGGGACGAGTGGGGCGGGCGGGAGGGGATGGGGGGGTGCGGGGCTGTGGGAATTAATAATTTATTTTAGGAAAGCCAAGTAGAAGTTTTATTTGAAGTGGTGTAGAAGCGATGTTTGGCGGTGACGGTCTGGTAAATGCCGATGGTGATGGCGATGAGCAGATAGAGGCATACCAACCACAGTACGCATTTGAAGAGCTTTAACAGCCGGATCATTTCTTCCTGATTCTGTGCTTCCAATTGTATTCTGTTAATTTCGAGTTTTAATTTATCGTCTTCCAATTGTGATGTGATTGAAAAGCCGTCCATCATGTTTGTGTACAGGTTAGAGAGGAGCGGTGTAGATGGTGTAAAAGTAGGCGATGGAATGAGGAGAGCAAATAAGGGGAGGATATATATTTAATGTAAAGTGGTGGGGAATTGAAAAAGAATATTTGTGTAGGACTAGCTTTCATCATCTGGTGTCGAATCGTGGGCGGATGAAGGACTGTTGTTTGGCATTTCTAATTCTTCAACATTATCGCTTTCCATCCTTTCACACTCTGGACAATTGTAGGTAATTTCAACAGTAATAGTAACCGTGTTGTTTGGTGTGTTTACAACATCGGTTAAAGTTTGAAAAATATCCTGTAAATCTTGTTGCGATGTTACTGCAAAAGTAGTAGTATTTTTTGCTAATCGAGGCTGGCTCATCGTTCGGCGGTAGGCAAACAAATGGTGAGCGACGGTAAGGCGGTCGCTTATATGGAAACGGGGAATAGTGGTGGGGGGAAGAAAAGAAGTGGGGGTAATCCAAAACGAGAAGCGAGAGAACTTCGGTTACCGCAGTTCGCCGCGAAACGCCGTTCGGGTAGGTTGTGGGAAGTGTATATAGAAATAAAATAATAATAGCATTAATATAGAATAGAAATACCAATCACTTTTGTAAACTAAATACTAAGTTTATTTATAATTTGAATTTGATTGTCTTGTTCCTCGCTGTTTAATTCAATAATTGTAATACCATAAGTTGGTTCTTCTTCTTCCCCTGCACTGTTGGAAGATGATGATGATGATGATGAAAATATTCTGGTAGGATCCACATATTTTACTTTGATGTTGATCCATTTCAAAGGATACCTATCCATAAGTGTGAGTAAGTTGTGAAATAGAGTTTCCATCTCATCTCTTTCGGTAATTAAATGTTCAAAAGAAATGAATCTGTCACCCATGTTGGTGTTAGTCCAAGCAATGTAGTGTAAATGAGAAGCATGTTAAAGGGTATGTAGAATATATATTGTAAATCTCAAGGTCAACCAAATGAAATTTTAAAAAAAAGCTGCAGTCAGTGACTACAGCTATACATCTGAAGCTTGAATAGGATCAGAAGACCAATCTGATCTATATTTGCACAAATGTTTGATGCATGTACAAAAGTCGTCTTTATAATATGCATCACACTTTCGGCAATTAAAAAGTCTTTCTGGGTGAAATTTGAAACATCTCTGGGGACAGCAAGTGTGGAAGTATCTTGATTTATAAATTTTGAAGGTTTGCAATTCTGGTGGTGGTAGTTGTTTTGTTTTGCATTTGCAGTAACAGGATCCGAAGAATTCACATTTTCTGCAAGCTAATCCGTCTACCATCCATCTTCCTATATCGGTACATTTTTGTTCACAACAGTAGCGTGGTTTGTAGTCTTCTTTTTTCTTTTCCATGTTGACGGTTCTAAGTGGAGTTGGGAAATGAAGGTGTATAGTATAGAATAGAGAGTTTTATTAAAAGAAAAAAGTGGTGGGGGTAATTTCAAGGTCAACCAAATGGAGTTTTAAAAAAGAATGGGGTACAAATATTAAAAAGTTGCACACTTAAGATATAGGTTCGTCTTTTTTTTCTTCTTTCTCTTTTTTAATATTTACTTCATGTTCTTGTTTTTTTGCTCTAGCCATTGCGACGAGATCTTCAGTGGATAGTGGATGTACTTCTGGAAATTTTAGAATTAACTTTGGTTGGAAGCCTTCTTTAGTTAATACATTAAGATCGGAGCTCATCTCTTCTACCGTTTGATAGTCCTTTCCAAATATTTTACCATTAAATTCAATCATCATTCGGTACAGCATAGTAGTTGTAGTTGTTATCGCTGCGGTTGTCAAAAAGCAAATGATGATTTAGTCTGGGTTGAATAGCCTTTTTATAGCGAAGCCTCAAGTTGATGGAGTATTGTTATTGTAATTCAACATTAGTAGTATTTGTGGAATTTAACATTATTTTGAGTAGAAGGGCTAGATGTTGTTGCCGTTTGTGTAGAAAAGTACACTTCATCATCGCAGTAGTTTTGTTTTGAAAACATCTTCTTATTTGTAACGTAAACATCGGCATTTAAGTGATAACCGCCTGCAAGAAGTACTCGCAATTCATTAGTGAAATTGTCGAGTTGTTCAAAAGTTGTGATGGTGGAGGTATCGTATGATGCGCATTTGATTTTGAGAGACATGTTGTTGTTTAAATAATTGGACAACCAAGGGAGATGTGTACAGCACGGAAGTCAATTGTAGACTGAGGAAATCCCCTTGAAAATTACTTCATTTATATAGTTTTTGTAACTAGGTCAAGGTCATCTAAAATTATTTTTTTAAAAAGCAATATATCACCATGTGCAAAGACACATAGTGATATATTGCTTTTTATTTTTTTTTATTTTTTCATCTTTATTTATTTTCAAAATAATTCACAAAGGTGTACAAAAGTATTACAAAAAATAAATTAGTTGTTGGCAGTAGGCATGACGTGAAGTGTAAGTTCCGTTGAATTGCTTCCACTTGGACCGTGGGATGCCAAGTACAGAGAGCCGGGGTGGATAAGGCGTAGATCTTCGTTTTGCAGGAGGTGCACGAAGCGCTTAGGAAGAAATGTTTGAAATTTTGGTTCATCACCGGGCGTGTAGGGCGCTTCACTCAGTGTAACGTTGATGGCGTCCCCAACACTAGTTTCCATCTTCTTAATGGTGTGGATAACATAATGTTTTTCTTCTTTTAATTCTGAACATCTTTTAGTCGGTAAGACGGTAGATTTTGAATGTTTGTTAAATTGATCGACAAGAGATTGTAAAAATGTTTGTGACGTCATCTTTACTTTTTCTTCTTCTTATTTATTGTTAATATTATTCTTAGTCTTGCGAATCTGTGTGGGAGGTGTTGACTGTTCGGAGGCTAGAGTAATACTCATGCTGGGTCATGGTTGCGTTGTCGCTTTTATATCCTTCCCACCCCCCACCATTCTGTTGTAGATATGCATTCAAACGATAAGCGTTCTTTAAAGCGCATTGGGACTGCCGATGTTTAAAGTTTTTGGTAGAGATACAAATGTTGGCAAAGTGACACTGAAAATCTCTATCCACTTGCACATTTATCACTTCATGGTTTGTAAATGCTTGTATCCAAGCGGTTTTCTCCAATCCCTTTGTGTAGATAATTTTAAATTCCTTACAGTAATGATTCATAATGTGCGGCACCATACTGTAGTGGATAAAACCTTCATCCCATCTCAGGTTGTGAAAATGTTTCATCAACCATTTGTTTGTCACTCTTGCTTTAGTAGTTAATCTGTTGAACGGTATAGGAGGTTGGAATAAATAGTGATAAACGACAGATGTGTTCATGTCTAGAATAACTAACTCTTTAATGATAAAATGTCCGTCGTTACCGCGAAACGCTTGAAATTCAATTATACCTCGTTTTACCTCCATTATTTGGTATTGGTTTGAAAATGAAACTTGTTTATTCATGACAAAGGTCGGTATGGGACTGTTTGTAAAATTATGGAGGGCGTCTTTTTATACTGCGGGTTGGTTGCTGCAAGATGCTTCTTCATTCATTTCTTGTGCTTCTTCATCTATACCGAAGTTAGTCTGATAGTTGTGCAACTGTCTCCACATATCAACTTCGTGAGGTATTCTATTGAAAATGGAAGTATCTACGGGACCGTATAGGATTGGTACATATGGTTGTCTATCCAATGTATCGGTTAAATATTCTTTTATGATTGCGCTTGAAAATATTAGTTGTTTTAGATATCTTGTGATAGGACCTGTAGCACAGCTGAGGGTGTAGAATTCATCTTTTGTAAGGTGTATTTTTATGTCATGTTTAGTTAAATCTCTAAAACGAACAATTTGTCCTCCCCGATGTTTTACTATATCGATTTCAATATTTGATTCTAGCAAACTTAATTTCGTTCTTCTTCCATATGTATTGTTACTTAAATAACATTCTAAAAGATGTATATGCTTCATAAACGATTCCCAGGAAATTTCAGAGAAAAACACCATTTTAGATCCATGATTCAAAATAATAGTTGGTGAATACTCCAATGATTTTATTACTCCGGCAGATACGCTTTTTGTCATACATGATGAGATGGGATAGTAGATTCTAAGAAATACCTCTGTTAAAATATTGGTGGAAATAATGTCATCGACTTTTCTTTTTTTAATTCCTTTTTCAACTTCCTCTTCTCTTTTCTTATGTTTAAACTTGAGGAACTCATCCATTTCTTGTTCAATTTGTTTTTCTATATCGGAACTGTTGTCGGCTATAAGCGGTGTAGTTTCTTCTTCGTTAGTATTTGCATTAAGTGAACTCATTTTGCTAACGATGTTTCCCATAGGATGGTCAAACAAATAATGAAATTTCTACTTCGTTTTCCTCCTTTTATAACAATCGCCCCCACCTAAAAACCGTTTTTTATAACACATTTTTAACTATTCCAGTTAGTGGAGTGTACGTTACTATTTTGTCATGTAAAATGAGACAATATGCCGAAGTACCTTCTGGTATTTTATCTTCAAATTCCATTTCAATTTTTATATCCACACTTGACGATTTTACTGATTCATTTTGCTTTGAGCAATCGATAACGATTATTGGGGCTTTTGAATAATACTGTTCAGGTGATAACAGTGGTGTATTAGTTTTTCCATAATATGACGATTGAAATCTTGCATACATATCATATAAGATGGAATAACGCTTTTTGCTAAACATGACATTTAAATTGTCATAAGGAAAGAATTGAGAGTTTAGAAACACTTTGCAATTCTTTATATTGCAATGGTCAAATTGACCTGCGTGTGCGGTTATAACATCTTTTCGATTGGTTTGAAAACCTAGTATTATGTACCTTGCTCGTTCTAAATAAGTAGATGTTTTAACAGTCCATGTTTGTCGTTCTGTTTGAGGTAATATGGGGTATTCATGGAATTCCCAACTTCTAAAAGGCATTACAATATCACGGTCAGATTTTAACTTTCTTAACAATACGATTCTATGTTCATCGGCTAATCTTACATGAGGTACTCTCCACACGATTTTATTTAATTGTAGCTGCCATTCTAGTTTACTTTCTTCAGTGCCACTTGCTGCTAATATCAAGTCCTTGTTAGTTGAAGATCTGAGTAATACCAATTCTTGTTTGACATTTATTATTATTCTCTTGTAATCTTCAGCGAATCCCAAAAGCAATCGTAAAGGTATGTGAAAATCAAAATGACCATTGGAATTTGGTGTTATGCTGTCTTTATCGGGGGTAACCCATCCGGCGGTGACTATTGAATTCTTTTCATGGGGTGTTAATGATGTTAATCCTTTTAGTGTTGTTGTTATACCAACCTTTTTTGTTGAATCAACTGTCACTCCTGATATTTCATATCTTATTTCGTCAAAAAGATATGCCATTGGGTTATTTATAAAAGGAACAGATGAACCGGTTTTTCCATCCAATTTTAATACTTGTCCCTCAATATATAAATAACTCTCACAGGGTAATGTGTAAATATCTTGTTGTTGAATGGGAATCCTTATTTCATCATTATTGTTTAATTTTGATGAAGTGTAAGGGTTGTGTGTGTGATATTCCTTCTCCCATAGGGTTTCGTCGAACGTCGGTCCTTGAGATATATCCAGAATGTCCATCGTAATTTAGTTTTAACCCAATTTTTTGTAGGAAATGTATGTTGTCCGGTGTTAACTCGTCCAATGTTGAAGAGCTACTGAGCTCCCGGCTTTTCCGTTGTGGTTTAAATGTTAATCCCATGTTATACTTAAGTTACCGCTTTTATGTGTAACCGTATTGTAATTGTTTCTTTTCTAAAGTCAACACTATTACCGTCCTGATCTGATATGTTCAGTACGATGTCTGAAATAAAACTGGTGTTTAATGGTAGGTATATAAGGTTTTGTGGCTTCTCAACTATTTTAAAACCAGGAGCAACTGTTGGATAAAATGTATGTAAAATATGTTGGTTTACCCCATCTCTATACGATCCGTGTATAATATTGCATGTTATATCAATACTATTAACCTTTAATATTGTTACTGTGGTATCACCGGTATGAGTAGTTCCGGGATCTAAGATTTTTCTTTTCTTATCTGAAAATCCGAGTAAACTACCGATTGAATTTTCTAAACTTAAATCTATATAATATTTTGAGGTAATTTCCGCTTTTAAAGTATTGTTGTTTCCTTTTATACAGATATTTTCTTCTCCTAGCTGCTTCTGTAATAGCTGGTTTATATCATCTATTTCATATGCTCCCGTAGACAAGGTTATTATTTTTAATTCTGAATAATTTCCTTTTTCATCTTTACTTTCATAATAATGTAGTAAATTGTTTTTACCCTCTGTAATGTTGGGAATCGAATTGTACGTAGTGAAATCTAATAATGCCGCTTCCCATAATCTATCTTTAGATAGACGCAATGCTGGGAAAAGAGTACTTTTTAATGTAGATGAATTTCCGCTCAGTGACACTGTGTACGATGACATCTTAAAGCTGACTGACACTTTTTGCTAAAAACTCCAAACATAAATGTCCGCATATTTCTGTATTGTTAGGTTGTTCTCTTTTATAATTGTAAAATATATTCTTAGAGTTTCTAAAATAGTGTTGAAGTTCTTTAGGTGGTGGTAGATTGCCAAAACTGTCAAAATAATAAACGCTTTGTCCGAGTTTTTTATAGCATACCCAATGAGTTCCTGGACCATAGGAGGAATCTAAATTTACTATTCCAGTTTCATTTTTCCATATGTTTTTTGGTAATGCGTCTTTCATAAAAACTCCCCTAAAAAATGGTATCTTCAAACATTTTACATAATTTGATAATTGATGATTTGTTAAGGCTTTATTTGGAATTATCAATTGATTTTTCTTATTTAGTACACACGGTACGGTCTTAGGTATAGACCTGCTCCGTTTTTTACCATTGACCAAACGGAAGTCTTCTTTGTCTTTGTTTTACGAGTTCTACGACGTCTCTTTTTAATGTTTCCACCTCTTTTAGGAGCTCTTTTCTTTGCAGGTCTTCCTCTTCGACGTTTTCCGCCACCAAATTTTGTTTTCGCCTTCATAGCTGTAGTTACTGCCCAAGCGGCTGCTTTTTCTGCAATACTTGCGTCACTTGATTTAACTCTTTGCCAAGCTTTTTCCGCTAGCACTCTATCTGCTATTGATCTATTTGTTGAATCAGCAAACTTGGAATACGCTATATCGTGTTCTTTGCAAGCTTGATCCAATTTATTAATTCCTGGATCCCCTCTTGCTAAACGTTTTGCCAATTTAGTTCCGGGTCCGCAATATTGATAACCTCCTGGCAGATGAAATTCGTATGGTAGAGCGTCTATTGCCCGATTTACAACAGCACCAACAGGAATTCGTTTGAGAAGGGATAACGCAGCTGATGTTATACCAAGTCCTTTCTTGCCGCTGACTTGACGACGACTGAGCGGTGCGATCTTCATTATGTTGTTTTATATATAACCGGTGTGTTTACTCAACGAGATGCTTTATATAAATGAATAACTTATGCACAATTTTTATATTTAAATAATTAATTATTCAAATTAATTATATACTGATTTATGATTCTATTTTTAATCCAAGCTTCTCGTTCATCGGGTTGAATTATCACATGACTTGTTGTACTAGCTATATGATTGTGGGTATCAATAAGTAAATTGCCCACTATTCTTATTAAACAATCTAAAGTTACAGCATCTTTCGGATGTTGAGGATCGTGTAACTGCATAATACGTTTATCATTACACGTGTAAGCGGTTGAATCATTTTTTGATGTTGTTATAACTTGTCCAATAGTAGCAGCATCATTAAAATCTTCACCTGGTGAAATATTAATTATTTTCTTCATTTTAGCATCAAATTTGGTTCCATTGCGTTTATCCCAAGTTATTGTTTGTTTCACTGTAACACAATCATTTTCTTCATAACCAGGCATTATATTTTTTATTCTTCTATTATGACCTTCATATGTGCCTAATAAAGGACCGCCCGCAATTAATGTTTGTGCCATTAAAGGTACATCCGAACTTTTTTGACCAAATCTTCCATTTGTTATTCTTTTACCTCCCGCATCCCATTTATCATTACTTCCTTGCATTAAATCAAATTTTTCATTTCCATGTATAAATGTATTTCCTCGCCTTAGCACAGCATCTTCATGTTTTACAAAATTTGATGTTTCCTTTTTTAATTCTTTAGATAATTGTTCCATAGTAACAGCGTCTTTTGGTTGAGAACCAAATTTTACATTTGACAATGCTTTTCCATGACAATCTATTTCATCAGCATCTTGTAAAATACAGTTGTCCTTGATGTATTTCAGGTTTACAGCATCACCGTCTTCCTTTGGGTATCCAATGTCATTTATAATAAACTTATAAAAAGAAAATCCTCGTTGAGTTTTTTCCGGTATTATAGAATGTAAATATTCTTTATTAACTGAATCTTTATCATTTTTTGGATTTGCCACATTGGTTATCCTATGATTTCCAGCATCATATGTTTGTCCATCTTTTAAATTGTTACCCCACTGCAATTTTAAAGTGTTTGAAAGTTCAGATGATAAATACTCTTTAGTAATTGCATCAGAACTGTCAGTTGGTTTACCAACATTAATTATTCTATGTGATTTAACATCGTAAGTATCCTTAAGTAATTTTAATGATGTTGAAGTAGCTTCTTTTACCGTCTTTAAATTTGCTCCATCAGTATCTTCTTCTGGATCTTTAACTAGTTTTAAACGTTTATTACTTATGTTATAGTCACCTTCAGGTGTTTGCGGCAGTCCACTTCTTTTTCTGTCTTCTCCAACTTGCACTCCTAACGCGGAGTACCGTCCAAACTTGTCGACGCTCATGTTAAAAATGATACATTATATGCTTGCCATTCTTTTATATCTGCGGACAATTATACGATGACACCTCGACTTCTGAGTCATCAACTAGAGCTACCCATTCATTATTTAAACCTGTATGACCAGCTTCCATAGCTTCATGTAATAGTCTCATTCTGTCAACTAATTTATTAATGTCTTTGTAATAAATTACATTGGTATTGTACAGATTTTTCATTAGTCCTTTGCCAGATGTTGAAGTATCTCCTTTAATCTTTTTACTATGTTGTTCAAGAAGTGATAAATCCATAAGTGATAAAGATTTTCTTTTTAGCGGTTGTTTTACTGCTGGTGCGGTACGTAATGTTGGTAGTTTTCGTGGGGGAAACAACTTTTTTATAACAATGTTATATTTTGTTGCGCGTGAACGATTAATTATTGCATCCTTTGAGTAATTCCTTTTATGTGCATTAGTATTTTGGTAAAATTTCCTTAAAAGTATTTAAATCTTTGGTCGAATATCTCAATGGTATGTTTTTAAAAATTAATTCATATAATCCTTTTGTTCCCTTATATTTATGCTCACCAATAATGATATAATCGTCTTCAGTTATTTTAAGTTTTGAATCACCTATTTTCAATTCATTCCCATCAATTCTTGCTCCGTATACGTGTGATTTACTTAAATTAGGGTTTGATTTTATATCATGTAGCATTTTCAATATATATTTTCTTCCCAGAGGTCCGTGTTGTAATATATCGCTACTCAATTGTGTTAAATTTGGAATAGATTGTTCTGCTTCAGGTATTGGCTGTTCTTCTTCCTTTTCAACAATAGGTTCTTCTTCTTTTGTTTCTTCTTGGTCACTAGCGCTTGTATATGAATCATCATTGTCTTCCTTTTTTAATGCTTGTACTTCTTGTTTAGAAACTGGTAGTAAAACATCTCCTTCGTAACGAGGTTTACTAATGGTTTCTGATATTTGTTTTAAAGGTTCTGTAATAGGTTTAAATGTAGTCTCTAAAAATTCTTCTCTTTCGCTTATACCCATCCTTAATGCACGGTTTTTAATCCTAATAGAATCACTGAGTGATTTTATTTCTTTCAATAGTTTTTCTTGATTTACCATGTTTACACTATGAAGTCTCATTCATTACTAGACACACCGCTATTCATTTAATAGATTAATACAAATTTATCTAACCCTATTCGATACCTTCCATCTTTTATAGCTTCATCTTTCATAATAACAAGAAATCCATACTTTTCAGCCCATGCTTTGCCGCACATCTCTTTAAATTTATCAAATGTCATGTCGGCATTCACATGATCGTTATATATATGTTTCAAATTTGTTTCATCCTGCTTGAATATTATCAACAAATTTGCATTATCTCTTATAAGTTGTTTTGGAATTTTACTATAGGTTTGACCAATGTAAATACTGTCAATATTATGATGTCTCCCCATTGCGAAATAACTTCTTATTGTATCATGATTCTCACATGACACATCGTCAAATATAAATATAGAAAATGGTTTAGCTTCACTTGGTTGCATAATAGTTTCACTAGCATTAAACTTGTAGAAATTTACTTCTGGCACACTTGCTAATACCTTATCTAACAACTGGTATTTAGGTTGTTGCAAAGATTTTGAGAAAATGTATATGTTATTAAAACGTAGCCCTTTTGGATTAGTTATAAGGTTAAAAACAACATTTGTTTTTCCACAATTAGAAGGGCCAGTTATTAAACATCTTATAGAGTTTGGTAGTAATTCACCATGTTTACCATGGTTTAAATTGTTATTATCCACTGTCAATTCATCTATATTATTAATATTAAATCGTTCTTTTTGCTGTACAATATCCATCTTGTTTAAAGGTTAAACACATAATGAGTTATTAAAGTATTACACCAAGTCTTTTGTAGGAATCCAAGAATCTTCACTCCTATCAAATCCCAACCAACGGACTTTAACTTTATCCTTTTTTCTTTGTAAAATTTTTTCAACAAGATATACATCACCTACTGTCGATTTTAATAATTCATGACCATAGAATCCGCCTTGAAGTAGTTCACCTTTGTTATCCTTTAAAATGTAGGTTTCTGGTATTGTCGGCTGCACTTTGTAGATTGTAAATATTTCGTTAGTCCAATTTGGTAAATATCTTTTACTAAAAACTCCTTTATATTTACTTATACGTACTTTGTCGTTAATTTTAAACTTTTTAGGTCTTAATTTTTCAATTTTAGGAGAAGTATTTTTCTTAATACGCTCCAAAACAAGCTTAGCATTATTGATATTTACTTCAATAGGTTTCATACCGATAGTGCGATGAAACTTGTTATTGTATTCTTTTATAAGTTTCGGTAATATATCGTACCACACGTACGATCCTCGTTTAGAAAATGTTTTATACATTGCTCCTTTTAATGTTCTATTGAATCGTTCAATTATGGAAGCTTTTACTTCCGAATTTGTAGAATAATGATTTATGTTATATTTTTTCATTAATGCTGTAAATTCTTTGTTAAAATATTCTTTTCCATCATCAGTTTGTAAATGTTTTATGACAAATTTATTTTTCTTTATAGCTGCTTCCATAGCTTTTGTTACACTTTTCCCAGTCTTATCCTTGAGTGGTATAGAGTGGTATAGCGTCAGCAAGCTTACTAAAACAATCTATAATTGCCAATATATATTTAAATCCCTTATTTAATTACTATGCGGTATCATCTCAATGAGATCGGCTTGGTAAAGATCGTTCCTTCCTTTAATAATTGTATTTCTTCTTGGAAACTTTCTTCTTGCCGGCTTATGAAGTTCGTTTACAATTTTATCCTTTAATCTTCCATCTTCAGATGTTGTTTGTACACCGCTTGAGAAAATACTAATCCTCAAAATGGCTTATCACCTTTTATATTATTAACAAATATGGGTCAAGGCCATATTATATTTGTGTAAAAAGAGGGAACATGGCATTGAACTTGCCATGCTCCCTTTTTTTACGGAAAGGAAAGGAAACAGGTGAAAGGACGAAGAATAGGTTTTATTGGTCGATAGGAGTTAAAGAATAATGTCCAAAAGGTAGAGTGTGTATATTGTCTTCCCGGATATGTCTCTTGTCATCCTTGTAGCTGAGTCCCCACTTAGTTTGCTTGACACTGTAGACTTGATGATTAAAGCTTCTTATTGTATTAAAAGTTGCAGTTGTTTCCATGCTTTCAAATAAACATCTTTTAAAATGTTCAAACTGTACATTCTTCTTTAAATATGATGTTTTTATACCTTTTGCCTTCTTTACAACTTGATGTTCTTCTTTTTCACTAATGTACAATTGAAAAGAGTACAGTTTGGACATTAATGCCACAATTTCTTCCATAGGTGCACCATTTGTTTCATCTTTGAATTTTCCTAAAACCTTCTTGTTTATTCCATTGTCGTAATTGGGGTGATGTTGTGGGTAGTCAGAAAAATCAAAGTCATTTTTATAAACAAATGTGCGTAAATCTTTATACATATCATTGGTTATAATCCAATAGATGAATGCATCGGTATCCATGTATGCTATTCCAATATTATCTCTACCATAAAATTTCACCATTTTATTATAATGAAAATCATACATGTGAGTTTTTGATATGTCTAAAATGGACATTCCAACATATATGGGTCGATCCATCTTAATTGAAATTTTATTCATAGAAACGGCTACAAGGTTTTCATTAATAATTATAGAAGATGCAAAGTTTGGTTTTTGCACCAATTTCTGTAATTTTGTTGGATCAACAACCAATCTTAAGTCTTTGTGATTTCTTTTGTTTTCTAATGTTTTACCGAATATCGCATTGTTCATTAATTAAAGAAATCTTTTTGAAAATTGGATGTTGCTGCAGTTCTTCTTCTTGTGTTGTTATCTATATAAGATTTTAACCAACAGGATTGTGAAAATTGCAGTACTTTATTATTTTCGTAATTTTTAATCCCATCTCTAGCGCTTGCTGTACTGTCCAATAATGAGCTACATACCTAGTCTTATTGTTAAGTGTTATCATCAATTTGGCCATCTACCAGTGGGAGATATTTCTGTTTTTGCTAATAGTGGTAGATCATAATGATGGTCGTGGAGATGTTCTGGGTATTCAAAATCAAAGTCAAAATGTAGCCAATATCCCCATATTTAGGGATATCAGCGATGTTATTGATTGAATTTGGATCAACCCATTTAAAATTGTCATATGGAAGAGGGTTTGACATGGCCCATCCGTACAGATTATTTGCATCAAAATAACCTATAAATGTGCTAGGTTGTGATGCGTCGTAATTTGGAAGATATTTATTGTTTGCTTTTACATATCTAGTTACACTTTGGGTTAATCCTCCTCGAATACCGGATTCAATCATCAACACCATGTCTATGTCAGTTAATAGTTGAAGTTTGCATTTTGTTTCTTTTAACATAGCCTGCCATGCCAATCCGGGAGCTGTGTACGAATGAAGTGGGTCTAATCCATATGCTGTAAAACAGGTGTTTCTAAATTCTTCCATTATGTCGCAGAGTAAAGTCACATCTAATTTAACATAAAATCTGAATATTCACCTAAGGTTCTTATTTCTAATTCATTCCATACTCTACAAGCGTGTTGATAATCCTCTTCACTGATGTCCTCTTCATGTAATTTATTCTTAAAAGCTTCTTTAGGTGGAAGTGACGTTTCTTCAAATTTTTCCAAATTGTCAATGTAATCATAAGGAAAAACGCCTTTACGAAGAACTAAATCTAATTTATCATTGTTTACAATTTTCTTTGTTTCTATTAAATCTTCTTTTCTAAGATTTTCAGAAAGTTTGATAAGCGCACGGCATAAACCGGTACGAATCTACAAATTGCAACTTCATATTTCCAATTTTTTTACTAAAAGTTATAAACTTTTCAGTTGTTTCTGCAAGAACATCAATTGCACCATCATCTCTCCCCAATTCTGGTATTATAAAATGACCATCATAACCGCTAAGGTTATGCAATATTACAGGAATTTTTCTGGTAATCTTATAGTTTATGTTGCATGCATTACATGCTGCACCCCTATAATATCCTGTAAGATGATCGTGATCTTTAACTTTATAGTTATTTAAAGTAAATTCATTTTTACATAGAAAACAGTAAGTAGCATTTTCATGTTGAATTTCCTCTTCTTCCTCCATTGGTATCATTGGTACTATATTATTATACAAATTTTCAACATGGCCAGCTATTTCATATAGATGATTTAAAAATGTTCTGGCAACATCTTCACCACGATACACCACGGGTTTTGATGACAATCCATATGCATTCAAATGTTCTTCAACCAATGTGGATTTAACCAATAAACAAAAACTGTTAGGCTTGTGCATTTGATATTTTATACTCTTCCTTGCTTCAATGTTTTCATCTTCAATTGGAACAAGTGTTGATTCAAAATCGGCATATATTACTATAGGAATGCGATACTGATGGAAAACTTTTTCAAACTGTAAATATGATTTATTTAATGGTGGTAGAATAATCTTAGCTTCAAAATTTTCATTACACAGTTGTTTGTGCTCCAGTAACCAATTTTGTTCTCCATTTCTAGGTTCTTTAAAACAAAAACATCTTTTACAAATTATTTTTTTATGTTTACTTCTTGATAATTGTTTATTGACAAGTTTTTCAAATGATTTTATCCATACATAGTGTGATACTTCATCCTTTGTAATTAATAACAAATCCGTATGGTCTGCAAGTTCGTTTTTTACCACTTTCAAAGGATACACCTTGTTAGAGCTGTCCAAACCAAATACATTTACAGATATTCCAGGGTTTTGTTTTTCAAATTTAGAAATATCCTTCAAGGCTACCGGATAAGACACACCTTGAAAGTTATATCTGTATCTATAGTTCTCATATTCTTCGCTGGGTCTTTGTGCATCGCGTGATATGAATTTTGATGTCATTGCATACCGGAAACATTCCGTATCATGATTTTGAACATTCACACATGATTTTGTATCTTGAATCCTTTTTGGAAGAGCTATATAACTGCTCCCCATTACCCCATACCCATGCTTGTGAACTCTAATATCCATACTTACTACACTAACTAAACTCCAACCTGATCCTCGTCCTTCATGTTCTTGGATTTTATTGATGATCTCATCAAAACATTCTTCTACTATTGAATTAATATCTGAACTACTCATGATGGTTCTGTTTTTAGTTATAAATCCTCTTGGTGACAATTCTTCTTCAACGTTTATAAACATAGCATCCAATAACAAGCCGAATTTAATAAAATTTAATCGTTTTAATTCTTCTTTTAAAAGTTTAACTACAATGGTTTTTGCTTCGGCAAGAAATTTGTCTAATTCTAAATTTTCATTTTGGATTTTGTGATGTGTTACTACTCTTCCAGGCAATGCATGAATACTTAAATTAGGTAGTGCATTAGATGGTCCCGCTGTTTCTTCTTCTTCTGCAGATGCATTTTTATTTTCATTTTGTGTTAAATTTTCATTTATATTATGATATAACTCCTTATGAATGTCTAGCAATATTTCATCTTCATAAGTTTCTAAACATATATCACAACGATGCATTTTAGTGATGTTTATCCTATGAAATTCGGCATATAAATGAAATGCATCTTTTTCATACCTCCTTTTTATGCTGTATTACCCCACCACTTTTTACCCCCACCACTATTTTTAATCTTCTTCTTCTTCATCTTCTTCTTCTTCATATGGAAATAATTGTCTTGCACAAAAAATTAATCTTAAACGTATTGATTCTAAATCTGGATCGTGACTGGATGTTGGAGTTTCATTATGAATATTTTCAAATTCCAATGATGGTGTGTATTCATTCTCTGTTAACTCCATTTCTACATCTTCACTCCCTTCATTTATTAATTCTTCTTCCATACTGTTAACACTATCTGTTTCTGAACTGTCATTATCCACATCTTCCACATCAAACTCCTCTTGTAGAATTTTACACAATATTTCTGCAATAGGTTTACTTGGATAGTCGGTGGTATCCACAGGAGCCATGTCGATTAAATGAAAGAGCTTCTTTCTCGTAGCTGCTTTTATATAAATTATTTTATTAGGTCAAGGTCAACAACACTTAAAGCGAGAATGGGGAATAGAGCACTAAGTGGTATGTTAGTCCATTACCACAAAGTGATCTATTCCCCACTCTCTAATGCAAGTCCAATTAATAACCAATTTATATTCAATATTTTTAGTAATTTTGCAGTTTTCTTTGTTTAACTTTTCTTTATTGATTGTCTTTAATCACACAGTTCATAGGTTCTTCTTTTTCTTGGTGAAACAATTGTTTACGTTCATATTCCAATTGACGTATTCTTTCATTTTTTATAGTCAACTCTATAAGAAGTTGGTTGATGTAGTCAGCAGCCATGTCGATTGTTCTGGTTCTTACTTCTCCCAATTTCACTCCTGGTATTAGCCTCTGTAGTTTATAATATTTTAGTTTTATTCTTGTTTCTCTTGCCTTTGCCATTTCTTTCATCTTCATTTTTCGAGAGTCCGCATATTGTTTTTTATTCTTTTCACTTAATGAAAGATCCAAAATGATGTTTTCACTATTCATGTTGTCTTTTCTTATGTTATGTTAGTAAACGCCTGTTTAGGATAAGAATGACTCCAACCGAGCGTTGGACTTCTTTTATCTAGTTTCCCCCACTCAATTACCTTCCCCCACCATGTTTATTTAGGTCAAGGTCAAACATAATTAATGCGAGAACGGGGAATAGAGCACTAAGTGACATGTTATTCCATTGCCACAGAGTGATCTATTCCCCGCTCTCTATTCTACAACTAATTTTTTTTCCATTTATATTTTAATATTTTTTTTGTATTTTTTTTTACCCATCATTTTTTACACAGCAGGAGGTTGGTACTTCACAGGAGAGTCTCTATCAATATCATTAAATGCGTTCCATGCATAAGTAGCAGGAAGATCGTTTGGCTCCATCTGCAGAACAGGGAGTTCATTTGCTGGATTCCATACATTTAGATTTTGCAACTCTTTTAGTTTATTTTCCAATACTTCAATTTTACCCAACAGTTCTATTATGTACTTGTTTGCAGTCCTCAATGTATGTGCTCTTGTACAGCCTACGTCCAATGAAGGTACTAAAAGCTGCATTTGATACAATTCAGTTTTCTCTTTTATATGACGTTCCTTAGCTAAAATGCTCAATTCCGGATGTGTTATAGGTTTACCTTTTCTTGACAAATTCACAATCTTCTTTGACAAATTTAATGGTTTTCTTTCACTTGTTGAAGGAGTTGAATAGTCCCGAGATTCAGCCATTTTTTTCTATGATGTTCTTCTTTTAAATGGTAGTAAGCGAATAACTCCTGCTGCGTATAAACCTTGTTTTATACACAATTCCCCCACCATTTTTATTCTCCCTCTACCAAGTTCTTTAAACATAAAACCAAACTTCTAATTCCGCGTTAACATTGTTGTCTTTTAAAAATTTAACAAAGTCCGAGCTGGAAGTTGACATATCTCTATTTCTTAAATAGTCTCTTACTATGTCTTCATCCCCTTCCTCTAAAATGTAACAAAATACCTTCATTAGAGTTCCATTATCTTGTTTTGAATGAATAAAATTTGAAACTGTTGTCCACTCCTCTTCAACTATTTTAAAGCTTGTCACTTCTAGTTCAAAATTCATTTTTTTTTTTTTACTAAATTACAAGTTACTTTTTCAAACAATATTACAAGACTAAAGAAATTGGTGAACATCGAGCAACATATATAACCAATACCCCCCACTTCTATTTTCCCCCACCATTCAATAAATTTCCCCACCATAGTGTTACATTAAACAGTTTTTTTTTTTTTAATATGATCTACATCTAATAAATCTAAATAACAGTTGTGCACAGATTGTACATTTTTCATTCATGATTTCAAACCTTATTAGTGGTGCCTTAACACGATGGTCTACATATCCTCCTTCAAGATCAAATTCATCCCAATCATCTATAGCTGCTCGTGCACAATCTTGACAAAGAGTCGTCCCATCTGCAAATTTATAAGCAACAATAATGCCAAACCCATAATTTTGTCTTCGGTATTCATGAATAGCTTCTCTAATGCTGTTTGGAATAACACATTCTCCTGATCTTATTATATGGTTAAATAAAAAACCATCACAAATAATTTTCCTCAAGCAAAGTTCAAATAGAGTATCCACCATGTTTTATAAAAGAGATTAATATTTCAACTGAAGTGTTTACACATGTTTCATCCGTCTTAAATACTTTATCCCCACCATATTTTATATATGTCAAGGTCAAATTATATTAATGCGAGAACGGGGAATAGAGCACTAAGTGACATGTTATTCCATTGCCACAAAGTGATCTATTCCCCGCTCTCTATTCTAAATCTAATTTTTTTAATATTTTTTTTTATTTTATTAATTTTTTTATTATTTTTGTTTTTTATAAGTTTATACAGATGTTTAAACTTCTTTCTTCAAATTCCCAATATTTCATTTCCTTCTTCTGCACCCTCTTCAACTACGACTTCATTATTTCCATTTTTCAAAAGCAATAGTTCATTTTTCAATTTCTTCATTTCATCTTCTAATTTTGTAATTTTACACTCTCTATCTTCCAATAATAATTTCAAATACTTAATATAACTACCAGCCGCATGTACAGTCTTTACTCTGTTTTCTCCAAGATGCATACCTGGGATTTGGATTTGTAGCCTATAATACTCCATATTAATATTAGACTGAATTTGTCTTGCTTGTTCGCTTTTCTTCCTTCTAGCTTCAGCTTCTTCATGAGATGCAGCCAAATCAGATAAAATTGGACGATACATTGTTGGTGAATGATTTTACAAGAGTGAGAGACTATCCGGTTAAACAACACATTTATTTACTTTCCCCCACCACTATCCCCAGTAGGCCAAAAATGTTGAATACATATTTCAATAGTTACACTGGCACCATTTTCAACTAAAAATTTATAAAGAAAATATGGATACTCACTGGGTTTAATATTCATATTGTCCATCATAAAGTTAAACGCCAATCTTTCCGAATATTCATTGTGATATTTTTCAGTGACACCAATTAACATTCCTTGTTTTTGAAATTTAAAACCAATGTCTGGAATTTTTTTACAATCCTCCATGTCTAAAAGTGGGAAATAATATGTAAAGGAATTTACCGGTGGAACCCAGGGTTCTTCCTTACAAAAAGCTTTAAACATTGCTTCTCGGTCCTCCATTATAAAATGATTTTTAAACTGTTTTCTTTCCTGCTTAAATAATCAACCCCCCACCATTTTATTCAGATTCTTCTTCTTCAGATTCGGTTAACTCTTCCGGTTGATGCATCATTGATATATTTCCAGTTTCATTAGTTGTTTCTTGGTTTAAATTTATAAATTCTTCTACTATTTCTTCTATTAACTCTCCAAATGTAACATTCATCTCTTGTTCTAGTTCTTCTTGTTCTTGTATCTGACGATGTGTAATAATTTCAGTAATGTATATAAAGGTAGTAGCTCTTGGAGAGATAGTTTAATAAAGTGTATGACTTTACTAACAACACAGCATATAATGAATAAAAAACCTGATCAACTCTTGCTTTTATAACAAATATGGGGAAGGGGAAAGAAAGGGGGGGGGGGGATCAGTAAGAAAAACACCAACATATCATTAGTCCGATTCAGAGTCTGAAGATTGTATAGGGGATATCAATGTATCAATTGACGAATCTAAAATGAATGTTTCAATTGCTTCTTTAACAATTTCTTCATCACTATCATTTATTAGCTCTTCAAATATTTCTTGTTCAAAGGACGAAATTTCTTCTTCCAATATAGAATCAGCCAGACTATTATTCAATTCTTCTTCCGAACCTTCATTTGTCTCTTCTATCCAAGTTATATTTTCATTTGTATTAAACTGATTTTTTACTTCAAAATAATTTAAAAAAGGTGTATCCTTAAAAACCATTATTAACCTTTTCTCTTCACACCAAAGTAATATCTTATAACAAAGTGATACTGAGTATGAAGTTGCTGTCTTATATATATTCTATTTTCCCCCACTATATTTCATATAGTTAAACATTTGTAACATAGTATAATTACTCTTCTTTATCAAGCTTATAATACATTGCGGCTACTTCCAACTGAAACTCCATTTCTTCTACAAAATTACGTAATTGCACCATCCAAGGAAATAAATTATTTAAATTTTCAATTCTGACTGTACATGAACACAATAATTTGTAATCACCTCGACGATATACAAGCACTTTAACCCCTACACCCATATCTTTCAAAATTGTTTCTTCAATCTTTCTATGTAATCCATATAATAGTGGCCAAAGTTCTGTATGTTTAGCAAAGAATGAATCCAATCTTTTGGACATGTTCACTATATAGCAACTGGTTAAGTTCTGAGCAAATATGTGAGCTGCGGACTTTTATAATGCAACTAATAGAAGGCAGGAGGGGGGGGGGGGGTCAAGTTCAAGGTCAAAGTCAACAAACTTTAACTTATGTAGTAACCAATAACTATTAACTCTCACACATGAGTTAAAAAACTCATATGCTTAATTGGTGTATTAGGTAGCTCTGAAAAGAGCCTTTTTGGGTTTAAAAAACCCTGCTTATCTTAAACAAATATTAAACCAATTATTGTACTCCTCATTTCCCCTAAAATCCTCAAACAACTCCGCCCATTGCCAAATGTATTCGGCATTGTCTGCAGTCACATACAAAATTGGGCTACCAAGAAACAACACTGGTGATATAATTACTATTGTTCTGCCCAACTGCAACCAGTCCAATGCTTCCCACATGTATGGGTCAAGACTTTCTTCCAGGTCCAAAGTTACACAACGCAAATATTCAAATATCAATTGTTCATCTTCCTCAACTTCTTCCATTTCCTCTTGCTCAGATTCATCTTCCTCAACTTCTTCCATTTCCTCTAGCTCAGATTCATCTTCCTCCACTTCTTCCATTTTCTTTAGCTCAAATCGCCTGTTGTAAAAGTTTGAACCATCCAGCGGAGCCATGTTCACTGTACACCAGGTTAGCGGCCAATATCCCATACCCAGTTGCATAGCGGCTACTTATATAAAGCAAGAGAAAGTTGAGGAAGGGGAAAGGGAAGGGTGAGGGGGGGGGGGTTATTTTTAATTATTGGGGGGGGGGGGTAAAGTTCAAGGTCAAGGTCATGTGAAAGTAGGTCATGGGACTTAGAGTGACCAAAAAATAATGGGAGAGAAACGCAGCGCACTGTTATATAGCGCTGGTTTCTCTCCCATTATTTTTCTAACAAAATTTGGAAAAAGCTAATTCTTATCACTCTTTACTACGACCCCAGCGAGTCCAACCATCCGCACCTTTGTAGAGATAGTCTTTCGCATCAAGTGTTTTGATCGCTTTTTGGTTTCTCATAGGTACAGAGAGCTTAATTACCCATTTGTAGCCGTTACACCCTATTCTCAGTGCATTTACGAGGATTTTTAAATGCCCTGCGACGCTCTGCTTTTAATAATTGAAAACGCTCTGAAGGAGCAATTTTGAAAAAAGACTTTTTAACTTTAGAACTAGGAATGATAGGATTAATGGACTTTGGTTCAGGAATTGGTGTTATTAGTGGTGGTAATGAGGTGAAATTATGAATAGATTCTAAAATTGAAGGAGTATCAGAACGAACAGGAAGCTCCATCTGTGGTGACGTTGTAGGTGTAGGTTGGGGTTGTAGTGGTGGAGTTGCCGTAGGGTGTGTTGGTGATGGAGGTGGAGAAAAAATACTCCCAAGAACCGCCATGGCTTGTAGAAGAATATTTCCCGGAGCAGTTGTAGCAGATGTAGATGGTGGTGTATCCATCTGCCGCAGCATCGACTCCGGGACGTTCTTCAACTTCAGTCTCTTTGCCGGTTTCTTGTTAGCAGCTGGTATGTTCATAGTAGGAGCAGGCACAGAAGTGGCAGCAGGAGCAGCAGGCGTAGTGATAGTAGTAGCAGAAGTTGTTGATAGAGACATGGTTCTGAAGTGGCAGCGTTAGCGGCTGGAATCAGAATAAACAGACATGTTAGCTAGCCCCACTTATATAGGGATGCTGAGTGAAAGTGACCTCGGGGGGGGGGGGGGGCTAATTGTAATTTTTTGGGGGGGGGGGTTAATTACTTTAATTTAGGTCAAGGTCACCAAAAAATAATAATGATCCAAAGTGATGGAGGCGGCCACGGCCGTCTCCACCACTCTGTATTCCTCAAACACTCCCAATCCCAACCCCATAGTTACGTCTTGCAAGGGATCCCAATTTTTTGCCCGCACGCACGTGGCGATCCAGTTTGGTGGGCTGTGATACGGGCGGTCGGCCTCGGGCCTGGGCACTGGACCTGACCATTCCAATTGTACAATAGGGAATCTGGAACAGTTAATGCAAAACGCAACTCTAACCTCCCACCCTTAATCTAAACCCACCCAAATATAATTATTTCCTAACAAAAAATTAAAAATTTAAAAAAAATAAAAATATGCGCTGCCTATGGCACAACACGCATGTCCCACCCATATTTAATGAAGTTCAACAGAACTTCTATAATTTAAATTTAAATTTAATCTACCCTCCTAACAGCTAGCTGTGAAAGATTATTAGTACACACACACACATGCACACAAATACACAATAATTACATCAACACTCAACATTAAATGCATAAACACATTTTTTAAACATTAGCAATAATATAACACACCTTAATACTAACATCGCAATGCGCAAATTAAAACTTAAAAATAACACAACTTAAAACTAAAAAATAAATAACATTTTATACACACACACAGTCACACACAACAAATATTAATATTAGAACCCTAACAGCAAGAATAACTCAAATATATATCGGCCGCCTATATATTTAAGTTACCCTTTGAGTTCGTCCCGAAGCTTCGCGTCCGGAGTTTCGGTACGAACTGATTCTAAAATTCTCAACAGAATATTCGTAAACTTTCAAGATGGTGGGGGGAACTCGTAGGGGTTTGAGGGGCTTACAACGTTCGAAGTACAACTTCAATAGGAAATTTCCAAGCAACACTGTTTCATACACGTAGCGGCGATTATTACGAGTAGGTCATCGATAATTTAAGTGTAGTGTTGCGGCTTTCAATAATGTTGGCCAACATTTAATTATAATCTCCACCTAATCGAACCACAATTTTCCTTATAGCATTACACCATAGTTGTTCACTGCTATTAATTTAATAACAGTAGGAAATTATGTGTTCCCTTTCGCCGCTCAACTATGATTCTTATCTATTGCCAACAGCAGACCTAAATTACCGTTACTCTATCGGTTTAATTTATCTTAAGTATATGTTGTATTATCTTAACCACAATAGTTACCGTTTGGTAACACCAAATTAGTATTACACAAGCTTAACTACTATTACCATTTCAACATAAAATAAAAGTGAAAGAAGGGGGGGGGGGGGTCACTTTCATAATAATTACCACCTGCTGTTATAAATACCGTTACACGAGCAGCTGCGCCTCTTTTCACTCGCGGGACCCACAGCTGACACAACACCTCGGTAAGTCGCTACCGTCTAATAATATTATATATGCTTTCTTTTAACTTACTCCAATTAGGTCTACTTGTTTTTAACACCCCATGCATAACTTAGTTTTCAACTATTTCTTTTTTATTTACTATAAACACATATTACTCTCCCATTACCTATTTTTTTATTACTGCATAAATTAACATCACATCAATATTTTTTTTTGTTATTATTTAATATTTATATTCACCTGCTGCTAATTATTCATATTCACATCTGCTTTTTTTTTAAACTCTTAATTATATTTAATCCTTTTAAACATTTATAGTATTACATTACTGTTAGTCTTATCCATGGTGTTAACTTACCATTTTTCACATTAATAACACATATAATTATTGCTGAACTATAATGTTTGTACAAATACTAGTTCTTACCGCATCAACTTATTAACAGATTGTTGTTTGCACTTGTGCAGCTCATAGCCAATTCATACAGAGTAACAAATTCCTTTTTTTCAACTAGATGTTATCTTAATATTTTTAACAAAATAGTTTTAAAGTATTTCCCTCTCCCTTTAATACAAACTATCGCAACTCTACCGAACAAATAACCGGGGTGACCGCAATCCCACCCTTTTTATCCCATCGGCTGAGGGGGGAGGGTAGAGGAGGGGTTGTTCGTGACTCACAAATTGCTTAAATACGGGGTCGGTACCGCGAGCGTCTCATTTATTCGCCGGGTTTCGTAGGGTAAACTTCGGTCTTTACTTTTCTAACAATTTTCTAATTTACATTTCTTACTCTAAAACATGTGTTCGCGGTTAATATGCTAATCACTCTCTATATATTCAAACACATTTACAGACACTAACCATTTATCAGTTTTTTTTTTTTTATGCAGTGCACATTTAGTCACCACTATTACAATGGCTTCCCACACTTTACAGCTGAAACTTTTACGCACCAAACATATTTTACAAAAACAGTCTAACTACACAGTTTCAAGACCTCGTAATACATTCGCTAAACTTAAGAAACAGTTCAGCTTTCACCCCTTGTATTTTACAAGATCCAACCTTCGCAACAGTTATTCTACTGACACTATTTTGCAAACAGTCTTAACTGATATGCTGAAATATCAACATTACAATCTTGTCACACCTATTGATGATGTTATCCAGTTATTCTTATTCACTATATTACCGGGTTTATATAACCGTTCTTCATCACACACATCTCTCATTCTACTCTATCAACTCACAATATAACCATCTAGCAGCTCTTATTTCTTCAAGTTATGGACACACGGCAGGGTGCACCCATACAATCTCCAATAGTGACATCCACTACTAACAATAACAATGGTGGTGTTCCCACACAAAATTCGCCTACATACACTACCTCCACCGACTCCCGACCCGTACAGAGCAATGAAATCAACAGTACGGCTGCAAACGATGTAGAAGCCATCCTACGATCACTGGTAGGCTTTGATGAATGAATAAATTTATTTCCCGGAGCCCCACCCGTCCCCAGACTCCCCACCTTTTTTAAAACCCCCTCCGAATGACCTTGACACACTTACCAACCCCTCCCCAAACCCCCCAAAAAACCCCCAAATCAACAACACACACCTGCCAATTACAACCGCTGACCTTGACCTGCGCCAGGAGCGGCTATTCCCTTCTACTTTATTTCTACATTTGATTAAAGTTTTTAAGAAAATAAATTTATTTCCAAGTATAAAAGCTGTAAGATATATAATAGTGGCTAGTGAGAGCATCTATGTATTAAAATACTTAGGAGGTTATGTTACATGATGAACCAGAATACGTTGGCTATAACAAACTGCATTAAAAAAACGCAAATTAAAAATATCAATTTTCCTATATTTTCACTAGATAACTCGATTTTAAGCGACGTGTACACAAGTTTTGTTTAATTCGCCAGGGTTTTTTATAATTGGAACTCTTACTAAAATTTTCTACCAATTTTTCAAATTTTTCGTTTTGTTGGTCTTTAACTCTTTCCCCCTAAAATATAACAAGAAACATACTAAAACAAGGCTATCCATCATTTAATTTAGAAAATTTTCCATAAGACTAACATTATAATTGGGTGGTGCATTAACAAATATATGTTAATGGACAGCTGTCAATAATGTATTCATGGGTGATTAATGATAATCACAATTTTGGATTGGACGCCGGGAGTAATTAATTTATTGGTAGTCCAAGTTAAACTGCTCGATTGCGAGCAACAAGTAGGCCTACACATATACGATAAAGGTTTTTTTATGTGAACCCCTCCTACAATTTTCGCCAGAATTAAAAGTTTTGGAGCCATTGAATAGAGAGGTTGGTCTGTAGTTGCTTAGAAGAAACACTAATGAAAGTCCACCCATCATTGAAAGTGAATAAAATATTAAAATAACATTGAAATTGGGTTGACCATTTAAACATCTGTTAGTGTTCAGCTAGAAAAATAAATAATGTAGTTGTGGGTGATTATACTGATAGCCTAATCTCAATATTGGATTGGTCGGATGTAATTGATTTACAACTAAACGTACCATTCTAAGCAATAAAATGTCATAGTCTAAATTCAATTGCTCGATTTCGAGCAACAAGCACACTAGGGGTGTCTTCTAATTGATGGTTTGAGAACACAAGATCTGAAGTGTGTTTTACATGACTTACAGTTTATGGTTTTAATTTATATTTCGAGCAATTTCATAGATTGTCCTAAGTGTTCAAACTTTACGTGATACTTTGTTTACCGTATGTGTAGTAGCCTACTCCTTTTATTGCAGGAATAAATCCTACACGACTGTAGCAGTTCTTTGTTGCTCCTACAAAACGAAAATTAAAGATAAAACAAGTAAGACAAATTAGTTGTTGCTTGAGCAGTCCTGTACAAGAGGACCGTGGCTGTGGGGTAGCTGTCACTGGCTGGGACTTACATGCGCGCGCTGCCTTTCCGAGCACACCATCGTCACGATCCCATAAAAGTGATGGTGAATGTGGGAAACGCTCTTTAACGCGCTCGTAAATACCGGCGCAGAGACGACGATTCCCTTATAAAACACGACCAAAGAACAACTTCGTTATTGCAAGGCTTGTGGGATTACTATCATCGTTTGGAAAATGAACAAAAATATAGTTAGCTATTAGGTTTTATCTGCAAGTTGAGTTTATACTTCTGCCACTGTTTTTTTTTTCAAGATGAGATTTATGACGTAAAAAGGAATGCTGCCGGTGAAACTTATTCCGTACCGAAGGAGGATGTGTGTTCTCAATAGACAGACAGAGTATTTTATAGACTTGTATTTAAACATTGAATGTGTATGATAAATGTATTAAGTAGGTAATAGCTAAGAGGATACAGATATGCATATAAATTATAGTACCAGGTTAACCGAGCCTTGCTCGTTGGTTTTTTGGTCAGTTTTAATATTTCCACCAACAACTAATTATACCTCTTTACAGTTAACAGCTGTTTCAAAAAGTCTGCTTAACATTAATGTTTCTTTATTTTTGTTTACATTTCGTTGTTATTTCGTTACCAAAATAGCAACCCATAAGACCAATGTTAAAAATTACGATTTTTAAACTTAAATTTAGACCAAATTCGATTTTTCCTGGGATTGAGTCAGTTTCTAAACTTATTTTTTGGCCAAAACACTCTTAAATGCAAAGTTTAAGCAAAATCTAACAGCTAGATTTCGAGATCGTGGAACACACATCCCTTCAGACATTCCTCGTATTATAGTATAGGATATGGTAAACCAAATAACAATAAAATACATGCTAAAATAAAAGTAAAAATTTACTTTGAATAATGTTTTAGCGAATTTCCCATAGCGAATAAGCTATTACCGTAGGTCTCATGGTAAGACCTAAGCCCGGGACCATGTTACTTTTTTGTTTTGAGGTGCCCTGAGACCAAAAATAATAGTCATTAAAATTTTTATATATATATATGTGTGTATATGTGTCCTAGACACGATAACTCTCGTAAAAATGGTCCGATCGACACCAAATTTGGTAGAGATGTGTAATCCTACGTTTATTCGGATGAGTTCGTAAATCAGACATATCGACCTACCGGAAGGGGTAGTTTTGGGGGATTTTGTACCCCAAAAATGGGTTTTTTGCATTTTTCATATGTAATTTTTTTAAAAATTTAATTTTAATTTTGACCATTGGATTTAGCTCAAAATAACACACAATTTAGTATCTTGAAGCTTTGCTCTATCTCCATTGGTTACCGAGATATTAAAAAATCTAAAGACAGTACATTGTATTTTGGGGCTCCAATGTTAATCTGATGGAGAATAAAGATGTGTTAGTACAGTATTTCACTTATTAACCAATATTTTTCAATGAAACTTGGTATTCCGCTTCGTTTGGTTGAGATTCATCCATTTATTGTAAAAAATCTTGGTTTTTGTGCTCATCATGGCAGCAAACCTGCATACTCTTTTCCCATGTTAATCATATGGAGAATAGGCAAACTCTTTTATTTATGGACAGATATTGATGAAACTTAGTATATGGCTTCATATGGTCGAAATAATTTTTTTATGCTAAAAACCTACTTTTAGTGTTCCCCATGGCAGCATACCTGCATACTCTTTCCCTATATTAATCATAAGGAGGATAGACATTTATTTTCCTATTTATGAACATGTGATGATATTTGGTTTACAGGTTTATGTGGTCAAAATTAATATTACTAATTTGGAAATTCGCTGAGTACGCAGGTCTGTTGCGACGGGGGGTATTTGAATTAATGAACATGTTTTTTAGGCAGCTAGTGCCTATTAATCGAAATGTAACGATGGTTTTTACAAAAAAATATTACGTAATCTAATTGAAGTTTAAATTTGGTACAACTTACAAATTTTGTCTTAGTTAACGTTAACATTGTACTTGCTTTTTATGTTAATTTGTTAGTCTGACAATAAGTATTTTATTTTTTATTTCTTAAGCTAATTGAATCCAAACTTTTTCTTGGAGGAGGAAGCATTTCTCGGCTTCAAGATCATTATTAGAAATTGAAGCTTCAAGCTTATTTTTTAAATTTATCGTTTTGGCTTCACATAAGATTCCGACACGCACAAACACCTTCTTCTACAACCACAAATACTTCGCACATTGTCCACTATGGTCAACAGACATCCGTTCAATCCCAACAATGTTCAAGAAGAACAAATCTCATTAATTATTCCATTCCTAATTAGGAATTGTATGAATCCGGGAGACCAAAACAAGTGCGAGCAACAAAAAGTGAAGATTGTCAGTGTTAGCAGTTGTCCTGGCATGTTCCCAGCTGTGATTGTAGCTGTGGCTTGTAGCTGCAGTCACAGTCACGAGTGTCTAGACACCAGACAGTATTCACGTGGCCATCCACATCCCACCTGCCTGGCTAATTACCTTCACCACACTCCGATCCCGATACGCTTCCTAGAACTATCACTGTTTAATCCAGATTTGCTTCGTGGAACCAATCGACTTGATCGCAGCGACACCTCAGACTCTTCTGTACATCTGATACCAAAATTTTGTTCAGTTTTGGTTAATGTACAATATAGTTTTAAGTGACTGTGCTAAAACCTCGTCAGGTATTACTCAGTCTTAAGAGTCATCTTCACCCTTGTAAAAAATACTGAAAACATGCCTCAGCATGCCCTTGTTTCGGACGATGGTTTTTAATAATTATTGGTAAAATATATTTTTTCTTATATATTAAAGTTATATTTAGGTGCCTCATACCTGATATCTCAGTAAAAAGTAAATGGTATTATAGAAAAAAAAATAATAGTAAGAAAAATTGAGTTACTTAGCGACGACACTGAGAGTAGTAGTCTACTATTTTCAAATTTTTGAATAACTTCTAAGTTATGAGGGACCTAATATAACTATTCAACTACCGGTAAAAGATTGCCAAGTTTAAAGAAAATCTTTTAAAACGGCGTCCGAAACAGGGGAATAAAATACCTTGTTTTTCCCGAAAGCTGTATGGTTAACATTGACACCTGGGCTACTATCCCAAAGGTGAAGACGACTATCTTCGTTGTTTCCTATGTGCAGCACTTGTGAGTTGCATAATATATTTACATTTTATTTTTATCTAACTTTAAGTGAAGGTATTTTTAGAATACGATTTCGTTATTTATGTTTTCATTTGGTTTAGCCTACAACGCAAGAATGAAGTTTATTTTGAAATCTTCTATAATTATCATTAGAGCTCAAATTTCAGTCATTAAAAATTTATTTAAATCCAATTAAAACATTTTTCATCCATTTCAACAAAATTTTAATAATCCCAAAATCAGTGGCGTAACTGATTTTTTCGGGCCCCCCTGCAAACTTATTTTTGGGCCCCCTCCGATAGGCCAGTCACCGGTTGTCACTGATGTTTCCTGGCGTCAGTAAATCAGTGTCAACCAATGGCTACAGGTGGTGGTAGAGTTCTTTATTATTACCTATCTTCTACAAAAACAGATTTATTTTTAAACAAAGTTAAAATATTAACGCATGTACAGTAATTGTAACATTGCAGCCGCAAGTAATCTATCTATACTAGGGGGCCCGTGCAGCGCTATGCGCTGCATTTATTAGAGTAGGTACCGGGTGATCAAACCTTGCTCCAGCATGGTAATAAACCGGGGTACTTTGGAAATAAAAATTAAATTATAGTGAAAATCAGATAACACCATATTGGTGTTTCATCAGTCGATCTTCATCACTACTTATTCTCCAACTTCCCATGTGATAGTGTTGAAATTATGTGGTTGTTCTTATGCCGGTGTCTCTTTAGGCCTCTGTCTAAACACTCTTATAAAATTTAGAATAAATTCACAGATTCTAGATCTAGATAGTTCAGCACACATAAAACATAAATGACAACAGAATAAAAACCAAAATTTCATTACAGCTCATCCCCGTTGAGTTATGCAGCACTCATTGCGGCTGTTTTTGTAGTACCGTTTGAGGTAGTCGTCGACCGACATAGTGAATAAGAATGTGAATGAAAAATTTAAATAAATAAATCAAAAAAATTAAGATAATCTACATCTTTGTGGGTGTGGTCCATTTTGTTTTTATGAGGCGATATTTATATTTTGGTTAAAAATTTTCTTTACACAAACCATTTTTGTAATAAGATTGTTATTTATTATGGAGGTAAAATTTTTTTAATTTTGGCTCTTTTTAAACTGGTGTTTAGTATGTGTAGCATTCTGCATTAAATTTTGTTATAGTATCATAGATAACAAACGGGTTATTATACCGACAACCTATCCCTTTTCCTATAGTTCATAACAGTTTGAAAACCCATGCACACAAATTTAGTGTTTTATTTTAATATTTGTTGAGTTTTGTTATTGTTTCAATACCAAACCGACAACCTAAATAATACCCATGTCATAAATCTCAATTTACAAATTTGCTTTCGTACAGAGAAATTAATTCGTCTTGGGTTAAGTTACTTAACGTATTTTTGTGCCCAAATACACGTAAATAAAAAGTTCAACTAAAATCTACCCGCTACATTTTCAGTAGGTTCAAACATCACAAAAGTACACTCCTCATATTAAAGTATGAAATTTATTTTGTTGATATTACAGTACAATTTGTATACAATTGACAGTTCAATTTCTTCTATTTAGCTATTAACATATTGTGTTTTCTGTTTTACTATTAACAGCTGTTTTATTTTCCAATTCAATATAAATTGTTTCCCATGTTAATATTATGGACAAAAATGAACTTTGAAGGCTTCCCGTGGGCTTCAGAATTAAAATATCAAAAATCTAAAACCTTATTGCAAAACTACGAAGTGTGACCATTCTTTTGACACCTCAAACTTTAAAATTGGTCCAGAAATAAGGGAGGAGTAGTGTTAACAAAAAAGGGCATCACGTATTATATATATAGATTCTTATTTCTATAAGGTTTCGTCTGTTATGTCCCTTTTTCTCTCGACCTACTGAGCCGATTTTTAAGATTGAGGTGTCATTTTAAAGCTTAGGATATACAGCAGTGACGAATCGTAATTAAAAATGTCATATCGTTTCGGGCTTCGCCCCCCTCGCCTTTGATTTATTTCTAGAGGGCGCTTTAAAATGTTGACCAACTTTTATTGCAAGTTCTTTAATGTGAGTTGTAATTTAACAGCTGATTACCTTCAGATGAATTTTAGTAAACAAAGATCTCTGTCACTTCATAATCAACATTCACATACTGTAGGTGAGTTTCACTCATACAGAATCATAAAATGCGCAATTTGCGCACAGGCCACCTCGTCTACTATATTTTAAAATCTGTATAGCCTACTTTTATTCAGATTGCAACTAGGCCTACAGTCCATATTTTTTAAATAAATTCAGCCTATCTGATTTTTTGTTCTGTAATTTTACCCTCTCTTGGACATGTTATAAAAAATGAAAGTAACAAAGCTCAATGTATCTTATTTGTGTTTTACTTATCATACAGTAAGGGGTCGACCGAGATTTTCTTGTTGGTTTTCATTCACGTTTGTCACAAATGGTAATCAGGCTTTGCGGTTTACGTCTACCTTTCACAGGGGACAGCTGTTTCAAAAACCCATGCTTAAAAGTAGCATTATTTTGTTTTTATTTAACTTTCATATTTCTTTTACTTGATGGTAACCCACATGACCAATTCTATAAAAAATTACAGTTATTAAACTTTGTTAAAAAATTTCTGGAGTTGAGGCTGTTTCTAAACTTCTAGGCCTAATTGCGCTTGGACCAAAAAACTCCCAATTAAAAAGGTTAAGCAAGCCCTACCTGCTAGGTTTAGAGATCGATGGAAACTATATCACCACAGACATACCTCATATTGTAGTATAGCATTGTTTAGCTAACACCAAGGATTCTTAACTCTAATCACAACGAATAACACGTGTTTTAGGAAGGAAAAAACAAATACAACTGTTAAAGTAAATAATGACAATCATTGTTAGCGTCATTTAAAATGTTTTTCTTATAAAAAATAAAACCCCCAAGGTTAAAATAACATTATATAGTTTTGTTCATTTCAGTGAAAAATGTTTTTATCGCTATTCCTCAAAAGTATTTGTTTTGTGTTCATTGAAACTTCTTGTTGGGCTATGAATTAACAGTCCTGTCTAAGGAGAATGTCGGCCTTAGTCAGTAACAAGACTACAAAATCGCGCCACAATCATCCTACACTCATCTCTCATTCATACTTGGCTTTAAACTACCTATTGAGTTAGGTCGCCATTTCAATAAAGGTATAAAGGTATAAAGGGAAGCAAATTATTTTATTACTGTACCTCTAAAACGTACAACTTTCTCGTTCTCTATTACTTAGTATACTTAAACAACTAAGATTTATTTGCACATTTTGCTTCATAGATAGTTTTTCATTAACTTTAATTTTGAAAAGGATTCGAAAATTAAATGGCTGCAACGCAGCGCGACGAATTGCACGGCGGGCCGGTTGACAAGGGCTAGCGGCTGGCGGCAGACAAGCAGACTGCTAAAAACCTATAACTGTAAAAATATTTTGATATTTTTTATAAAAGTTATTTTTTCGGCATTTTGAAAATATTATAATGGCACCATATCAAATTTAATATTGCTATAACATGAGTAAAAATTATTAAACGTAACATATTTCGCAATACACGGGCCCCGTCCGCGGGCCCCCTTAGCCGCGGGCCCCCCCGCACCGCGGGGTCTGCGGGCCCCTCTGTTACGCCCCTGCCCAAAATTAACGGCGCCCGCATGGGCCGAAAATTATACCAATTACACCGTGGAAACTTCCTGATTAATTCCGAAATTCAGAAGCCCACCGTCACGACTCTGGGAATGGTTTCGTCCATATAATAGTTTACAACCATTTTAATTAACCGTCTAAATCAGAGGCTGAAAGGGCGGCGATGGTATCTGGGGGAGGGGTACCCCAGTGCCCCGCTTTCCACACCTAAATGGCCGTTAGCCATTGTACAGTCTGCCCCGTAACGCTCGGTAATCATTAATAACAGCTGGTCCACCTACAATCAGCTGTTTGTTAAACAGCTGACTATCACGACCCGGCTGACACGACGCGACCGCCTCTGGATCCTTCGGCAGCCAGTAACGTTAGCCGATTGTGCATTGGTCATGGTTGTGAGTCTCGCGCCGCTTCCTTATAGCGTAGCGGTACAATGTGTGTTTCTGCCACGGTTCGTCACCCTCCGGACGAGACGGCTGTAATGTTTATACTCCATGTTTCGTTGTTTTAGTTCAGTTTTATTTGAAGAACATTGTTATATAAAGTACCTTTTGAAATGAATCCGAAGAAAAATATTAAATGGGGGTAATTCTTTATTATTTATTATCATTTTTATTTGTTTGAGTAAAACTTTAGTTTAGGATGCATCTTAGCCCTATTATAGATATTTGCTTAAAATGCCTGAGTAGTGTATACTTGGCAATTTTCTCTCATGGATTTTCACGATTGAATAAAAACCTCGAGTACATCTAAGGAGTCTTCGTGAACAAGTTGAACTCTTCAAGGCCCTTGCGCTTACTTTCTATTGTGATATAATTGAATGAATGAATGAATGAAAATTTCTTTATTGTTCTTTTCATATATCATTACAAAAAAATACATATATACTAACTAGATTACAAGTATTACTTTCAAAATATCATACATTTACATTACAGTTATTTTCAAACAGATTGAATATTTGTAAATTCACAAAAAACACACACTATAGAACAATAAAGTCTGCATCCCGAGGTTAAAACCTGTATGGGATGATTACCACTGGCTTACACAATAAACACTCAAAGCTAGAGGGAATGTTGTTAATTAATTAATTATGGATTAGTGGTAGTATTATTTTAGCAGACTTTGATGACTTTCTATCTATGTTGTTCAATACATTGTATCAGATAAATTTGCAATGACTCACCGAGACAGTGTTGAATGCTTGTCGTCCCCCCGCTTTACATGGCCATTCGCCCAGGCGCGTGAGTTTGGTGGACCCCCATCTAGAACAAAACAAGACAATTTAGTTGGTGCAAACTGGAGAATCTTTTTCGGTACAAAATCACGATTTTTTTACTCTATTTATTAATTTATTATCGATTGCCATTTTTATTTGTACTAAAAATAATGAGATACCTATGACTTTTACAATTCTTCTATTTAAAGGACCTTAAAATGAGATGCCCCTCTTTCAGTGGGTGTAGAACTACCAGCACCTTCAGTATCAATCTGAAGATTTTAAAAAATCATCTAAAGTAGCTATTTAACTTTCCCTTAAAACGGCAGGGTCTCAAATTAAAAGGAAGCCTACACTAACAACAATGTGCTGAGGGATTTAATTAAGTTGGATATCAAAACTGTGCATTATGCATGCTCACACCATTGAGGAACAATATACAGTCATACTAACAAACATAGTTGATTTACTGTCAGTCATAGTTGGAACACAGTGCTCCACTTATTTTCAACATGAACATACCATCACATTTAATGCTCCAACATCGTCCTTCTTGTACAGTTATCCGGGGCACAACTGCCGTACCCGATGTCTAGTGTTGTAAGGACAATCAGCATACCCAGCAGGCAAAACCAACAACACCGACTGCGCGCTGCTTTACAATTCAGATTGAGTGCTTATAGTATCATAAGTGCGCATTGTTGCGCCGGCGCAGTGGGTCACAAGCTCAATACGGGATAGCTCCAGTCGCTCACTGCGCTTGACGGCGCGGCGCCTTGCGGTGCTACACGGGGTGCTAAGGTGACCTTCGTGATAACAAAGCAAATGTGCACCATAGTACGGTGTAATAAGGTGACTTTAGTGACAACAATGTAAGTATGCTCCGCGGGACGGAGTGATAACGTGATTGTCTTCATAGAAATACTAGTTAGCATCGAGCACAGATTAATCAAGTGACCTTAGTGATAGAAATAGATGCATGTAGGCCTACTATGATACTGCGTGATAAAGTGACTTTTGTTATAGAAATGAAAGTGTGCACTACCTCACGATGTAAAAAGTAAATCATACTTAAAGAAATTCAAGAGTGCACTTCGGCAAGGTATTATAAGGTAACCTTCACAACCTAAACGAAAATATGCATCGAATTATAACAGTGCAAGTGTGCACCAAAGTACCGCGTGATAAATTTAGTAATGTGCACCAAAGCACGCAGTGATAAAGAAACCTTTGTGATAGCAAAGCATCTATGCACCAAGGCACAGAATGATAAGGTAACGTTAGTGGTACCAAATCAAGTATGCGCCAAGGAACGAAGTGATAAGATGACCTTAGTGATAACAAAGCAAGTATGCACCAAGTAACGGATTGATAAGGTAACGTTAGTGGTAACAAATCAAGTATGCACTAAGGAACGAAGTGATAAGGTAACCTTAGTGATAACAAAGCAAGTATGCACTAAGGCACGGATTGATAAAATAATTTTAGTGATAACAAAACAAGTATGCACTAAGGCACGGATTGATAAGGTAACCATAGTGATAACCAAGCAAGTATGCACCAAAGCACGGATTGATATGGTAGCCTTCATCTTTTACTTGCAACTCAGCGAGGTTTAGGTTTACATTATTGAATAGTATTTAGGACTTTTGAAACAATGACAATTCGTTATATGGCATTATAGCTTTCTCTAATACCCTGATGGAGTAAGAATTACCTGTATGAAAGAATTTTATCGGTTCGATACAATGTATTTTTGTATGGTTCAGTTATGTTTAACTGTATTGTAGACTCAGGATTCGTTATAAATCTTTAAAATTACGATGTTGGCTTTTAGAAAATCAAATCCTTTCCCAGCGAATGGAACAGTAGTTTTAATTTTTCTGCTTATGGGGATACCTCTTTGTTTTTTGAGCGGACCATGCAGTTAAAACTCCCCAAAGTTTAGTAAACTTTTATACTAAACGTTACACTAAATACACTAAAATAATTCAGCAAATAATTGTTTGCCTTTTTACTTGTTTAATGTTTTAACTTTCAAAGTTACAATATTAACAAAATTAAAAGGTTAACAATATGAAAATCACATTTATAAAAGGCTAGTTTTACCTTTTAACTACAAACTTTCTAAAGTCTATACACATCAATTCAATTTAAAATATTAAGAACAATTTTGAGTTTTGGATTTTCACTCAAACACTCAAATTAATTTTAATAAATAGTGAATATTGTTAATAAATCAGGCTAATTATCCGACTTTAAAAATATCAAAACACAACCAAAACTATACCAAGGTTGTAAACGATTGTTAGATTTTCATCCAATTTATGAACTAAATTTTTATTCTCGAGCTAAACTTATCCACACCTATGTCCGCAGCAACCCAGGAGGTTCGCCGATGACTGAGACGTTGCCCAGGAGCGGCTCAGCGGCTAGACTAGAGACGTTGACCCAAGTATTTATTGGTGATCCCGAGCACATAGCAAATAATTGGATTCATCCGGGACAATGGCAGCGACGGATACGCTAGTCCGCACCTCAATTATCCGGCCATTCCTCATTCTTTTTACCGGCGTGACTTTTTGACGGATCGTATCGACACTTCTTTTCATTACTGGTAAATAGCTGCACACGATCTGCACCAGCCGGCCGGTACAATCGCCAATCAGCGGCAGATAGCAGCGAGATTTATTGTTTTGTTGAACAATGTTGCCGGTTATTGATTGCATGGGGGTAATTAGGGTATAATGGACTTGGGTACACGTTCAATCTTGAAGTATCGCCTATGTTCAATAGAAATATGTGTGGTTTTGTTTTGCGGAGGAAAGATCTAGACCACCATTTCATCCCTTAATTGAACGACCACGTTTAAAATAAAACTGTAGTTTCAGTATAGCAAACCATACACCCATAAGGTACATAGTCTATTATGTAGTATCCTAGATAATTAGGAACATTATCGCGCATTACAAAGGAATTGAGCTGTACAATTACAATAGTTCCTTAACTATATTAACAGAAGTTTGGAAAAAATTTTCATCAAATTAAACTACTTAGCTTTCTACTGTATTTTGGTTGTCTGTTTTGCTGGATGATGTAGTCCGGTGTATATGTTTACAGAGTCCAGTACTAAACAGTTCATAAATATTCGAAAATGGGATCCTCCCCTTCCGCCTCGGTTAAAAGAAAGTTATAAAAACCGTAAGCAACACATCTTATTTCATGCCAATATTTTGGTCCTTAAAAGTTAAAGGCCTAATTATAAGCGTCAGAGAGTTACCTCGTTTGAGTTGACCTTATTTTAATGTGTTTGAAAAATCATCAGTCTTTTCTTCTACCATTATCGTTTTCTAATTTTCAGCAATTTATGTTACTAACTTACTAGGTACTTGGGAGTGGGTATAGACAGTATGTGTTGTGTATGTGTTTTTGTACATTTTATTAACGAAGCTGAATTCCCAATGGATAATTGGAGTGACTTGTCGTCTGGCACTACAAAAAAAAAAAAATAAATAAATAAAAAAAATAAATAAAAAAAATAAATAAAAAAAAATAAAAAAAATAAATAAATATGAGTGGTGCCCAGCATGAATAGGAAGGAGAGAAGTAAAATAAGTTGGTAAAAGTTAGAAGATGATAATGTCAGAAGATAAGACTTATATGATTTTTAAAAGACAATAAAGATAAAAGTATAATCGTCGGGAAAAAATGTGCTTTAAAAATTGTTTCTTTAGCCTTAAGTACCAGGTTTTTTTAGTTTTGCTCGTTGGTTTTAATTCACTTTTGCTATAGTGTCATTTTAATTAAGCTTTCAAATATTCACCAATAACCAACTTTACCTCTTTACAGTTAACAGCTGTTAAAAATATGCTTAAAATAATATTCCTATATTTTTGTTTATCTTTTGTTGTTATTTCATTACAAAAATAGCAACCCACAAGTCCAATGTTAAAAATTATGAAATTTAAACTTAATTTTAGACAAAATTACATTTTTCCTGGGGTTTATGCTGTTTCTAAACTTATTTTAGGGCCAAATCATTCTTAATGCAAAGATTAAGCAATAACTACCCGCTAGATTTCGAGATCGTGGAACACACATACCTTCACACAGTGTTCGTATTATAGTATAAGATATGGTAGAATAATATTCTTACTGTTATGATTACAGTGGCAGAGACCGAGTTTTTTAAAGACTTTAATTTACATTAGTATATAACAGTAGAATAATTATTAGCTTAAGCAATTCATACACAGTAACCCAATTTTAAAGAGTATGGTACTGTAATCTTGTGGATATAATCTTCAAACAGACTTTTCGAATTAGAATCCAACCAACACATTCAGTCTATCTTGGTCCATTTTGGCGGAAATCGGCGTTGGCGCCGGTGAGCGACGGCGGCAATCTCGTGGCCGCTCACGAGTCGTGGAGACTGACACTACTTGGACGGACATGTGCGGAATTAGGGGAAATCACGAGCAGGGCTAGCCTTGAACCTGACCTATGGCTCAAGCAGCCTTGACATCTGGATGGACATGACCATTAAACTATACAGGGTGTCCAGCTTCCACCTTTACAAACTTTTCCAGGTTATTAAGCATGCTAAAACAATCAAAAAAATCATATAAACATATGTCCGGAAATGCTTTGTTAAGCCGCTAGCTATTTTGTTTTTTACACTTAAGAATTTTTCTTTCCGTAACAGGTTGTTGTATGGAGTTCATATTTGGCATATACCTTAATCACACCAATGCTCATTTTTAGAAAAAATATTATTTTTTCCGATCAATATTTTCAAAATGGCGGCCATTTTAAATTTTTAAACTCAAATATCTTAAAAACCGTAAATTTTATAAAAATGTTACTAGAGACAAAAAAGTTTACAAATTAAATTATCTAAACATTGATACCAAGTTTGTAAGAATCCAACAACAAATAACGGAGTTATTGAGATTTTTCTCTTAAAATAACCTAAAGTGGCATTAATCATAGTGCAAAATTAGTGTTTTTTCTACAGGAAAACCACCATAACTCCGTTATTTGTTGCCGGATCCTTACAAAGTTGGTATCACTGTTTAGATAATTTAATTTGTCAACTTTTTTGTGTCCAGTAACATTTTTATAAAATTTACCGTTTTTTAGATATTTGAGTTTAAAAACTTAAAATGGCCGCCATTTTGAAAATATTGATCGGAAAAAAATAATATTTTTTCTAAAAATGAGCATTGGTGTGATTAAGGTACATGCCAAATATGAACTTCATACAACAACCCGTTACGGAAAGAAAAATTCTTAAGTGTAAAAAACAAAATGGCGGCTAGCGGCTTAACGAAGCATTTCCGGACATATGTTTATATGATTTTTCTGTTTGTTTTGGCATGCTTAATAACCTGGAAAAGTTTGTAAAGGTGGAAGCTGGACACCCTGTAGGCTATACAGAGAGAAGTAGGCCTACATAAGACCAACAAGAAGTAAAAATATACAACACACAAACACACGAGAAGCGTCGATCTTTATTAGAGACCTAAAATGCATTTGAGACCAAATGCATGGGAAAGGTGATATAAAACGGTATTTTGATAGCTATGATGAAAAATCTTTGATCATAAATTCGGCTATGCAAAACTGTATAAAGCATTATAAATGTAAAAGCTCGTTGTACAAATAATAACCAAGTCCTTATTGTATTTATTTTTCTTGTGATATCACACAAATGAAAGGACAAACTAAATAATCAGGTTATCGACAAAAATTATTTGTCTATACCCACGTTTATGCGACTTTGATAGTTATTAGCACATAACCCAATATTGGGAAAATTATAATTTTGCACCTATATGAAAAGGTAATAAAAAATTATTACCTTATGATTTACCTTATATTTACCTTAATAATTATTTACCTTATTAGGTTATGTATAAACATGAATTGGATGGACTGCCTTACAGACTGCAATGTCGGCACCGAAGTACTGAAGTATTAAATAAACTTATATCCAAAATTTTTCATAATTGGTTATCAAAATTCGTTCAGTGTTTTTTTAAATTATCTCTAGCACAGCAGGCCATCGGACACCTAAATAAAATAGAAACAGTTGGTATAGTTTACAGTTATGTCGTTTGATGCTACCTAACCACTATTATAATAATGTTACAATCCTGTACGTAATAGTTTACTGACATCTACAAACAACCTCTTTCACTAGTTTATGTTCCAATATAGCTATAATATAACTTCCACATTATGCATGTACCGGGGTCATAGCAGTACGGGAGGTCGCGTTTTACTTCTCCTCCGTCTTTAAACGTTCCGGAACTGTAAAAAGAGTAACTGGACTGTAATAGTTCCAGTTCTCACAGCTTAAGTACTCATGCCTTCTTACGGGATCATCAACCAGATACTATCATCTCGATATTACAGCACTATTAAAAGCATCTGAATGTCGTCATAAACGTTATACAATAAAATTGTCGTACACAATACGTTTAATGTAGCTATTCGGTTTTATTATGCCATCTAAATATCTACAACAAGAAGGCAAGTTGACAAGCGTCCGTGACTGTTTTTTTTCCTGCTTAGCTGTTCATATAAGAGTAAATGTACAAATTTAATGACTTAATGATTTACAACTAAGCATCACTAGGAATATATGAAATAATAAATATTGGTTGGGTACAGATATAATAATTTGTTTAATTAATTGGTACAAGACTATGTCTTATGTTATGAAAAATGTATTTATTATTTAACATCAACATACACAGTTTTAGTAAATTGTATAACTTGTAGCAAACTAAATATAACAAATGACAGTAGATTGTACGTAAAATTAAAATTATATACTGTATGCAACTCTTGTCCTTATCGTTTTATTTTTTAAAGTCTAACTTATATACATAATAAATTAATGTGGATTATTTGTTGCTTTTGGTGGCATATTTAAAGATCAAATCCTCGGAAAAAAGGTAAATCGTAGAATCGACTTGAAACAACATTTGGGGCCTCGAGCTTGAAAAGATGTCTCCCTAAAAAGATGAGGTTATAGGAAATAACTGTCTAATAATAAAAAATTTATAGTCTTATAGTTTATGAACATTAGATGTTATTCTAGTGGTAGGCATATGGGTATATAAACTATGGGTATTTTTGTAAACTTGATCCTCTTCGAGTATATTGGGGGTGGGGGAGAGATTTAACTGTAAACAAAAATTTAAACTTGTGACCAACATGTTTGAGTACCAGATTTTCTTAGGTAACGTTTTTAATAACTTAACAATGTCTTTCATTGACTCATATAGTCAGCTATTGCATTTTTAAGCCAAACCTATGTCTTGTTGAAAATATCAGTTATAAAGTAAACTAACTGATTAAAAATCAACTGTTCCTAATAATATTGTAAAACTGATACGAAATATGTTATCATGTGAAATTAGCAGCTGGTATGCAACAGTGAAATAAAACAAAAACAACAGAAACAAAACTACAAAAACAAAAAGGCTTCAGTAAATGGAATGTTAGCAAGAATAAACAAACCCCCTCCTCCATCTCTCCCTCACAGAATAAATAAAAAATGGGCTATAACAAAATTCGTGAAAAAATGTTGTGCCGTAAAAATATGATCCAAAGTTACCGCCTTTGTTTCAATTCCCATTTTTAAAACCTCGAGATGAATACAAAGTCCATTCGATCTAAAACTATACTTTCCAACGCCAGCTAGAAAAAAGGCACAGCTGGCAACAATGGCGACCGGTGGATCGAGTCGCGTTCTGGCGACCTCGCCGTTCCCGTGACTCACCCGATATTTACTACGCTTTTATATGATATAGTACGTCATATAACCAGAGCGCCGAGTGAGCGGTGTGTTTTTGTGGCGGCTGGTTGAATTATGAAAACATTCCAGGAACTGGTGGCCCGGGACGTCCGGGGAAAAAGCGAGCAAAGCAGCGACAACCGTGTAATAATTTGTACGACATGACTCGGTGTAATGCGCAGCTCAATGCGCGGCGCTGCTGGCTGTACACGGCGCAGGCGCGGTGGCGATCACAGAACACGCTACCTAGCGGCATTAAACCGAACGGTTATGCGACCTCTGGGATGCTGATGCTACACTGTTGCATTTGACTAGACACCTTTATAATGTAGTTGCAGCTCACTATGAAATAGTTTTAAAGTCAATACAAATAATTTTAAAGTGTAGGCCTACCGTTGTTACTTTTAGGCTTAGTTGAAATACAAGATCATCATTTATATGTTTTAAATTAATTTTTATCACTAGATAAATTTTGAAAGTAAAATGAAATACGATTAATTTGAATGTAAAAAGATAATTGTTACCCATGGATGTTCGATTTCTTGTCTTTTACCTAAATTTAAGTAGCCTATAGGAGAATGAAAAAAAATAGGCTACTCTTTGTTCATGAATTTGTGCACGGAACAGTTCTAAAATAGCTCACAGAGCTCTACCTTTTTCCGGTAGGATCTTATTTAAGTTTTATATTGAGGTTTTTAATACATATTTTAACCACGCTAATGGCTTGTATTAAAAAATCTTTGCTTTATTTTCCGGACATTTAAATCGTTTTTACTTCTAAAATAATAATAGTTTAATAGTTTTAATAGTTGGGGATCAAGACAAGCATAACCGTAAAAGACACTCCAGCAGCCAAAGCACCACCGGTGGGAGCTTCCCCGCCCAGAACCTGACACCGAGCCGGTCCCAGGTGGAGGGCACGCGTCTAGCACCACCTGCCCCCGGGGCTCTGCCACATGCGCCGATTATCCACACTCCGACAGGTAGCCACACTCGGCGCCGCGGTAGCTGCAATGGGCCTCAGGGAGGGAGAGAGAAATATTTGGAAAGATCCTGCTGATTGATTAGGTCTAATGTTTCCAGAATGCGAAAAATGCATACTAAATTTTTCCTACAACTGCAGTTTTAATTTCCCAAACGATAAATACATTCACAGTTACTAACGTCCATTGTTGCTGAATTTTGAGGTCCATTATGATTTTGAGGTTATAAACAATGAATTTTAGGTTATTAACAAGTCGAGCTCAGTCGGAAGCGGGAGGGAGCGCTGTAGCGCGTCCAGTAACAATGAAATCAGCTGACGAAAGTAATAACGTGGCGAGCGTTAAAGACTTTAACGCTCGCTCCAGAAACTCTCAAAAACTTTATCGTTCGTTCCTCAGATAACAGCGGTTTTAAAATTAGTTTTCGGTGATTAAACTGACACTTAGTTGTAGGAAATAAGTTTTGGAAATGAGACGGAGCAAGAACCTTCCTCTGTGTAAGTTACACCAGTGGCAATTCAGTGTGTTGGCTAGCGTCCAACTATTCTAAAGTATATATTTGCGTGGAGGATCAGCCACGAGCTCTGATGGTCTTGTAATGTCATTTTATGTCTAATTTAAGATTAACGATTTTGCCTACTAAATTTTTAAAAGGCGGATTTTATCTAATAGCTCATAAATGTTATAAACAAACAGAGTTTCAGCAGCATCAGACAATTAGGGGTTTAAGAAAGAAAACTAAACGCTCGTTTAAATAATGTCTTAATATAACATCCACCACATGGAAATCTCTACCTACATTTATGCTTGCGGAAAGTATCGATTCCAACACATTGTAGCCGGCCAAGGAGAGGAGAGGACGGGGAACGTGGAAGGATGTGGAGCACAGAAGATTGCATCTCCCGTTAGGCCGCATAGCAATCAGCGGCGGCCGCGCCAATTATCAATTCGAATATACCATGGCTAACACAGTCGTGGCTAGGGACACCAACGCTGGGTTGCACTGAAGCGATACCTGATTGGTTCGATATTCAGGGATCTCAACATTTTTAACGCGTTAACGGCTGGAGACTCAATGTTGGATAAAACGATAGAGTTACTACCTGAATTGTTGAACATTTAGATAATTTAACGTGGTAAACACAGTTGTGGCCAAACACTTAAACGCTGGGCTATACTGAAGCGTTCCCTAAATGGCTGAACATTCAGAGAATATGACATGGTTAATACGGTAGTGACTGGAGACTCCAACGATGGGCTGTGAAGCGGTCTCTGTGTGGTTGTATAGATTTAGTTATCAAACATAGGTACAAGAGTGCTTGGAGTCTTTACACCGGTTAGGGATACTAAAATGTTCTCTGAATAGTTCGACATTCAATTAATACTACAAATTACCCAATGGTCGAAATTCTTCAAAATTTTACTTTAACTGCACCCAGTTAGGTTTAAATTATTTTTTATAAAACATCTGTTCTTCCTGATTTTGTAGCATTTCTTCTTACGACGGCTGTTAAAATATGACCATTAAATACATAGCCGTCCTTCCGTCAGATTAACATTGATTTTTGAAAAAAAAACAAAGATTTTGTAGCTCTTAAGGCCGATTTTCATAAATTTGGCGGAAACAATTACTGACCAAGCCCTATTCAACTACACTAAAAACTTGAAAATCAGTTGAAAATTGTGGCAGGATTTGCGATAAAAAATATAAAAAAAAACCTCTTAGCGTATTAATTAGGTATGGATAAAAACTTATTGCTAACAGTCATGGCTGGAGACTCAACTGGACTGTATGGTTTGACATTCGGAGAATATAACATATTTAACACGTCTTCTGATCTCAACATACTTTAGGCTTTACACACATATATTTGGACAAGGCGGGAGAAACAAACGAAATGGCTAACAAAATAATAGCCGGTCGTTATTGTAGTTGGGTTATACTTTGTGTTTCATGTTTATTTGAATAGTGGGAATGAAAAATAGCTAACATATTTATGAATAAACTTGGTTTTAAAATAACATTCACATAGGTCTAATTGTAGTTTAGGATGGTATCTTCAAGTTATTATAATGTGTCCGAGGACTATTGCATGTTTTTCATAAACATTTCTAGCGTTCAGTCCAAACTTATAAAAATTAAGGTTCCTTATCATTCAGCATGGTAAATAAATTTGAGTTTAGCAAATCTCATGTTTTGATTTTTGAAACAATGGTCCTTTAAAACAGAACATATGTAACAAAAAACAACAATTTGGATAACAATAGTCTATTATAGCCCAACAAGTTATTTATTTTTTGCTAGTTATGCTTGTAAAAGTGATTAATAATGTTAAATATTAATAGAATATTGAAATTTGATGTGAGCCGATATTTAATGAAGGATAGAAAAATATGAATAACAAGTCTTTAGTTTTGAACAATTTTATAACCATATGACATGTTTGAACTATGACATGGTTGAACCATATGAACTGGTTTGTGATTTTTTCTATGGGTCTGCATTTTGTAGAGATGGTTCAAAATTTAAGTGATATTTTATGATAAGAAGAAGTTAGGAAACTCTTCATCGGATGATGTACTTGAAAGAGGAACAAGTAATCCTGGATGTGGTGTACCCAACTGCTCCATTATGGACATACGAATTCATAAGACACTAAAATAAGAGTGGTCCAGTTATTTTCCAGACTTTTACATATGTAGAGCTTGTAAAAGATTGTAAAGGGGAAATTGTGCTGAATGTTTCAATCTTGAATATCTACAGTCTTGTACAACGCATAAAACATGTCAATGCCAGAATCACATAATACATGTAAAGCATTAAAGGAGGTATTTCATACAGTAGCATAACAATATTTCACTAGTATGAGTGTTGCTCGAAATCGTGCAATATATTTTCATACAAAACACATGTTACATGTAGTTCTAAATCAGTGACATTCGACCATTTCAATATTGTGATTATAAGTAAACAATCACCAAAATTCATTGACAGCTGTACATTAACAGATGTTTAAAATGATCAAACCTATCCCAAAGTTTTTCTAATGGAAAATTTCAAATTTAATTTGTGGATAGCTCCCTCATTTTAAGCCCGATTCTCATAAATGTTTGCCGGAAACAACCATAAACCAAACCCTATTCAGCGACACCAAAAACTTAAAAACTGGTTGAGGACTGTAGGAGGAGTTCTCAACACAAAAAGCCTTAGTGTATTAAATAAGTAGATAGATAAGGAAGTTTGTAACAGTTTTTCAACATGCCAGGATAGGATCAAGCAGGTCTCTCCCAATATACAGCTCAAGTACATAACAGTTAATCATTCAAGCAGGTTGCTTTCTACAGACTATCAGCAAGAGCATGTTTTCAACATAGCAGCACGAGCACACGGAAGGTCTGCACTGCATCCAAGCAGGTTGCTTTCAACATAGCGGCACGAGCACACACCAGGTCTGCACTGCATCCAACCAGGTTGCTTTCAACATAGCGGGACGAGCACACACCAGGTCTAAACTGCATCCAACCAGGTTGCTTTGCACACACCAGGTCTGCACTGCATCCAACCAGGTTGCTTTCAACATAGCGGCACGAGCACACACCAGGTCTGCACTGCATCCAACCAGGTTGCTTTCAACATAGCGGCACGAGCACACACCAGGTCTGCACTGCATCCAACCAGGTTGCTTTGCACACACCAGGTCTGCACTGCATCCAACCAGGTTGCTTTCAACATAGCGGCACGAGCACACACCAGGTCTGCACTGCATCCAACCAGGTTGCTTTCAACATAGCGGCACGAGCACACACCAGGTCTGCACTGCATCCAACCAGGTTGCTTTCAACATAGCGGCACGAGCACACACCAGGTCTGCACTGCATCCAACCAGGTTGCTTTCAACATAGCGGCACGAGCACACACCAGGTCTGCACTGCATCCAACCAGGTTGCTTTCAACATAGCGGCACGAGCACACACCAGGTCTGCACTGCATCCAACCAGGTTGCTTTCAACATAGCGGCACGAGCACACACCAGGTCTGCACTGCATCCAACCAGGTTGCTTTCAACATAGCGGCACGAGCACCGGAGCAGGTTGATCACATCGTCACGTTACAACACAGCGCTGGTGCTGGCGCTGGCGGTGCCGCGGACAGCTCGGCGATGCTCGGGGCTCTCATTCATAGAGATATCACACCCCCTCAATTACACCAGCCTGATTTATCGCCTCCGATCCTTTCATTTGGATTCTCCATTTCACGTGACCGGTCCCGCGCATGCGCTGTGCTCGAGCCGCCACCCGTCCACCTGCGCTGCCCTCTACCGTGTTACAGTGGGTAGTTTTTGAGGATAGGAGCCTACCTGTGCTACTCCTTGAAATTCAGATATAAATAATCAATTTAATTCCAGATGTAAATTTTTTTATAATGTGTTGTCTCTGTGCCACTAAAGAACAATATTTTAATTTAAAAAAAATTAACAACACATTTAATAGAGGAAATACGAAAAATAATTGAGCTTATTTAGCTTTGTAGGTATGTTGTTAAGGCATTGTTCTAATGTTTCGCTTGCGTTATCCTTAGCTACAATTACGTATTCAAATCACTACAAAAATATTTACGTGTTGCTCGAAATCGTGCAATTTATTTACATATAATACCAAAATTACATTTAGTTCTTAGCAATGACATCCAACCGTCCAATATCCAATATCGTGAATATCAGTGATTGCCAAAAACTGTAGCTGTACGTTAATAGATGTTTAAAATGCTTAAACCAATCTCAATGTTACTGTAATGGGGAAATTTCAATTTTAATTTGTGCTGGATAGCGCCCCCTCATAAGTTTTTTGGCGGAAACAACTACGAACCAAGCCCTATCTAACGACACAAAAAACTTGGAAATCGGTTAAGAATTGTAGGAGTAGTTTTCTTTACAAAAAACCCTTAGCGTATTTAATACATATTAAAAGATAATTCCATCCAGAACAAAAATTTACACCACTGTCTGACTCAAATAAATGTATGATTTAATTTAGTTGTGATTTCTAATTAAGTACGATATTATAATCGCGAAATCAGTTTCATCCAGTATTTATATTCTTTTAATACTAGAACCTCCATAAAACTCCAAACCTGAAAAGTTTTCACTGAAAATCCATCCAGATACCACACAAATATGTATCAAAGCCACTCGCATTTCGTAACAGATTTCATCACACAAACTACTCGAATGAACCCATTGCATACCGCAATCGCAAATCAACCGGGGGCAATCACAACACAGGTAATTTACCCTCGACTCCGTAATACGTTGGACTTACAACGGCATAAATCGCGCCGTATGTTTTATGTACGGCGCAATTCCAATCAACAACGCAACGCACAGTTACAGCCGCGCGTCGGTCCGGGAGCGGCGCATCGCTCACCGTTACCACCTGGTAATTAAATTGTACCGATTAAGTATCGACTACCCGGCTCTGACTTGAGTTACCGCGCCGCTCCGCGCATGCGAGACGCGGCGTTACAGCGCAGGCGCGGTCCGCTATTGCGCGGAGAGGCACGACTGGCTATGCGCATTGCTCTATAATTGAATTTATCGTCGGTGAATGCGCTAGTGTGGGACTATTGTTGTGTTATGTGTGGTGATTGCCGAGTGTGTCGGGCAGGATTCGCTGACAATTATCAAGATGTAAGGTATGGGTGTTCATATTGGCTGAGCCAAAGAATCATCTGAGGCATCGTTCCTGGAGAGCGATGAACCTTAGGGACGAGTTACACTAAACAACTAATAAATATTACTAGGAATACGCTCCGATGTCCGTCCCGTACAAGAATTTTTTACTCACTTTTTGAGTTATTAGGTGACGCTTTTTTTAGGGAGAGGTGAGAAAAATGCATTACGCACACAGGTGGCAAGCCTGTAGTGTGGGGCTCCCCTAAAAACGGGTTTACCCACTAAAAAAACTCGCCTCTACTCTTTAGGATTCTAACCTGGAGTTGTTTATTACATTACGTCAGGCGAGGCCTAAATTTGGATTAGGCCCGTGGGGCTCACTCCTTATCCAGCCACTCGATCAAGGGATCTGGGCCAGTTCGCGGTCCAGATCATGTTTCTTTTCCCGGAGTATGCCCCGGACGAACTGTGATAAACAATCCCAGTTGCCCTCATCCTCCAAGATCTTTTGGCAGACCGAGTCCACCGAAAATGCACCAAAAAAATTGTGTGGCCTTCAGGCGGGGCCCTTCCCAACGGGAGCAGCGGAAAAATGTGTGTTCCGCATCGTCGGGAACGCCCGAGCAATAAATGCAGTCGGGTGAACCGGTCTTGCCCATCCGGTTCAGGTACGACCGAGATAGCCGTAAATTGTCAAGAATTGGCCACCGTTCCACCCATGGTTGGACGTGCTTGATAAGTCGCGCAGTCCATCGTCCTCGGGTGTCGAGATCCCAGCTGTGTTCCCACTGCTGGAAGGTTCTGGAGCGCTCTTCTGTTCTTGCCGTGTCCTTTTAATCTCGCCTTGTCTCTGATAAATTGCCTTCCTCTCTCCTGCCAAGAGCTTGACAGGGATAACTCCGGCGACCACCAGGACGGCAGGCTCGGACACTGTCCGGTAGGAGGAACACATCCCGAGCGCCGCTCGACGTTGAACCCGGGCGAGTCGCAACCTGTACTACTCTTTATCGAGAGCGTCTGCCTACACCTCTGCTCCATAAAAAAGCACGGACTGAACCGCGGACATCAACAGACGTCTTCTGCTGGATCGTGGAACCCCGACATTGGCCATCAGCCTACTAAGGTAAGAGACTACCTTAGCGGCCTTGTCCGCTGTACGGAAGATCTGATCCCTCCAGCTTAACTTGGTGTCCACCATAATCCCGAAGTACTTAGCAGCACGAGTTGATTGGACCACCTCCCTTCCCACTCAGAACGGAACGACGGTGTCCATCCTCTTCTTCGTAAGGATCACAATCTCCGCCTTACGGAGAGCAAGCGAGATACCGTGATCGGACATCCATGTGTTGACCACACGCATGACTCGGTTCAACTTTAGTTGGGTCAGCTCAACGTTGCGTGCGACAATTAGAGCTGTGACATCATCTTCGTACCCAACCAAAGTGGTTTCCTCAGGCATCTCCGACCTTAGGAGGCTGTCATAGGCAACGTTCCAGAGATCCTGGCCGAGTATTGAATCTTGCGCGGCACCAGAAGTGACTTCCATCGTCCACGTTCCGTCCCTTGTGTCGTAAATCAGGCTTCGGGAGCGGAAATAATCCGCAACAAGATGAGTCGCAACAGATATGCAGGAACGCGAAAGGTATTGCATCCAGATATGCATCCAGCATATCGACCCACCTCGCAGAGTTAAAGGCATTCTTTACATAAGCGTAACAAGAAGCACTACTCAGCGAGAGAAATGGTTGTGGCTCTCGGCTCTCTTCACAGCTCTCTGGACTTCGGTGATAGCGTCAATCGTTGACCGTCCCTTTCTGAAGCCGTACTGACGGGGGCATAAGTACCCGGCAGCTTCCACGGTAGACGTCAGGCCGGAACGGATCAGCTTCTCGGACAGCTTCCCAGCCGTGTCCAACATGCAAAAAGGCCTGTGGGACGACGGCAGCTCGGGATAACCTTTGCCCTTGCTGATGAGTACAAGTCTTGCGGTTTTCCATAGGGAGCCGGAAACACCCCTTCTACCAAACAGGCGTTGTACATTCTCAACAACAAGTCAGTCAGCATTAATTGAAAATACTTTCTTTAAAGCCTCACTGGGAATCCGTCCGGGTCATGAGCCTTGTTGCTCTTTAGGGAGAGAACGGAGGTTTCCATCTCCTCGAATGTGAAGAGTGGAACGTCATCTAACCGTCCAAAGTCAACCGGCGTACATCCTAGGCCTAGCCTACGAATAAATATATACAAAGAATGATTTTAGCTAAGACCTCAAAACAAGCAAGTAACTTAATAATAATTATGCTTACAATATTAAAGGTAAATAGATTGTAGAGCGAAAAAACAATACAATTTAAAATCCATGATTGCAAATTAATAAAAATCAAGTTATGTAAGTATTGTAGAATTACGCTTACTCAACACTTAATGCATATTTTCTTACCTGAGACATAGGCTACAATGGCTCAACACTTTCTAATTATTACTTGTTCCATTTAAATCTTTTTACAAATATTATATGTATAACATAAATTAGTTAATCGCATAATTCCGTTCGATAGCAATTCATTCCACAACATGCCTATCTTTTTGCATAATTTATAACTTCGACAAGTATACATCGGTGTTGATCTATTTAATTTAACAAATAAGTCTGTCAAAATATCAATTAAATTTGATTTAAAACCTAACATAATGGCGATCAGATGTAAACAAATCTAAAGAGGTTATATTGTTTTCAGCATACACAGCGACAACTCAGCTGCGATGGGGTAATATAAACTGATCATAGCAACTACATTAGTCAAATCATGTAGCCTAAACAACTAAAGTTCTGTCAAAAATTCCGGAAAATAAGCTTTTTTAATACTTGAAAATAATTGCTCGATTATAGTTTATTACCTAGTTTAAAATACTTAAAATCTAACCTGAGAATTTCATTGAAATCAAATTAGTAATAAAAAAGCCTTTTGGGGGTCTAAAATTCGCCTAAGAGAAATTTAAAGTCGATCGTAAAGAATTTTATACTCTATGTTCCATAGAGTAAAAAATTCAATTATATAACGACTTAGTTTAACAATTGGGAGTAAAACTCACCGTCTTTACCAATCCAGTGTATTGTTACGTGAAGTCAACAATTGTTTGTCAATTATATCAAAAAGGCATCATCAGCAATTCAAGGATTTGAGGTTAAATCATTTTGAACGCCTAGGTTTATGCCTAAGTTTAAATCATAGGACAGACAATACAGTTTCAAGTACACTAGGGGACACGGCAAATGTTAAAAAACATAACACAGACTGATGCAGTCTATACACGTCTAACCTTACTTCACACTTTGTCAACATGTACTAGCATGCCAAGAGTTGACAAATCTAGGAGCCACAGCCTTCTGCATCATGCTTGTTCATTACTGTGTTTAACAAGTTTGTCATATATAATATTTGCATCAAGTGTGTCTGAATGTTCAGGTGGTGGGAATGAAGTTTGTTGGCGCTGTTTCCATTTCTTCCAGTCTATATCAAGCCTCCTAGATTTATTACAATATGTACATTTTCCAGCTCGTTTTTCATTGTTTGGTATATGCATGACCTGTACTCCGGTTTTGGGTGGCAAAGTTGGAGCTTTGTGTCGTTTGTTGTTTGATTGTCAGTGCTTTAATGTGCTCTCTGTAATCTCAAAATCCCATCTGATCTGTTCTATTTAAATGAGTCACAATCACAACAATTCATTTTTTAAACTCCGTAGAACATACCGGATGGAATTTTGAGATTAGATGCAGAGAGTAAATTATATTATATTTCATATGTATTGGAAATAACCCTTAAACAAATACATAAAACATTTTTTTAAAGTTCTGAAATGTCATCGTTAGGAGCATTATGCCTGCTTGCAAACATGCCTTTTTTAATGTTTGCCAGTAATTTCCTATAGGATTATACTAGTCCTTTCCATTAACCATGAAATAAAGCAATAAATACCTAACATCCACTCCGCTCTAACACCCAATCCCACTGGATTTCACCACACCTTTAGAATGGAAAAGTGCCTATCGCACATTAGGCAGGCATTGTCCTAGTGATAACGAAGGCCGGAGGTGTAATCGGCCGTTTCCGACTTTCCCCGATCGTTTGCCACATTCGGTGATTTATCGGCTATTGTGGATTTTGACATGGCCAGAAGTGCTAATCCCGCGCGATTTACTGCTCTCTCGTCGCCCCCTCCCACTCCCACCGCCGCCTCCCCCGCACCGAAGGAGAGGAAACACACGTCATGCTGCACAACGGCTGTCACATCATTTCCAGGCGGATTTTCTTTTGTTTCATGACAGTAAATAATTTCAAATACACTTTACTCGAAAGAAATATGTGTGACACTGCGTGTATATTTAGGATATATAGTGTGTTTTCTGAGTTTGAAATCTGCCAGTATTAAGGCTGCGGTCTACCCCTGGCGCGCACCCAAATGCAAAGGTTTTTTAGAATCGTGTTATCTTCTGCCAAATGAAGCCTAGAGCTATAAATAAGGTGTCATATTAAAGAAGAATAACGGTACTAGTTTTCGTCTGTTACAATTTTGTAATTAGTTCATTAAAACCAATAGAAAACTTCAGTTAAAAATCTAGAAAAACAGATGATTTTAGACCGGTATAGCTGAAATTAGAAATTTTATTTTAAAATTCTAAAAAGATAGCCGACTAGATCCTTTTTTCTACTTTTAGAAAAAGTTAAGAGCCATTCTCTATCTTAATTGGTTATTTTTAAAACACGATCCCCGTAAACCTCTGCCTCTATAAAACTCAAAAACAGATAATTTTACACAATTATAACTGAAATTAGAAATTTTATTTGAAAATTCTAAAAAGATAGCCGACGAGATCCTTTTTTGTACTTTTAGAAAAAGTTAAGAGTCAATCTCTATCTTAATTGGTTAATTCTGAAACACGATCCCCGTAAACCTCTGCAGCCATCAAACTTGCCTAGCGCTACGGCCGCGAGGCCGGCATATTCGGCATTGTTGTTGTTTTTGTTTTGGTTGGGGTAGAACGCAGCCTTAAGCAAACACCTTTATTTTACTCTTTTAGATGTTATAATGTTACATATAAGAACCTAATGTGAACAATACTTCTATATGAAAGGAAAAATTATTGGTACAAGGTTGTATTATCAATTTTATTAGCCAAACGTAATTTTTGAGCATAACGCATTAAATTTTTTCCTAGAATTACATTGAAACATTATCAAAATGGTCTTATCAACGTAATAACAATATTTTGTCAGTTAGGCCTCTTTCAGATCAGCGCGGTCCGGCGCCGTACCGCGCTGATCTGAAAGAAGCCTTAGGAAGATTTTTTTCGCTAATAATGAGATTTGAAAGGTAATTAGAGCTCTAAAATGAAAACCATCGAACCTCATTTTCTTGACATTATTAAACACTATTCTTTCCAGGAAAGCTTTTGTGTTGAAGCCCTTGCTAAGTTGTAAACCTACACTTATAGAAATGTGTTTGTCTAGAACCAAAAAGTATAAAAGTTAAGAAAACTAATCAACCAATCCTTATTTCAAAGCTGCTATACGATCAGTACCGTACATAAAGTAAAAAATTCAATCATGAAATGATTCTCTAAAAAATATCTAGATAAGTTACCCCTGGAGTCTGTAATGTACATAGTCTACTTGGAAGATGGTAGAATGTTCCTACTTACATGTTTACCTAACTGAAAGCCTTATTCAATTACTATAGAAAATAACCAGGGAGAACAATGATAATATAGGTTCAATTCGCAGACGAAGAAAATAGTTGTGGGGAGGAATAGCAATTTGTGGGACAGAATAATGCGCATTCCGGGAATAAGAGGTGGGTTTACTGCTGACAATTGTCCAGCTTATCATAGTAATGACAAGCCCCAGACGTCTGGGAGACTTGTCATTAGTGCGACACTCGTCTGACCGTTGCCTTGGTGCTAAAACCGTCGCGGTCGCTACTGCCCTCCTCCATCAACCCTCTCCTAGTGCGACACTCGTCTGACCGTTGCCTTGGTGCTAAAACCGTCGCGGTCGCTACTGCCCTCCTCCATCAACCCTCTCCTGGTGCGACACTCGTCTGACCGTTGCCTTGGTGCTAAAAACGTCGCGGTCGCTACTGCCCTCCTCCATCAACCCTCTCCTAGTGCGACACTCGTCTGACCGTTGCCTTGGTGCTAAAACCGTCGCGGTCGCTACTGCCCTCCTCCATCAACCCTCTCCTAGTGCGACACTCGTCTGACCGTTGCCTTGGTGCTAAAACCGTCGCGGTCGCTCCTGCCCTCCTCCATCAACCCTCTCCTAGTGCGACACTCGTCTGACCGTTGCCTTGGTGCTAAAACCGTTGCGGTCACTCCTGCCCTCCTCCATCAACCCTCTCCTAGTGCGACACTCGTCTGACCGTTGAATTGGTGCTAAAACCGTCGCGGTCGCTCCTGCCCTCCTCCATCAACCCTCTCCTAGTGCGACACTCGTCTGACCGTTGCCTTGGTGCTAAAACCGTCGCGGTCGCTACTGCCCTCCTCCATCAACCCTCTCCTAGTGCGACACTCGTCTGACCGTTGCCTTGGTGCTAAAACCGTCGCGGTCGCTCCTGCCCTCCTCCATCAACCCTCTCCTAGTGCGACACTCGTCTGACCGTTGCCTTGGTGCTAAAACCGTCGCGGTCGCTACTGCCCTCCTCCATCAACCCTCTCATGGTGCGACACTCGTCTGACCGTTGCCTTGGTGCTAAAACCGTCGCGGTCGCTCCTGCCCTCCTCCATCAACCCTCTCCTGGTGCGACACTCGTCTGACCGTTGCCTTGGTGCTAAAACCGTCGCGGTCGCTCCTGCCCTCCTCCATCAACCCTCTCCTGGTGCGACACTCGTCTGACCGTTGCCTTGGTGCTAAAACCGTCGCGGTCGCTCCTGCCCTCCTCCATCAACCCTCTCCTAGTGCGACACTCGTCTGACCGTTGCCTTGGTGCTAAAACCGTCGCGGTCGCTCCTGCCCTCCTCCATCAACCCTCTCCTGGTGCGACACTCGTCTGACCGTTGCCTTGGTGCTAAAACCGTCGCGGTCGCTACTGCCCTCCTCCATCAACCCTCTCCTGGTGCGACACTCGTCTGACCGTTGCCTTGGTGCTAAAACCGTCGCGGTCGCTACTGCCCTCCTCCATCAACCCTCTCCTAGTGCGACACTCGTCTGACCGTTGCCTTGGTGCTAAAACCGTCGCGGTCGCTACTGCCCTCCTCCATCAACCCTCTCCTAGTGCGACACTCGTCTGACCGTTGCCTTGGTGCTAAAACCGTCGCGGTCGCTCCTGCCCTCCTCCATCAACCCTCTCCTAGTGCGACACTCGTCTGACCGTTGCCTTGGTGCTAAAACCGTTGCGGTCACTCCTGCCCTCCTCCATCAACCCTTTCCTAGTGCGACACTCGTCTGACCGTTGCCTTGGTGCTAAAAAAGTCGCGGTCGCTCCTGCCCTCCTCCATCAACCCTCTCCTAGTGCGACACTCGTCTGACCGTTGCCTTGGTGCTAAAACCGTCACGGTCGCTACTGCCCTCCTCCATCAACCCTCTCATGGTGCGACACTCGTCTGACCGTTGCCTTGGTGCTAAAACCGTCGCGGTCGCTACTGCCCTCCTCCATCAACCCTCTCCTAGTGCGACACTCGTCTGACCGTTGCCTTGGTGCTAAAACCGTCGCGGTCGCTCCTGCCCTCCTCCATCAACCCTCTCCTAGTGCGACACTCGTCTGACCGTTGCCTTGGTGCTAAAACCGTCGCGGTCGCTACTGCCCTCCTCCATCAACCCTCTCATGGTGCGACACTCGTCTGACCGTTGCCTTGGTGCTAAAACCGTCGCGGTCGCTACTGCCCTCCTCCATCAACCCTCTCCTAGTGCGACACTCGTCTGACCGTTGCCTTGGTGCTAAAACCGTCGCGGTCGCTCCTGCCCTCCTCCATCAACCCTCTCCTAGTGCGACACTCGTCTGACCGTTGCCTTGGTGCTAAAACCGTCGCGGTCGCTACTGCCCTCCTCCATCAACCCTCTCCTGGTGCGACACTCGTCTGACCGTTGCCTTGGTGCTAAAACCGTCGCGGTCGCTACTGCCCTCCTCCATCAACCCTCTCCTAGTGCGACACTCGTCTGACAGTTGCCTTGGTGCTAAAACCGTCGCGGTCGCTACTGCCCTCCTCCATCAACCCTCTCCTGGTGCGACACTCGTCTGACCGTTGCCTTGGTGCTAAAACCGTCGCGGTCGCTCCTGCCCTCCTCCATCAACCCTCTCCTAGTGCGACACTCGTCTGACCGTTGCCTTGGTGCTAAAACCGTCGCGGTCGCTACTGCCCTCCTCCATCAACCCTCTCCTAGTGCGACACTCGTCTGACCGTTGCCTTGGTGCTAAAACCGTCGCGGTCGCTACTGCCCTCCTCCATCAACCCTCTCCTAGTGCGACACTCGTCTGACCGTTGCCTTGGTGCTAAAACCGTCGCGGTCGCTACTGCCCTCCTCCATCAACCCTCTCCTAGTGCGATACTCGTCTGACCGTTGCTTTGGTGCTAAAACCGTTGCGGTCACTACTGCCCTCCTCCATCAACCCTCTCCACACAAAAAAACACCGTTTTGTCCTACCCTTCTCAAGCAAAAACTCCTTGCCCTCTCAAATCAAGCAAACAGTCTCCGCGTGAACAATTTTTTATTCAACGATATTAGCACTACATTTTAGGATTGAATTTGTCTTAGGGATGTAATTTTTTACTTTGTTTAGAAAAGCTATAACGTTTTGTTTTTGCCAAAGGTTGCTATGATAAACATTAAGTACCAGGTTAACCGAGCCTTGCTCGTTGGTTTTAATTCACTTTTGTTATAGTGCCATGTTAATCAAGCTATTACATCTACCAGACCCTTCACAGATAACAGCTGTTAAAAAACTGCTTCAAATTAATGTTCCTTTTTTTACTTTTAGTTGTTATTTCGTTACCAAAATAGCAACCCATATGACTAATGTTAAAAATTACGATTTTAAAACTTAAATTTAGAGCAAATTCGATTTTTCCAGGGATTGACGCTGTTTCTAAACTTACTTTTGGACCAAAACACTCTTAAATGCTAAGTTTAAGCAAAATCTACCCGCTAGATTTCGAGATCGTGGAACACACATCCCTTCAGACATTGCTCGTATTATAGTATAGGATAGACCCTTACAGTTTACATTTTATTTACGACTTGGAAGTTTCATACTAAACAGAAACCTGACAAAAAATCAACTACATTGCCTGAAACCTTTGTATTAGTTTCTTCTTTAGATTAAAAATAAAACTCAAAAAATTTCCTACATTTCTTTAAAAACAGAGCTTGTAGGCCTACTCTGCGTGGCTCGTTAAATAAAACATTAAGCGATATTGTTTTTTAGATATGAATGTATAGAAATATCTTCGTTCTCATGATGAAGTAACGAAAAAACATATATTGGGAAAAACTAACTATGTACCTCCTACTAATCGAAGAGGACATTTTTACTGGCCACAAATCTGAAAGGCGGCCGTTTTATTTCATTTTAACGATGCCATTAATGAGACCGGTGGATGTATAGGACCGAGGCAGTAGCATGAATCAGACGAGAGGACTGGCGAAGTAAGTCCTCATTAACCGTCCTAATGGAGGGGTGGGCGGCGCCCCGCCCGCGCTCTCTCTGTGCAAATTATCATAACTAAAACAACGGCCCGCACAACATAAATATCGGTTCGACATGTGTGCCCGCCGCTGCCCGCTGCCGCCAACGGGAACTAGACTCGGCGCTGGTCGGTTTCGATTTGGAACATATCTGTAGCAGGATGGCTTCAAATATATTGACAAGTAAAACATTTGATTTATTTTGGGTGTACTTACGCCAGTGGCATTTTTAGCGTTTTGACGGGGATCGGGCCAAACCCGTCTTGTTACTCAACGTCAACCGTTGCTAGAAAGCATGTTAATTAATAGGCCAATGACAAATGTCAACTGGGTCCGGAATCAAATCTTTAATAACCTTTCATTTTAGACCTGTCACTGAAAATGAGATAAAAGAAATCATGAAAGAAATTAAATCTAGAGCAGTGGGTAGCGACGAAATTTCCATAGACATGATCCGAACAGTGAGCCCATTTGCGATCTCGGCTATTACACACCTTGTGAACGAGTCACTGAGAGAAGGGAGATTTCCTAAGAATTGGAAAAATAGTATTGTACATCCTCTCCCTAAAACTGTGAATCCAAAAAGTGTACAGCAACTAAGACCTATATCGATATTGCCTGCATTTTCAAAAATATTGGAGAAAGCTGCTATCCGTCAGATGATGCATTTTCTGAATTCTGAATGTATTTTGCCAAAATTACAGTCTGGGTTTAGAAAAAACCATAGTACGTGCACTGCCTTAGTGAACATGTTTGATGATTTGTTCAAAGCCAAAGATGAGGGTAAATACAGTACAGTAGTTATGCTGGACTATTCACAAGCTTTCGACTCTCTAAATCATGAACTTTTAGTTGCAAAGATGCACTATTACGGTTTTGGCAGGGACACAGTGAACTGGTTCTTGTCATACTTGGATCACAGAGCGCAGGTCACCAGAGTGGGAAATGAGACGTCTGATTTGCTTGTAAAGGATCGAGGTGTACCTCAAGGTAGCTGTCTTGGACCTATTTTGTTCAACCTGTTTACATCTGATTTTCCAAGATGTGTACAGTATTGTACTGTCCACATGTATGCAGATGATTGTCAGCTACAGCTATCCTATTGCCCTGAGGCGGTCGACAACGCGATTGCTTGCATAAATGATGACCTACAGAGTATTTCTTGTTGGTCTGCCAAAAATGGCCTGAAATTAAATGTAAAAAAATGCAATGCGATCTATATAGGCCCACAGAATCTTGTACAGTCTCTAAACGAGAGAGCATTGTCCATCATGTTAAATGGTGAAGTTCTTTTGACAAATGACAGCCTAAAAACTCTTGGTGTCACATTGGACAGAGATCTCTCCTTTTCTGACCACATTAACCAAACGATCCAGCGTGCCGTTGGCAGATTGAGAGGGCTGTACAGATTCAGGAAATTATTACCAGAGGCAGCGAAAATTCAGCTTGTGCAGTCACTGATTCTATCAGTTTTTCAATACTGCTATCCTGCATGGTAATAGTATCTCGAAGTAGAATATGAGGAGAATACAAAAGGTTCAGAACAGTGCCATTAGGTTTGTGTTCTGTCTCAGCCGCCGTGATCATGTGTCACCTTTTAGAGAGGCTTTACATCTGCTCCCCATGGATGCCGTATGTAGAGTGCTGACTTGCTGTTTGGTCCACAAAGCTCTTATTGTTGGAGAGCCCCAGTACCTCTGTGACAAACTCTCCCTTCGGCGGGATGTCGCTTTGCGTAGCACCCGGCAAGACATGCTCCTCCATTTCCCGAGGATCAGTCATGAGGTTGGCAGAAGGGGCTTCGCCTATTTTGGTCCGTCATTGTACAATGGACTCCCGGCGAGCCTCAAAGATCAGTCTCTTGTCACATTCAAGCAGAGGGTAAAAGGTTTTGTTTCTTGAATTGAGCGATTTATGTTATTTTTTAAGTTAATTTATTGTTGTTTCTTATTTATTATGTAAATTATGTAACTTGCTTGAACTTAATAGACTTATTGGACGAAAGTTATTTTGAAAAACAGTTGTTACTGAAAATCGCTGGATAAATAAAGACATTTTTATTTATTTATTTATTTATAATAAGAACAAAATTTTTTCAGGATCGAACCGGCAACCTTTTGATTCAAAGCGATCACAAACCACTCAGCTACCCAGTCAGTTAAATAATAGGCCTATAACATAAGAAACGAACGTAATATTCATACAAATTAATTTTATAATTCCTTATTGAAAATTATATTCCTGCTTCTGCGATTTTGTGATGAATAATATTATTCTGATATGATTAAAGGATTAACTTAATTTTGAAACGATTCATAGTCACACATTCTTTTAAGTTCGTGATGCAATAATGTATAGTATTGAATAAGTTAATTCTAGGAGATTCACGTATGAATTAATTTTTAAATAATAACACTTTATCACTACCTCTAATGTATTTTAGGTAATACAAATACACTGTTCCTACCGTTCAGGTTTGCAATTGCTTAAAATTAGATTCAATTCCTAATATTCTTTATGTATTTCATATGAAAGTAATTGAATGTGATAAATGTGATTTAATTTGATAAAAATTTTATTCACAACTAAATTTTAGTTTTCATAAATTAAAATTTTTTACCATACTGTAACAAAAACTTTAAATTCTAATTTTAAACCACTCTTAGCAGATGAACCCACCATCCCGTTTCAATACTTTAACAAATCCTTCTTCTCCCACCTTGCCCAAAAACCGCGATAGCAGTAAATTTGCCTTAGCGCGGATCACGAATTTCGAATAAACACCGAAATCGTTTCACACTCTGTTTGCTTTGCAATTTTAAATTCAATTATCGCATACAATTTGGGCAAACCTGAAACTACCCAGATAATGGCCGTAATGTAAGGCCGACGGACGGAGGGATCGGTGTTTTATGTGCGATTAAATTAAAAACTCCCGATTATCGTCTGGCAATTCCGGGCAGAGATATTGCCACGCATGAAATACGGACTGATTACTTTTAATCGTGTAAGATAGTCAGTTTTGTTTATTTGCTGCTCGGGGTACATTGTTGAGGTTACGCTACTCAATGGAGACGGTTGGAAACCAGACTCAACCCAGACTACGAAATAGTTTTCAATAAAATAAATCTGTATTTTGTTCAAACTAGTATATATAGTGCTCGAAATCGAGCAATTTATTTTAATACAAATGTTACTTTTAGCTCTAAATCAATGGCATCCGACCAATCCAATATTGTGAATATCTGTAATCACAAAAAACTACACGTATTTACAGCTGATTATTAACAGATGTTTAAAATGCTATATTCAATCCCAATGCTATTTAAATGGGAAATTTTGAGATTTCAATGTTGTATAGCGCCTTTATTTTCTGTCCGATAATCATCAGTTTTTGGCGGAAACAACTACAGACCAAGCCCTATCCAACGACACCAAAAACTTGAAAATCGGTTGAAAACTGTAGGAGGAGTTCTCAAGACATAGATAAGTTGTAATAAAAAATAATTATTTATATTTTTAGTTGATTTCAACAATACATGGACTTATAAACATCATTGTATACCCTTAACGGTTTATTTTTTGTAAAATATAAAAAAAAAAACATCAAACTTAATCTTGAAGTTGTATTCTTCTCAGTTTCCCTTTCAATTTGGTTATGATTTTGTTTTTTCAATGAACAATAAAAGCAAACAGTTGAAGATGTAGTAGATTGGTGAAAGTTTCATTTCCGATTGAAGCACAGTCATCCTCTGTTCAGATGATCAACAGTTTAGCAACGTGGTATAATATTCGAAGAGTCGCGTCACTCCCGTGCAATTGTCCCCACTCCCCCCCCCCCCCCCCCCCACTCCGCTGCCTGTTGGTGTTCTGGTGTTCAGTCAATCAACAGTTTCATATCTCATCATACTTGGACAATCACGAAAATCCCGATCGAGTGAGATGAGTGTTGGGACAATCGTTCAGTCGATCAACAGTTTCATATCGTATCATACTCGGACAGTCGCGGCAGTTCCGAGCGAGTGGGGCGCTTATGTTTACGAGCTTGGGACATTTTATGGGCCGCAATAGAGGTATAACTAATTGGAACTACGACAATACTATAGAGATATAAGCCTGGTAGGGCGGTACACAATAACACAATTAATTAATGGAACAAGTTGCGCATACAGATGAGGCGCGAGAGTGGGCAGTGATTGCGCTTGGCTCGTTAACGTATTGCGCTTGCGTCCCGCTGTTACGCTACGGTGAGGTGTGTTGGCAAGGACTTTTGAGAGTGGCTGGCACACAGGTACAAGGTGGAAATAACACATGTCATGTCATTTTATTTTGCTTAAAACATTTGAGTCATTGTTTTAAAAATCTTGAAAAACATTAGCTTCACACTGAGAAAAATACTTCTTCCAGCCGTAAAGGCAATGTCGCATTACCTAGTTTACTGGTCCTCCTGAAGTACAGCAGTCTGGAAACCCATTAAACCCGGTGAAACACACGGAAACTAAATAAATGGGTTTTCAGGAATACCATTACGTGTACTGGTGATCCTGTATTGCCGGTAGTACAGGCGAAACCTCCAATTCCCTTCTGAATTACCTGGACCGTACAGTATTTTGCAGAGTTTTCCAGTCTGACCGGGTCAAACTGACTGCACTATACTTCTAAAAATGTCTTTGCCAGTCTAGCAGGGAATTACTGCCTGCTATGACTTCCTCAATGCGGGCAATGACGGTGCTGCCTACCGGCCATCCCACCAACTAAATTTCAGTTTAAATCGTGGAATAGTGAGGAGACGAGTGATGTCTGTTATTGGTTATATAGTGTTATCGTGGTGATTAGTGTTATAGTTTTCTAAGGGCGTAAGTTGGATATGTGAAATTCGGTGGTGTTCCGGTGTCGTATATGGATAAGCACTTTGGTTAGTAGTCAGTTTATTGTATGTGACATATTTAAGTGTGGTTCTGCTGTAAATTACTTTTGGTACGGTATTATTTGGTTTGATTTAGTATCAATTGAAATTATTTTAGTCAATATATCAAAATACACTAATAAACAAATACCTAAACCTAATAAACCTATACGATGAGGAGTGTCTGTGGCGATGTAATTTTCATTGATCTCGAAATCTAGCTGGTATATTTTGCTGAAATTTTGCATTTGAGTGTTTTGGCCAAAAAATAAATTTAGAAACAGCATAAACTTCAGGAAAACTCATTTTTGTCTGAAAACTACTTTTAAAAATAGTTATCTTTTAACATTGGTCTCATGGTTGCAATCAACGCAACACAGTAATAACGAAAGATAAACAATAATAAGGAATGCGACTTTAAATATTGGGTTTTGAAACACCTGTCATCTGTGAAGAGGTATTATTTGACTTCAAAGCCTGATTACCATGATAATGCAATAAAAAGTGAATTAAACCAACAAGTAAGTATTGGTTAACCTGGTAATTATTTGAATTTAAGCTTGCTACCAGAAAACGAAGTTGATTTTGAAATGTTATGCGCTAAAAAGTAAAATATAAAAGCTTTGGGGCGAACAGTCGTATTTAATCAAATACACTGAAAATGTTCCATCAGAGGGTTTGTATACGTATTTAATACTAATACAGAAGATATTTAAGTAAGTCAGTTTTAGTTAACAATCTACATTATTTTTATGCATTTATCTAAATTTGCCATATTTTGGTTTTGATAAAAACTTTGACAGTAAATTTTCGTAAAAAAAGCTACCTAACTTTTTATTTTTAAAACACCTACCTACAGTTTAATTAATTGTATAATATGATTTAAAGGTGTACAATACATCAAATAACATAATAAAAAAACATTACTAAATTCACATCAATTCTACTTGCATAAATCATTCTTCTTTGTAATATAGGCTACTACTCCTCTATCGGATAAAGCAATTTTGCAATAGGATGACCTTTGTATTGTATTATATTGCAAAGAAGTAATTGTGTAACGTTTTATTAATTGGGGAGATGGATACAATTTTATCATTTTATCTATTTTTAAATTCTGTCGAGGGACAGCTTAAGGACCTCAGTTAGGCAATTAATAAAATGTTTTCTACCTTTCAGTTATTCCGTATTATATAATAAGCTTGCAGGGATTTCACATAAATTCAACCGGTAATCCTGACTGAAATCATGGATTTTTCGGATGTAAGTGTAATCGGCAGATCGACCTGTTACTACTGGTGGACGACCGTGAAATCATTCAGGAAGTCCATTCCCAAACATGGCGGACCTAGGACCCTTCAGAATAACCAGTACACTTCAGTTGGTTCCGTACATGCAGTCGGGAAGGCCTTGACTACCCTTCAGAATGACCAGTACGCACTTCAGTTGGTTCCGTACCTGCAGTCAGGAAGGCATTGACTACCCTTCAGAATGACCAGTACATACTTCAGTTGGTTCCGTACATGCAGTCAGGAAGGCCTTGACTACCCTTCAGAATTACCAGTACACACTTCAGTTGGTTCCGTACAAGCAGTCAGGAGGGCCTTGACTACCCTTTAGAATGACCAGTACATACTTCAGTTGGTTCCGTACCTGCAGTAAGGAAGGCCTTGACTACCCTTCAGAATGACCAGTACACACTTCAGTTGGTTCCGTACATGCAGTCAGGAAGGCCTTTACTACCCTTTAAATGACCAGAACATACTTCAGTTGGTTCCTGGTCGGCACGGTGTTCCTCACTGCCAAAGACTGGTCAATCTGAATGCTTTCACGGTCGATCAGAAGTACGAAATCACCAGTACACGGCAGGGTCGATCTGAAGGATAGACTTCTATCCTAAAAAATCCGGTATTTCCTTCAGGATTACCGGTTTTTAATGGTATTTCTGAAGTATTTTTTTCTCAGTGCAACACCCGCTCTTTTACCCAAAAGTAGTGAAATAACTACAACAACAAAATTATTGTCTAGAGCTTTTAAAATAAATTTTAACATGTTATTTAACATACACAGCCTACTTTGCCGATCTTGGACTGAAAATATTGTTTTACACAACGTGCACAAATCTATAGAATATATTTCAATAAAAAAAAAAATGAATAAATGAAAAAAAATATTTAAAAAAACTGGAAAAGGGGGAACCGACTAAATTTGACCATGAGTTCCAATTCAGACTGTCATAGTTCAGATCAATTTGCTTTATTAACCGCAAGGAAGAAGCTAGTCGAGATCCGTACTGGCTCGTTTAAGGTGGTGTTGGTGCTGCGTGAAAATTTTGTTTTGTGCAAATTATAAGTTTTAAAATATATCTATAAAATCAAAGTAAGTAAATCATATTTTTTATTAGAAAACATATGATAATGTGTCTGGTATAGACGTTTATTCTTGTTGAATTAAACTATGTAAATGAAAAGAAAATAACACCAGTTTAAGAAATTATGGTATATATCTTATAAAACGACGTCTTCAAGGAAATCATAGCTAATTTCAAAACCTGTTTGGCAGGGCTTTGAGGTCAGATCGTTGTAAAAAGCATCACCACTTATGTAGTCTACCTAAAAAATCTTGACCAAAATTCAATACTTTGTCTTAACGAAAATCAAAAGATGTAATTATGAGTGAGTAGACCTCGCCCATTTAAATACATATAGGCATATAAATTAAAAATCAATTGGAGTCAGCTCAGTAGCATGCCATTGCTGTAGTACTTATTAAATTAATTTAAAATCATTTGGGATGCATTTCACATTCCAGACACATTTATACCCTTAAAATCAAAATAATTGCACATGAATAAAGATTTTTCAAGTTATTATAATAAATTATATTGTTTATGTATGTCTTAGCTGAGAAAGTATTTTACAACTATTTCCCTTCTTAGTTCAAAGCATCATTCAAAGTCACTAAGAAGGAAATTCAAACTGGCTCGGTATATCTGAGTGGTTATTATAGTGCTCGCCTTTGAATACAAAGGTTGCCGGTACGATCCTGAGAAAATTTAGTAGCTTTTTAAAGGTTCGATTCCGGACCCAGTTGCTATTTGTCATTTGGTCAGTAATGATGCTTTCTAACAGCTGGTCGATGTTACATAGTAACAAGACTGGGGTTTGGACCGTTCCCCATCAAAACGTTAAAAATGCCACTGGCGTAGATACACTCAAAATACACTCTAAATAAATAAAAATTAAATTAAAACTTCAGTTCAAAGTAAATTTCTAGTTCTAAAAATTCAATTTTTCTCAATTTGTGTTTGAAACTAGCCTTAGGGTTTAATATTTGTATCGACCATAAAACACCTAGAGAAATACCACAATGCAGAAGCTCAAATTAAGATATCGATTATAGCATCAAAACAGTATATAAACCTGTGGTAACACAAATACCTTTTAAATCCCCTTCAAATCAATACGGTTATGCATCACGATGTGAATTACGACGGTGCTGAAATTGTGGGAACCGAACTAGAAAAGTCGTATCGGGCGATCCACCGCCGTGTACTTTCCGATTCCTCCTGAGGTCGTTTTGATTTATTGAGTCGAACCCATTGGAATTACCACCCCGGCCGCGATTACGGACCTAACAGCGTGAAAACGTACGATCGGAGCGTGATCCTGGCCGGGCTATTAAGTGCTCTGATGTTATTGAAATTACAGATCTCAAATACAACTGACATTTCCGCCAATAAAACCTAGACGCATGCATCGTGATGGTCGGATGCCGGTATTTAGGTGTTAATAGCGACTCTCGTGGCCTATGTGTGGGGCAAACTACGGACTGGGGAACACCGGACTGCTGGGGAACACCAATAGACTGGGGAACGCCGGAGTGGAAAAGAGTTTCTTGAAACATCTTTTTTAGGAAAAAACCTGCTTCCCTGTTCTTACATTTAATTTTACTGTCTATTAATTTTATAGTAGTTCCTTTAGTTTATAAATTAACTCAAGTATAAAAGGAGTGTGCAATGGTAAATATAAAATACCCCGTCGCAGCAGACCTGCGTACTTAGCGAATTTCCCCACATAACACATTTAAACACACACTATGTAACAACAATAAAGGTTTAAATACCTGTTGTACCGTCTAGTAATCCATTAGTAGAACTTTCTACAGCTGTTTCGGAGTCAATGCTCCATCTTCAGGCAGACACAAAAACGTAAAACTACATGACACATATATTTCCCGTGAGGGTCGTCAAAATGATAAAGTTCATAATACGAAACATCGAAACATTTAAAAACACTTGGCCAAGTTACACATCCGCCCCGCACAACGAGTAGGTCTAGACTGCGGCGCGTGTCCTTGGTTATCAGCTGGAGCCTAACCCTTATCATTCTTTTGTTGTGTACTCTGATGTCTACTGCCCGTCTCCATTATTGTGATGGCAGTGTCATAAATTAAATTCGATTTGAAAGATACTTGGTCATCTAAAACTTTGTCAGGTTCTATTTTCGTTGCTCTATATTTGAAATTCTTCCAAGCAGTCTAAAAGTCGTCCTTTTTTACATGGATTGAGGATTTTAAGATTATTTTGAAAATCTGTATAATTATGTTTATTGTCAATAAGGTGAGCTGCAAATGTAGATTTTATTTTTGATTGTTTGACAGAAGTGGGCGGTAAATGTTCCTTAAAACGTTTTTTGAACGATCTGGTGGTTTGGCCTATATAATATTTGGGGCAATCATTACATATTATTTTATAGACTCCAGTGCCGTCTTCTTGGTTTTTTGAAGCTTCTTTGGTGGGGCGGGGTTTTATAACTTTACCTAATTTATTATTAGTGGTGTACGATACAGACACATTATTTCTGGCCAATTCATTCTGTACCGTGTAATTCAATGGAGTTGATCCAAACTCCATGGACACAAATTTCTTGTTGTTTAACGGATCTGTAGGAGGAGATACTGGATTGTTTAACTTATTTTTACGTTTGTTTATCATGTGATCGATCATAATACTCTTGTAACCATTTTCTACAGCAATGTGTTTTATTGTTAACACCTCTTCTTCATAATCTTCCGGACTGAGTGGAACACTCAATAGTCTGTGGATTAGGCTGTTATAGGCCGCCATTTTTTGGCTGTGGGGGTGGTGTGAGGTGTAATGTATGGTCTGGTCAGTAGTTGTGGGTTTCCTATAAATCTTAAACTTAAGTTCATTGTAACTTTTGTAAATAGTTAAATCCAGATAATTTAGTGAATCGTTTTCCTCCGTTTCCATTGTGAACTGTAATTTCCTGTGAATTTTATTGAACATGCTCATTTGTCTGATATTCCCATTATATATTACAAAGGTGTCATCAACGTATCGACTATAAAATAATATTTTTGATTTAAACCTATTGTTTACAGACCATAGGCTTTCATTTTCAATTTTGTTTAGGAAAACCTCAGCTAATATGCCGGAGAGTGGAGAGCCCATTGCGAGGCCTTCTTTTTGAAAAAAGTATGCTTCATTAAACTTAAAATAGTTCTGCTTCAGTACAGTTTTTGTTAATATTATGAGCTCGTTTATTGCCTCTTTAGATAAATTAGCATGTTTGTTGAGATTTTCTTCCAGAATATCTATGGTTTCATCAACAGGAACATTAGTATATAAATTTACTATGTAAAATGATGCTAGGAGGTGACTATTTGTGATCTGAGTTTCGTCAAGTTTCTATGTTATAATTTTTATGTTATTAAAGAACACAAGTTTCTATGTAACACACTATGTGTCTTTACATAAGTGTGTGAAGTTTCAAATTTCATGATGATCAGACAATTTTTTCGATACCGATCTTACTGGTTAACGCGGAACTCATCCAAGAGTATCTAACTTTACATGGTTAGGTGTCCCTAAACTGTATAAACGGCAGATTCCTTGAAAACGACGTTAATAGCTTATTTCTAAAGGGAATTCGCTAAAAAACGAATAACAATTTTATTTAGAAAAAAAATGTTGGGGGTTCAATTTGGTAGTATGCCACTAAAATCTAAAATCATTATGGCTTTAAAGTAGGAATGTATTTTGGAAATATTGTTTTGTCAGTTAGTTGAATTACTGTACCGAGGTTATATATTATTATACCGTCAAATACTGAAAACTACTTTTGTACTGACTCAGTCTGTACGGTCCATACCTTTGCATGCTCTATCATTAGAAACATAATTTACCTCTTACAAAACAATGAGTTAATCGTGGAAGACCTTAAACATCTAACAAGTCAGTATTTATATTAAATATTAAACCTATTAAATTAATTTTAAATTATATTAATAATTTGTATTATATTGTAGTAATAAACGTGGTATTGCTAATTTATGTGATATAAACATTATTACTAACTCATTTGAAAATTCTTTGAAAATGTAAAACAGCAAATTGAAAAAGTAAAATACGAAAAACAACCACCTACAAATAAAAAGTTGACACGAGACCAAAATAAGTTTTAACTAAACACATGAAGTTTCATCGTCAGTGGATCTTGGTAGGATAAAACTCTTGGTGGATCTGTCTAAAATAAATACCCCATGAATACTCCTTATAATAGTAATTGTAGGCGTATTAATAATTTTATGCCAAAAGAAAACGACCACCCTGTCAAACTCATTAAACTTAAAATGACTTTATTAAATGCAAATTAAAGACAGCAAAGTCGGCTGAGAGGATTTGAAACAAAGTGGGCAATCAGCTAATGCAAGACAAGCACCTACGATTCCTCCTTAATGGACCAATTAGAAAATATTTCCCAATTACTGGATATTAATGTCAATTATATTCAATTACCAGTCTCGCTACAAGGTGTTCTAGGCAATCTATTTAAGGTTTTGTTGTTAGATAAAATGCCGTATTGCATTGACTGCTCTAATTTTTTTTTTTTCTTAACTCCAGATGAACGATTTTGTCTCTTATGTCGGTCTTTGTCGATTTTGTCTCAAAATGCCATTATTTATGGGGATATGCTTGACTTTCACATAAACAAAGAACATAATAGCTTATACATAAACAATAATTTTGATGAAGAATCTAAGCAGTCTTAAAAATATACAGTTAGGGGGAATCCTTAGAACACTTACATCAAACTTTTACATAAATTGCAACGATTTAAGGAGTTTATATTGTGATAATACATTATTAATCAAAACTATAAAAAATAGTTTTGTTAATCTCCTCTGAAAAGTATCTATACTAGATTAGAAAATAAATGAAACTTTTTACTTTGAATATGCCTTATTGCTATTTTTGTATACCCCTTCCTTCCTTCGACTCGAAGGAAATGTTAGGATCAGCACATGTTCTGGTGGTTAAAACCCGATAGTCATGGCAAATTCCAAAGCTAATGGGCCATTTGTGATCAGCTGATCAATGATTGCCGGCCGCGATTGCACCAGCTGTTAGCAGCTAGCCAGCTGTTGTAGCCAGGTTTGGAGAGAGAGTATTACTCATGGTGTTATGAAAGGAAATACGTCTCACATCATGTGTTAATACACAGTTGTCTATTGATAAATAATACACATTAACAGGATTGGGACATTGCCAGACGTTTGAGAAAGAAGATAATGTCTAATGAGAAGATAAAATATCTTACCAATAGGAGTGCTTTTGGCACTATGTCCGACTATTTGTTTCCTTACTAGAAAACTATCTTAAGAATTTTTATCTAAGTACGGGTTAAATCTAATAAATCAATATGATTATTATCATATGATGTAGGCCTACACTATCCCATCCCATGTATGAGTAAATTATTAATTAAAAGTATTTTCTTTTAATAGGACTAGTTAAAATACCGTTAAAACATTTCGAGATGCATGGGAGAGGTAATTATTATGAATAAACTATATACTTAAATATGTGGAAATATATTAGACTCTTTGACTTTTGGTGCATCTAAGTTTAATGGATGCGTTCATTTCTGTTGTAAGTGTTACTATAATATAAATACTGCAGTGATTACCTCGTCATGCAGCTTTCAATTTTACGCTTTGAATTCTGTATGTTATTTTTTATTGCCTTAGTTGCATGAATTATTGGCTACTATTGTTTAGTATTTGATCCTCTTCGACAGAAACTCAGATATAGGGAGGCAGTCTGCTTTTAACTTAAAAAGAAACTTGTGAATATTGTTTGAAGTACTGTCAACAACAGTTACAGTATTACACTTGAGGACCACGTGATCCGTTATTGTTGGTTACGTATGAAGACATGTAGTGAGAGCGGCGACCAGACCAGCAGACCTTGGCATAGAGACGCCAGACAGAGAGGCAATAGGCGCATTGTACACGCAGCGAACCAGAGGTCGACATTAACATGACAACCGGGACCGCAAAACTCTCCCATGACATCTCCGTGACAGTGGGTTACGACATGCAGCCAACACATGTGGAAATGGGACGCAACATGAACAATGACGAAGCGTAAAACTTATAGAGGTTCCGTGGAAAATAGTAAAATACTGTTCAAAATGATTTGGTGTATTTACCGTCTTATATTTTAATGAACATCATTATTTCTTAAGCCTCAAAAAGGGAATTCCACTTGCGGTGCAAGAAATGAGTTAAAGGAAATTGTGTAATAGGACTATCGGAAAGGCAAGAATAGTTGGTTGATATTGAAGTGATTACGGTAATTGACTTCGTCATCATCTAATGAATGTGAAGACTGCAAAAGTTAAAAACATGACCAATAGGTATCATCTGGGTGTAAAACTCATAATCAAAAGCTAAACTCAATCATCCATTTATCAACTTATATCAATTGGTAAAAGCTTTCATGCAGGTAAAAAACGTGGTAGAATACCACATTAATGATGCCTATTGGAGAGTATGCTTAACATATTGTAGAACTGATTCGACTATCATCAGCTGTAGTTTATGTACACCACACTCGATTCTGACAAAACATTAAGTTTGAAATCTGGCTATCTCTAGCATAAGAAGGATAAATTCATTTAGGCAATTATGGTACTTTCCCAAACCAAAACTAAATATCAAATGAATTATTTAAAAATGAAGTTTGGCTGAAACCACTAACTCTTTTTTCTGAAATTGCAGAAATTGCAAAACTACCTGAGACGGCTCTGACATTTCCAGAGACCTATAGGAGTCACTCTCTGATGCACCACGCCGCGCCGCCCCGGTCGGAGATTCCCTCTCCGCAGCCACGTCGGGCAAGTGTCGACCGATCACCCGTTGGCCTGGTGGAGGAGGCGGAGGTGTCGTGAGCTGCGGTGCCGGTGTCGGTGCCGTTCGTGCGGCGAATGTTCCCTTTCTTCGTTCTCACGCCACCGCGCTAATTGTGTAACGGAGTCCCCCGGCCAAAATAATAATAACTTCTGCTCCACAAACCGAGATTCGGGAGGAAGTGGCGATTTACATAACATACGTGTGTAGTATCCTGATTTGCCGGAAGATCAAGGTGGAATCTGTGGTTTATGGTATATCACACTTATACAATTTTAGAGTAATCATTTAATATTTTAGAGCAATCATAATAAGATAATAAATTGAACTGTAAAAATATGTGTTGTCTGTTGTCTATCGTGTCTAAAGTAACTCGTGAATTATAGTTTTATGACCCTCTTGAATTTCCGACACTCATTGGTCTCCCTTACAAGAGAATGTTCTTAGTATAATTAAATAAATTGTCTGTTACTCAAACTCAAATTACTTTTTTAGTGTCTCACACAACACATTCAGTTTCAAAATAAAAGTAATCAAACTTTTTAGAAATAAACATGTTTCATCGAAAAATATGCCCTACAACCAACAGTCAATGGAAGTCCAAATCATCCAAATAGGATAAAATAAAATGAACTCTGTACTTTATTGCCAAGTAAAAATAAATGTTTGGTCTCACTCACATATCAAAAACAATTTGCAGATTCATTGCGTATCATTATGATTCTCGTGTTTTGTTCCAAGTCGTTCCTTGATAGTGATGTAACGATATACATAACTGAAGTACACATAAAAAGAGACAGAGGATAGGTGTGACGTCACGGTCTAGGTGTCGAATGACGCCCACAGCCGCACACCATGCTCTCGCTGCTCTGCTGAATCATCCGTCTGTCACTGAACACTGAATATTCCATGTGGGAGTTGGCAGGCTTTCCTTTGTCTGTGTCCTACCTTGATATATCTTTTGTGATGTTTTACCTTTGTCAAACGTACTGCTTCATTTGTTTCCCGGTAGTGTCAGCTGAAGTAATGTGTTTAAGGTGGTAGAGTGATAAGCAGAAATAAGTAGAGTTGGAAAAATGCCATGCCCTTTGACTCTTTGTTTGGACGTGGTGCATTACTTGATTTGATTGAACAGTTTGACTTCTTCCAAATCGAAACCTAATCGTCCATCTAGATCACATAGTTCTGAAGACATTTAATAAATTGAAGCTGAATAGTAAAAAGGGACAAACTAAAACAAAACTTCGAAGCACCAGCATGTTGCATCATTGAAAAGCAAACAAATAGAAACTATACTTGTAAAAGCAAGAAGATCATGGTAATTGGTGGAATTTTATGACTAGCCCTGGAATAGTCTAGAATATCTAAATGCAAATCCATGATTATCAACCGTCCCTGAAAGCTAGACGACATTCACAACATCAGCTACAGAAACGAGCTAGAGAATGGAAACACTTCGGGGATACCTATATAAAGATACAACTCGATCCATTTATGACGATCAAAACAAAAGGAAGGCGGTAGAGTGGGAGTCAGCGACCTTTCTTCTGGTGGAATCTCGTCAGCCTCGTTATCCAGTGCATTAACGTAGCGTTCCCCATGGTAACGAGCCTGGCCAGCTACCGGTGGTGACCGCAAGATTGTCCAACGCTCCATTGGACTGCGGTCGGCTCGCCTCGGCAAACACCGAGAAGACAATAGCAGGGTGAATCTCCGTTCATCTCTCCCGTGCACTATCGCTTTACTGATTCGTAGGTTCAAATATATCAAGTCTGGATTAGTTTACGGGGTGGTTTTGGCCTTAGTTGTGATTTTCAATTAGGTAATCTTCTGGTTCCAAAAAACTACGTTCCCAGTTAACCTCAAATTTTTTATTATTGGTTACTGCTTTAGTTGCGTGGTTGGCTAGTTAATTTGGCTAGTGGACCTTTAAACTCTTTTACTTGACCAATGTTCAATTTATAATAGTAAGTTTTTAATTTTATATTAATTAACATCTATTTTGATCAAAACCATAGAAGTAAACAAAGGAAACAAAGACAAAACATTATTTATAGCATTATAAAAAAATGAGATAACGCTTGAAGAAGGAATTAACTATTACTTCATTTATACCGTTCAGTACTTCTATAAGTCATCACAATCAAACCACCCCAGTTTTCCAGAAGAGCCAAGATACGTCGAGAAGAGATATCCCAGCGTTGCGTAAGTAGGACACTTGTCGGAGTATTAGCTCGAAATATTTTTCCAAGAACAGCACATTCCCTTGCACCAGACCGCGTCCAGTATCGCCCCCACTTTTTTCCCGCCAATTTTCGTAGGCCCATTTGGCAACTAATTACAGTGATGGGCCGTCGCCGCGCCGGTGGTCTGTCACTTGATGGACGCCCCGCGAATATTGCCCAGATGGACTCGCTCGTTATTACCACAAGTTGAGTGATTTTGTTTAAATTACACTTCTCGGTAGGAGCGCCAGCGTCTCGGCACTCCTGTGCTCGTTGTTATTGCAGCTGGGTTTTCTATTTGTGACTCCAGCGTATGCGTTACACGTTGTCTGATGGTTTTGAAACATGGACTGGTATGAAATTGATTTATTGCTTTTTTATTCCTGAATTGTTGGAGGGTGCACACAGTTGTTTTTACTTGATATGGTCTAATCTGTCAGGACGTTCTGCAGTTTCAGAATATATCATAATGCAATCAAATTCGTTTACCGAAATATGGAAACTATTAGCTTCTAAAAATCAGTTTATGTGATTTAGTTGAGCTAGAAGAGCTTCTGGACTTGAAAAGACAAGTTCATTTTGGAAAATAGTTTATCCTAAAGCTGATTTTTTCTAGGAAGCCAAGAGCATCGCAAAATGTTTATATGAAACTTCGCTTCCATAATGTACAGTATTATAATGGGACTTTGGAATTGGAACCTCTACTCCTTTAGAAGTCTATCGTTGGGCATAACTACTGTAGTAGCTAATCGATGTTGAATATTACGCCTGATGTGACGATTTTGTTGTCTGTATAGAATGATTTTCGAACCAGTTAATTCTTGAAGTTCAAACTTACTTTTGTGGTTTTGAATATACAAATGCCATATTCATTCCTAAGAATCCCAAAAACTTTCTGTCTCAGAAACAAAGATGCAAATTTACAGAACTTATCATACTGTATTTTATACAACATTGAGGGGACCATTTTAACATTCTTGAGGTGATTCTGGTTTCTAAGAAGTAAATCATCCTCGTGGCAGCTGGCGGGACTGCGAGCGCGTAGCTGCGATTGGTAGCGAAGGTCGCGAAGTTTGAAGGCCAAGACCGTGGGAAGCTCAGTAGCAGATCTGGGTCTCGGTACCCCGGCAATTATTTCATACCGGCATCTAGGCTACGCTTTCCACTAATGTCGCACGGATTCCTCAAATGAGCGGCTGACCTGGAAACAGACAAAGCTGGGCGGCGCGTGTGAAACCAGACACCGCGGACAAATTAGCTCATTCCCACTCCTCATCAATGTTTACTTTCCAGAGAGAAAGTCTAATGCGATGCGATCACCAACATGTACAAGTTCAATTGTCACTTTATGTAAGGCTGGTGTCGGGGATTCGGAAATTCGAAGGTGGGCTGAAGCTTGACCACTCTTTTACTAGCACTTTCTCCGATGGACATCAACGATGGTTTGAAATCCTACATTCCTAACTTTACGACACTTTTATGTTACGATTCAGTAACAAAGTTACACAAGGCATCACACCTACTCTACACTCAATCTTCGTTCATATTCACCTTAATATACGCGATGGTATCGTCGTAGTCTTACAAAGTGTTAAATTATAAAATATTAAATCGAAAACATAGCAAGCGAAGTAAGTAATTAGTTTAATCTAATATCCTCAACTTTGGGTTCTTTGTATTTTTTTATTAAATTACTTATTAAGTTATTAAATTAGCAATTTATTAACTTGGAGTTAACTTTTACCCTCATAGTAAAAAGAATACTTGTTTTTGTTTAATTTTTCTAAATTTTTTGTAGTAGTTTAGAGCATTCTTAATTTTTATTTGCATTATGATGTGAATACTACACAACTAATTCAAAATGCAATTAATCAATAAAAAAATTTCAGCCAACTTAGAATAAAAATGTAGAAAATAAAATTTTGATTATGTTTGACGAAAACTACATGTTAGACGATATTGTTTCACAAGGCAATACAAAATCAGTAAACAAGTTGAGAGGCAACAAATTTCTCCAAGTTTGACCGAACTCTTTTAAATGCATATGACAAATCTTTGTGTATCATTAGATTTCCCAATAAACAACTTATAAAGATTTTTTGTGTGCTTTTTATTACTGAGCCTCGCTCTTTGGGGTTTTATCCATTTTTGGTATAATATCACGGTAATCGGATTTTGAAGTTTACGCCAACCATACTTTTTCACAGGTGATTATGGCTGATCAAAAACCAATACTTAGAAGTGGCATTCTTTTATTTTTTTTTTCTTAAGTTTTCATTTTGTTGCCTTGATGGCAACCTTTAAGATTCAAAGCAGTTAAATAATGACAATTTTTAAAGTTAAATTGAAAAAAAAATATTTTACCTAGGGTTGAAGTTGTTTCTAACTTATTTTTATACAATAGAAAACCTCTCAAATGCAAAGTTTAAGCAAAATCTTTACCTGCTAGATTCCAAGATCGTGAAAAATACATCGCCATAAAGACCCCTCGTATTATAGTATAGTACAGGAGGCCTAGATAGGATTTGGAACTACGGAACACAAAATACTTGGTAAATAGCGAGGTAAATATTTATCACATTTTTGCACCACTTTTGGAGAACATTTGTTTAAATTACGAATCTATTATATTTAACTTTATTGATTTTAGTGTCACTACATAGTTACAGACTGCCCCCTGACTGTTTTTTCTGTGTTGTTGATTGCTCTATACTACAATAACGCTGGGATGCAAAAGCTTAATGCCCTGGATTTAGCTTCGCGAATTGAGCTCAGAAGATTTAATTTTAGAGTTTATTGTTATACATAGACCACATAACTCGATTACAATTCTGTTTAAGAGCGAGAGTTAGCTAAACCAGTAAAAAATACGTTACGAAGCTAAAAAAATTTAGGTAACTTATTTCCCCTAGTACATAAGCCAAATCAGACAAACAGTTATTTAGATTCTCCGTTTCACCACAACATAATAAGATGTCAGTGCTACTTCTCACTGTATTCCCAACGGTTCCTATTGGAAGACATATTCCAGTAGAATCTCAATATCTGAAGGATCTTTTCTATCAATACGAATGCAGAGTGATAGCTGTCAATAATCCCGTAGCTGAGGTTGACAATGTCCCCGTCCCCCGCCGCCGCCGCCACGGCCGGTGTCTGTGCTGGGGACGCGGAAGACCGGTGAACCGCTATGTGCAATATGACGCCACGTTGTGTCATTAGAGTCGTCATGGGAACCAAGGCCCAACTGCGAACCCGCTACCTCCTTTGCGGGGCACTGAGGCAGTGGTGCCTGCTGCCAGAGGATTGGCTGGGTATAGCTGAGTGCAAAGGTTGCCAGTTCGATCCTGAGAAAAGTAAGTAGTTTTAAAAGGTTCGATATTGGACCCATTTGGTATTTGCATTTTACAAACTTAGATAGTTAAAATACCGGAGTTTCTTATAGCTGCCCATCAAAAATAAAAAGTAAATGCAATATGCGTAAACATGCACGGAAATAAACTAACTGTTTCAAGACAGTTACTTTTCTTAGAAATGTTAGTGTGCCTTACCATGCGCAGTTTTAACCTTAATTGATTTCATCAGTGATCAACCTTCAACACATGCAACGCTCTTTTACCATACAGAGACTTCAAATCCCGCTTACATTTCTGTTCATAACCTCTCCGAGCGTCCACTCTAGAGATTTATATTTCTAAATGCTCATCTTCACGAGGCAAGGTCTGCACAAGAGATAAAAAAATTAAATAACACCATGGAATAACCACTGAGCTCGTAATGAGGTTTTGTGCTCTGTAATACGAGAAAACATTTCTTTCATCAAAACTCTGTTATTATCTCCTAGGTTACCTAACGTCATCTAGTAGGTCATAAAATCCTTTAATTAAAAACAACTTGAATGTTCGCCGCTCGTCGGTTTCACACTCATTTCTAAAGAAAATAATTATGTTTGTCATTTTAAATGTAGAAAAAACTCAATGTCATACACACTGAAATACATGATACTTTCTGAACGAATAAATACAATTAATACTTTTTAATATCTCTATCTCGTATTAACGATGTTACGAAACTGTTAATTATCACATTGCGAAACCTCACAGGACTTTTTATCGAAGAAAAACTATGATTTATTTTTGACTATGTGGTTTTCTTACATCGATATATTTTTATGTAATGCACACTCTTTTATATCCTTGGTATAAATGACGAATTACAAATTAACATTTATACACTGACATATAGGTCCACAATATAAAAAGCAAAAGAAAAACAATCTATAAAATATAAAAATGTCAAATATTCTAATGTTGGGAAAATAATAGAGTTGACACATATTTACAAAGTAGGCCCAACGGATAATGACACTGAAGCAATCTTTACTAAAAAAGCACATAAAATTTACAATTAGTTATTTAGTACCAGGTTAACCGAGCCTTGCTCGTTGGTTTTAATTCAGTTTTGATATAGTGTCATTAGAGCTATTAAATTTCCCCCAACAACCAACTATACCTCTTCACAGTTAACAGCTGTTTCAAAAAGTCTGCTTAATATTAATGTTCCTTTATTTTTGTATACCTTTCGTTGTTATTTCGTTACCAAAATAGCAACCCATAAGACCAATGTTAAAAATTACGATTTTTAAACTTAAATTCTGACAAAATTCGATTTTTCCTGGGATGGAGGCCTTTTCTAAACTTGTTTTTGGGCCAATACACTTTTAATTGCAAAGTTTAAGCAAAATCTGACAGCTAGATTTCGAGATCGTGGAACACACATCCCTTCAGACATTCCTCGTATTATAGTATAGGATGAACAAATTAATTACAGTAACAAAAATATACTATGAACAACATTTTTACTTAATTAATTACGCATCAAAGGGATGGACCATGTACTCCTCTTTGGAGTAAAATGCCAATGACATCAGTATTGAAATGAGTCGGGATTAAGAACTTGGGGGTCGATTTATAGTTTTCAACTTAATTAGGAATTTATTTAAAAACACCTATCTGTGAAGCTATGTGCTCAAAGGATGTTGTTCGACGTCTTTCTATACGAAAATCCTGCAAGGCTTTACATATTAAAACATTGATGGTCTTCTTCTTGTATAATTTGGCCTTTGAATTTTGCAATGAAAGGTAGTTTCAAAAAATGTAGAGACTAGGTAAAATTAAAAAAAAAACCAATATCTCTGAATCGATCTCTAAATTAATCTCAATAACCCAGTTTTTATTACTCTCATCGTTCTTTTTTGTAACTTGCAAACCCCTTCCAACTTTATTTTGGCATAAGAGCCCCAGACTACTACATCATAGGAATGTTAGGGATAAATCATCCCGTAGTATGAAAGCAGAAAAATAATTTGACAATACGCGAATATCAAATAAGCCATAGATGGATCTTTTTCGCAGACAGAGTCGATGTGACTTTCCTATGTAAGGTTACTGCCAAGGGTAGAATCTACCTACGCAAGGAGATTCGATGGTACCTACGATGGTAGAAAGAAATGAAGAAACATTAAGAAACTTTTTTTATTCTTCGTTTTAAGGTTTCGATCGGAAAAGAATTGGGTGCAATAGCTGATATCAACAAAGGTTAGGACTTCTAATTGTATAGTCGAAGAATTTCTGGCACAAAGATTGTGTCATTCTACATGCTGAATGATTTTTCACCAACAGAGAGAAGAATTCTGATTGTTTACATACATCAAAAACAGAATATGTCTAAGAGTGGATGTGTCATAGACTTTTCTTTAGATAACTAAGCTAAACTATCATTCAGAGCATCGAACAAAGCACTATTCAGGTCACACTGTGGCCTGTAATAACATTCCATATTCAAATTCTTGATGAAACCCCATAACTAAATCAATTGAAAAAAAACAAACTAATCACTATGAATAGTGGAGACCAAGGCTCCAAGAAGAGATGCCTTATTCAAGAAAGCCAGAACAGAAATCCAACACCCAGTTCAACAACCTGACAATCCGAATGAGCCACGCAGACCGCGAGATAGCTAGTTGCTATCAGAGATGCCATACTCGCGAAACCCAGCCTGGAATTCATCACCGCAAGACGAGAGAAGATAATGGCTACAATTAATGAGGAGGCCGGGCCATTAGGCGTCGACTGCAGATGATCCATCAGCCATCAGCGGCCTTGTCTGCCGGGGAGCAATCAGCGGCCATACATCGGTGCCTGGCTCAGCGTCAGCGGACAACTCCCCCGTCACAGCAGACCTGCCTACTCAGCGAGTTTCCAGTAAAATTTTGGTATATTTTTCCCCCATAAAACCCATGGGGATGAGAGTATGTAGGTTTGCGGCCATATGGTTTTTTTCGCTGGTAAATATAAGTTAAACCCTACACAAATGTACATACCAAATTTTATCAACTTATAGTGTTCTTTTTTCCCCATGAACCCCATTGAGGTGAGTAAGTAGGTTTGCCGCTATATGGGTTTTGTCAGCAAATATAAGTAACGCTTCCTAATGAATGTACATAACAAATGTTATCAAGATATGTCAATAAATAAGCAAGATAGAAGGTTTTGTTGCTTTCCCATAAGAATAACCTGGATAACATAATTTTTGGATTCTATCCATTACCATTTAAGCTAAGTAAAAAATATTTTTAAATATTTGATTGTTTTTAAGCTCTTTTAAATGGTTTGAGTTAAAACTGTATAATTTATATTTTTATCCTTGCACAATCCGGCACACTCTCGCAGGTTTATCAATAGCCTTGTTATATCAACTCTCGGCCGTGTTACTGACAGTCGCCCAGACGGTAGGCGGAGGAAGTAGCCACCGGAGGTAGCGGTACTTTGTAGTAATAGCGCATATTAATTGCTCCAGTTGCCGCAAGATGGGCAACTGGATTAAGTGTTCTCCTCTGGTGGCATTGTGGGCCACATGTTCGCTTGCCCGTGCCGTCTGGTGGAACATGGGGGAACACAGGTAGAAACACAGGATCGATCACAAGAGTACTTGAAAAATCAGGACTCGATCTTCGTTTGGGATATTTTAAGTGTAGGTGGACACGATAGAACTGTAGAATAATTTGAACACATCCAGTGGAATAAAATTTGTATGAATTTGGGACCGACATTGAGGAATACATGTGGTTTGAATTATTCTGCAGCAGAGCTGATGTTAAATTTTGAATTGGGTCGATTTGAAAATATTAGCCAACAATTCAGTTAAATCGTATGTGTAAATGTCCATGTGTGCCGGATGTTGTATAGGACACAATCAATACATAACTTACTTAATATTAATATCAATATTACTTAATATTATATAAAATCTAATATTTTATCTATCCAGAAAATAATGCAGTAAAACAAATTATTATATTTTAAACGATTGCTATACCTAAAATTTTAAGCACCTTGTGGAGAGAATGTAAGTTTACATATGAAAAGTTCAAATCAAACCAACAACCACTGTGTGGAGTGTGGAGTCAACTGACCGCAAACAAAAGACCCAGCCACGATCACCGCAATGTTCGCAGCAGCCGGTAACAATATACTTAAAGGCTATCATCTTGCCTTTCTAATAAATGTATGAATCCATCAAGAAATTGCACAAATTTACAATTGCATTTGCGCTTTGATCTAATTCACTTTTCACAGAAAAGATTAAAGCGTATTTTGACCTGCTCTTGGCAGCTCAAATCCTTAAATATTAATTATTATAATATTTAACTGTTTAACTGAAAAGAAACAAAAATATAATCCGTGATAAATCTCGGAACTTGAGACCATCGTTTAATAATTTTCTACCAACCGAGTTTCATAAGAAGTCCGGAGCAATCCCTACAATCTACAAGCTGTCCTACACCTTCCAGCGGCTTGTAACCAGTTTATTAGCCTTCATGTAGAGTTCCCTGGCAGCCTATACGCGTCATTTCGCATCATGAGGAGTGCTCTTTTTTAATCAGCGGAATTACCTCCATGCACTATGTAAATGACCTGCCGTCTGACAGGATCCAGCTCAGCTTAGCAAACTACTTACACGCAGCTTTTATTTTCACTCTTATATAAAACCTATTTCAATCTAAGTAGAAGTTTTCAAGATGGAAAAGCACTAATAGATTGTAGGATTTGTTTTTATATGTGAGTAACGGAGAGATAGTTCAGTTGAAGAGTTTAATTTGTAAATTGATTATTTTAATTCTTGGCAGGTTTGACAACCAGCTTTTCCAGTTTAGTTATTCCAGTTAAACTAAAATATATTTAATTCATAAGTAGAAACCAAAACTTACCTTTAATAATCCTCATCTTTACTTGAACTCATAGTAAGAGATTTTTTTTATTTACCAATAGGAGTAATATATAAGTTGTAGAAATGTTTATAAATTTGAAGCCAGTACGGAAAATATGAACGCAATATATACACTTAAATTTGGTAAAAAAGTACAAATACTGTCTTTTAATTTTACTACTTCAAAATTATTTTTATTAGGGTATTTATGGTTCAAAGCGTTGAGAGCAGTTTCATACTATTATAATTGTTTATCAAATCCAAAAAAAAAAAAAAAAAAAACAATTTAAATACGAAGGTGAAATAAAATAGAAGTGTAGCTACTACAAATAAGCTATACTTTGTGCTCCGTTGATAGATCTACATAACCTTACATAATAACATCACATCAACATGTTGCTTTCCCGAACATTGATGACTGTTTATTGTTAATGGCCCTAACCATTATTGATTTCTTCATAATTGTAGACCTACTTCTCAAGCATAAATAATTGAATCCAAACTAAACTGACAACAATGCTAGGTAAGATAAATGGAAATAAGTTCTCATCTGTTTAAATTTCAAAGCTCGCAATTTCGTGGCGCCTAGAATAGCAGCCGTACAGAGTGTCATATAGACAGGCAGCTGCGTCACAACCGAGGAACCTTATCTCGAAACATCCACTACATATTCACACAGCATGAATGATGGTGGTTATGACGAATGACGGAGGAGACAATGATGCCGGTACCATTAAAATGTCGTCAACCAGCCCGGGCCTTGTGCGCCTGACCTAAAAACTCATTTGGATCCTCGCAAGAAACAATAATGCGAATAACTGGTTTGTCACATTTGAATAATATCGTGGGAATATAGTGTGTAGCTTTTAAATTTGGTTCTAAATTTCTTTTTAATTAAATTTTAGAAGACTATCTGTACGTTTTGTGACAAATCTGAATTTTAAATATTTTATTATATTTATAAAGAATTTAAAACGTATAAATTTTGTATAACTAAACACATACTTTTCAAACCAATAGCACTGATAGCGGTGATATTATGTCACCGATCGAAACATGATTTATGTATAAAAACAGGTTATTATTTCCGAAGACACTAGAGTTAATAACTATTAAATTAAATAATAAAATTAAAGTTTGATTTCCCTGCTTGTTCATTAATTGAAAGTTAATTTAGCTATTATCAATAATAAATTTAATAAACAATTAGTTAATGAAGATGACAAGTATTCAGTGGTATAAACACATACAGTAAAATATACTGTAGCTTAAATTGTACTGTCTTAGGTACGGTACAAGAAAAAAACTCGACTATTTCTGGATTATCTGCAATATTATTACAATACATTTTTCTCTTGACTTATTTAATACAGTGTTAAAATACTAAACATATAACAGAACTGTTTTGAGAGTGTTGCTATCGGTTTTACGGTACGGCTAAGACAATTCGTTCCAATTTATCGATTGGTTTTAGTTGTATTAGTCAACACATATTGCAATTTCACACAGAAAAATATTTTCATACTATCAAACAACTTTATGTCAAATAGTTGGAATTTTTAAAAACTAACCAAACAAATATAGCCTAAGAACTTACAGTTAAGAAGTTTACTAGTTTAGCCTTGAATATAGATCCACCCATGCATTCCTCTCCGTGCACCGTGACCTACACTTGACAGTTATCCCAGGTTTTATCACAACTCTACAAGAAGCGGCTACCTTTACAGCTCTATCCCCTTTTCATCGGTTATGCCCCTGAGCCGCGTTCGCTATCACATAAGGATTTATGGCTAGCTAGCCTCTCGGCTGCCCACGGTAAGCGGCATTGTTACAAGCAGGCATTATTTTCATTCAATGTTAATCCCGCGGCGGGAAGGACAGACTGTCTCGGTTAATTAGGTATTAGCGATTCCAGCTTTGAAACCCACCGTCGGTAATTGCCATGGGACATCCCCGCTTTAATAAAGTACAAATAAACCAGCGCTGATGGTACAACTAGGAGCGCCCGGTGCTAGGCTCCACCGGGGTTGTAGGATGTCCGGCGTCCGAGATTTGTACCAAGGAAAATATTAATTTAGTGTTTTATTTTATAATAATTTTATGTGACACATTAGAAAGTTATCGTAAAAAAATAATATGATCGATAATGTTACAAAATGTTTTTCAGTACTATCAATCATAATTTTTAGATTAAGTAGACGTTTAATTCACTTATATCATAAATATTTAGCTAAACGTTGATTTGAATCAAACTACAAATTTGTAAAATATTTAATACAACTGTAAATATTTATAGCTTTTATTTGTGTCATTTTGCTCTTTGCAAAGAAAATCACGCTAGTATTTTGTTTTCCGGAATAGGAGATTCATTTTTATAAAATATGCTGTTTACTACAAAAAAGAGAACAAAATACTACAACCTTCGTTGAAAGTAAGTCTAATCTACATAGGATCAGTAACTTTAATCTTCAAAGTTTCATGAGAAAATTTGATTGCTGAATGAATGGAGTCAAGTTGAACCAACTTGGTGGTAATTTCTAAAAGAATATTGCTTTCTCACATAGGGAAAAAGAATAAATAAGGACATTTAAATTAGGGCCTAGGTATTACTTTTTGGTACAATTAAAAATGTTTTGTCTTTAGTATAGTTTTACAATAGGTTTTTTTTCTGGAATCTCTTCATGGGAATATTATGTTAGCGTACACTCCTTCAAAAGTAAAATCCTTATTTAACAAGACTTGTAAACATTTCAGCAACAACAAATCCAAACAGTTGTTTGAACGTTTTGCCACGAGGTTTTTCATCTTGGTTCTTTATTCGGCTATTTTACCGCATATTTAACAGAGTGGGTAGAAATGTTTCTTTTACAAGGACTGTAGGTCCCGGCAGTTATGCGGTGTCATGAGTGCCGTCGGTTGTCGCTTCCCATTACAGCGCCGTCGTCGCGTCGGTCTCTTCCTCATCAAGTTGATGTCCCACAGTCACGTCTCCGTGATACACGTGTCTACTCAAGGCCAACTAATCTCAATCACTGATTGCGAATGCCTAAAACAGCCAACGAGTTGCCAAACTACTCACTCGCGAATGGTTAGGCGATATTTTGCTTTTTAAATGCATAACAGTTTTTGGAATTATTGATTAGGATAGAATTTGTAGTAATTATTACGAAGACTATCACTAATCTGACAGATATTGCTGAGAAATTTAAGAAAATGATGAATATCATATAATATAGAGTTAGTAATCCACGCAATGTAAACTTGAGCACTGTTGAACAAGTTTATCACCGGAACTATAATACATATATATGTATTATAGTATAATGCACACCGGACTACTGGAAAGCCGGATAAACAATATGTCAGATTACAGAGGTTCTAATGTATCTGTTTGCAGTTTTTAACAATTTTATTTTAAATTACTAATTTGATTCCTAAGATTATTGGAATTGTAATTGGTAGAAAGTCCTTTATTAAGCTACGCAGTATATTATTACCTGTGCGGCAAACAACAGTTGGTATCATGTACCAAGCAACAACCAACCAAGTAACCAAGCAACAACTTTCACCAGATAGCTGATAACTGCTCTGGCAACAGCTGGTAGAGTTTGGCGAAATGCTCCTCCTCTACTATCCTGCACTTTGAACGATCCCAACAACCTTAACAGCCTATAATTGAATTTAATCAAGTTGGTTAAAATCTTATTTTATACTCTAAAACAAGCAATGTTTGCAAGTGCAAAAACTTTTTCCCGCCCAAGGATGTTTTTAGTTTAATATGGGTTTTGGCTACAAGGAATCGATTGGAGCTGGTCCAATGGCTAGGAATAATCCTGTTTTCTTCCTAGAGCCCTTCTAATTTCCCACATTATCCTTATGGATAATTGTTGTAGCTACTGATTGAATGAAAATCGGCTTATAATTGTAAATATAAACCAATGTGTTACATATTTAACCTGTTGTTCGACAAATTTATACCAAAATGCAGCACCCTTTGGTTTCCCTGGTATTTGTAACTGTCACAGTGTATTTTACCCCATTTCCAATTTCATGTGGTAATATAATAATATTTTTGAGACATTGAGTTTTTATAAACTCCAGGAGAAATGACTTTTTCGGTCTACAAAATCGGCGTGTGTTCCACTTGCCCCACGGTTTCGGGCCCATCTCAAAACAGGACACTTGCCCCACGGGGTTAACAGTCAGAAAAAATGACCGCTAAGAACAGGACACTTGCCCCACCAGAAGAGAGGGCGGTACAGCCCCTCCCCCAACGGCCTGCTGCTCTCTCGCCTCTCTCGCTCTCTCTCTCTCCCTCACTCGGCTTGGCTGGTGGTTGCCTGAATGCTCTGTTGCGTGACGTCATCATAAAGCACAGTCCCGTATGAATTGCATTGTAGCCCCCTGCTTCGCTTACTCACATTATGACTACATGCGTCCCACTAAAAAGTAGCCCTCTTTCCGTGGTGCGAGAACGAGAGTTGTGATGGTAAAAAAGTACCTCTAGAGTTATCGTATTCTCCGGCTTGGTGATATCTTTAGTAAAGAACGCAGGAATGATTCCTATCCACTAGTTTTTCTCTTTGGAATATTGCACACAGTGTATTGCATAAATTTAATTTTAAGATAGGCAATTAATTTAAAATTCACACGAGAATTATATTAGATTACCTTCTCATAATGTATCGAAATCATCGTTGTACGATAACAACAACAAGGATGATTTTAATGTTTTTTTTAATGGATCACTATTCCTAAAACATATTCTGTACTGTGATATAAGATACTGAAAATAAACACAACAGTCTCAGAAAGACTTGTTAAGAGTAGTCTTAGTCAATGATTAGTCATTTATTAGTAAGGCACCTAAAATAAAGAGGGTCTAACATAGCATATCAAATAAATACCCCCGTCGCAGCAGACCTGCGTACTCAGCGAATTTCCAATGGAATTTCAGATTATTTACTTTCCCCATAAAAACACCATAGGATCGAGTATGTAGGTTTGCTGCCATTGGGTGTTGTTAGAAAATCTAAGTTAATCAATAATTGGTGAATTTAAACAAAAAAAAGTGTCAATCTCTGGCAATTTTTTATTTTCCCCATAAACCCCATAGAGATGAGTATGTAGGTTTGCCGCCATATGGGTTTTGTATGCAAGTATAAGTTAAACCTTATATAGATAATGTACATACCAAATTTAAATAAGTTATGTCAATAAATAAGCAAGATATAGGGTTTTCTTGATTTCCCATAAGAATAACATGGAAAACACATTTTTGGATTTGCCCCGTAACCAGTTATGCTATGATAAAAATTCAAAATACCAAATTGTTTGTTTTTTTAAGCTCTTTTAAATGGTTTCGGTTAAAATTGATGAATTTAAAAAATTAAGGTCCAAAAATGCCAAAAACCCATTTTTGACCCCTTTGAAACCCCATAAAACCCCGTTCCCATAACCTGACAATGCTGGTTCGCGAACTCATGAAAATAGACCTGGTCTTACACCTCCATACCAAATTTCATCAAAATCGGAGGTCCTCTCCAAAAGTTATCAGTACCACGGACACATAGATATATAGATAGATAGATAGATATATATATATATATATATATATATATATATATATATATATATATATATATATATACATATATATATGAAAATGAACGAATAGTGTTTTTGGCTTCTGGGGACCTCAAAATGAAAAAGTAAAGTGGTCCCGGGCTTAGGTCTTACCATGGCTACTACCGTAATAGCGTATTCCCTATAGGGAAATTCGCTAAAACATGTTCATATCTTTAAATCAGAGACAATATCACATTTTACGAGCCTGGCAAAATTAGACGTAATAAATTTAAACAATTCTCGAGAGAAAGTGGTTGTTTAGGTCAGATATCGCTTTTTGCTTAAAAATTATTATTCATAAAGTAATTAAGTTATGGTATTTTATTAGAATAAAGATAATTTGGGCAAATTATCATTAGTTAATATAATATCATTCTCGTGTGATTTTAAATTAATGTTTCATTTTCTATTTAATTACAGTAAACAGTATGCAATATTCCAAGGAAAAAACTAGTAGACATTAAGCATTCTTGTGTTTTATACTAAATATACCACCAAGCCGGAGAATACGATAACTCTAGGAGTACTTTTTTACCATCATAACTCTCATTCTCGCGCCACGGAAAGAGGGTTACTTTAACTTACAGTTTTATGGGAGAAACTGTTTTGCACGCTCTCTTATTTTGATGTTAGCATTTTGTATTTCTTTTAATACTCGCATACGTTATTTATTATTGAATCTTGATATCGAATAACAAAGGAATCTTTATTTAGGAATGTTAAGTGATCTATTCGGCTCAATTAGAGGGTCGCATGTAGTCATAATGTGAGTAAGCGAAGCAGGGGGCTACAATGCAATTCATACGGGACTGTGCTTTATGATGACGTCACGCAACAGAGCATTCAGGCAACCACCAGCCAAGCCGAGTGAGGGAGAGAGAGAGCGAGAGAGGCGAGAGAGCAGCAGGCGGTTGGGGGAGGGGCTGTACCGCCCTCTCTTCTGGTGGGGCAAGTGTCCTGTTCTTAGCGGTCATTTTTTCTGACTGTTAACCCCGTGGGGCAAGTGTCCTGTTTTGAGATGGGCCCGAAACCGTGGGGCAAAATGGATACACCCCAAAATCGTTTCGTACAGTCGAATTCGGGGAGTGGGGGGGGGGGGGGCTGTGAAACATACGATGCTGAAACATATGCACATATACACCTGAAATCCAAATGTGTTTGTACCGTTAGTTGCCATTGAAAATATTTAATTTAATTTAAAACTTATCTTTCTACTTCATAGATTTGCAAGGGGCAGAACATCTTACAAGTATCTTGGTTTTCTCTATGATTCACTTAGATCCATTATTTTTTTAATTAAACATAAACAAATAAAAAGGCCATTAACATTTTGTGAATTGCAAAATAAGCAGAGATAAACAAATTGTAAGATAAACAAATTAGCATATTTTTGTATAGTATGAAAAAATGGGTGAGATGTATTGATAATGACAATTCTTATTTTTACCATCTTTAACCAGTTAAGTTAGTCCAGGACCTAGGAGTATGCACATTCTTATACTTATACGAGACGTAAAAGTAATGCAAACCAACTGATCTTTCCATATTTACACTCGTTGGACACACAGTGTCTGCAAACCATATGTTCACAATAAAGAGTGGCACAGGAAACATTAAAATTCAGGTGATCATAGAGCAAGTAACATTTCCCAGAAAGGCGTGCTGCATGTAACACAATCCCGGCCGCACGACTTTTCTTGCTCTGTGGAGCCGATGCAGTCGCTGTGCTGACAAATGGCGCACGGCGAGCTGCTACTTAGTATTACAGTACGAGAGAGACTACAAGAAACTTTTTTGTATTGTGAGGGAATTCAGTTTTCAATCCTAAGGTTCAAAACAAACTTTTAGTGATATAAATTTTTACGTCAGCCATAAAACGCATGCTAACGAGTTATTTTCCTCCAGCTACTATCTAAAGCCGTATTTTACTCCTTGGAATAGAGTAGTAAAGTACTAATTTCTATCCCATATGACTTGAATACTTAATCTTTCTACCTAGGGAAAACTCGAGTTTTTTCGTACCACGGGGCTAAAGTTAGTTACATAAGAATAACATTAAAAGAGAGATTAAAAAGAACATGAGCCACAGTCAGCTGTTACTTGTATTTGTTTCGTTACTCATTGTTGACTAATAGCAGCTGTAGCTGCTGCTCACCCACTGCTGACCATTCAGTCAGCAGTGGGTGAGCAGCATCTCTAGTATTAGAGATGGCCGTGGCAGTGTTGGTGTTTGTTTACATTTTGCTTGGGTAGGCTATTAACCTAAGAAGTCCAAAACATAAGTGTAAAACTTTTGACTAGGCTTAAATTATATTTGGTTTTTTCGTGTTCTTCAAAATTGATATGGCCTACCTTGTGTGTTTTTTTATGTTGATGTGACAGATCCAGCTTGACGGAGCAAGGGATCATATGAAGGTAAAGTTAAATTATCTACGGTAGGACTATTAGGCCTAAATTTTATTCGTGTAGGTGGAGGAAAAATTTTGTGTGCATCAAGGGACTAAAGTAGCCTACTTTTCTCCCTCAGGGAAATTGTCAACACTTTCCCTTCAGGGAGAAAACATTGTACTTTAGTCCCTAGAAGCACAAATAACTATTTCCTCCACCTACTATCTAAAGCCATATTTTACTCCTTGAAATAGAGTAATAAAGTACTAGTTTTTACCCCATGTGACTTGATTACTTAATTTTTTCTACCTAGGGAAAACTCAACTTTTTTCGTACCACAGGGCTAAAGTTAGTTACATAAGAATAACATTAAAAGAGAGATTTAAAAGAACATGAGTGACAGTCAGATGTCACTTGTATTTGTTTCGTTACTCTTTGTTTACAATAGCCAATAGCCATTCTGTCGGCACTGTACCGGTACCGGTGCGTGTTTGTTTACATTTCGCTTGGGTAGGCTCCTAAGAAGACCAAAACCTAAGTGTAAGAATTTTGCCTAGGCTTAAATTCTGCTCTTATTATTATTATTATTATTTTGTTTATGATATAGCCTACCTTGTGTGTTTTTATGTTGATGTGACTGATCCAGCTTGACGGAGCATGGGATCATACGAAGGTAAAGTTAAATTATAGACGGTAGGCCTATTGTTATAGGCCTAAATGTTATTCGTGTAGGTGGAGGAAAAATGTTGTGTGCATCAAGGGACTAAAGTACTTTTTATCCCTAAGGGAAATTGTCGCCCGAAGGCGAAGGCGAGGGCGACAACAGCTTCCCTTCAGGGAGAAAAAAGTGTACTTTAGTCCTTAGAAGCACATATAACTATTCTTTCTTGTATGAAACCCATATAGGGTTCTCCAACACAGGAAATCGATTCTGCTGTACTTAAAATGAAAATTTTAGTTGTTTTTGCATTTGTGAAATAATTATTGTTTATTTTGGAGTTGCGGGATATAAGTAAACTTCTCACAAAAAAAAATAATAATAAAGGGGGGGGGGTGGTGGAATTATTTTATCTTGCTACATTATGTTTAGGGAAATTCTCAACAAAAAGCTGCTATAAAAAAATGAACAAATTGTATGCAGCAGGTGTTAACTATTAATAATTCAAAATGTATTGGCTAAGGAAAATAAATTGTCACAAATTAATTGTTTCTTCAATATAATCTAAAATAACCTTAACTGGTTGTTATACAAACTATTATTATTATATTCAAAGATAATAGTTATAAGAACATTTAATGAGTGCAGATAGTTATAACGCTTTTTGTCTTAGCATTCCATAATCATGAAATTACTATGCTGAACTGCCGTTACAGGTTTGCGTTTAAATTGCAAATATAAACAAGGATACATTTGCATAATATTTCAATATTCTCTATTGTACGACAATAGTTGGAATCTGTCCAATGCTAAAGAGGTTTTTAATAGCTGTAAAATTATCGCACACTTGACGTTATGACTGTCAGTGGAGTGAATGTAGGTAGCTTTATACCTACTTATAAAGCTGAAGCAAAACATTAATATGTGGTTTAACCATTGATAGATTACGATTTAAGGTGTTTACATATGTATTACCTTGTATTTTCCGTGCAAAAAAATAAATATTTTTTTTTAACATGTCAAAATTCATTTATTCATTTATTTTTCATCCATCGCGACCCATAATGAGTTTATTTTTTTATGAATTTCAAAATAAAATTTTTCTGTGATTTCAAAATTACTCCCTGTTACAAATTGAATTAGAAAGAAAAAGCATTGTCAAACCAGGTTATTTTATTTTAAAAATTCATTTCTCATTATAATTATGAAAATATTTTGTCTAATTTGTGTAAAATCTAAGACTAATTTTCTAGTAATTCACACAGGTAAAATATATTTCGGATTGGGAATGTAATGTGACGATAAAAATCTTAAGAGGGACTAAAGACCGCTCTCGCTCTCAAAACGCCATTCAGTGCTTCACCTGCTAAAATTGTTTGTCTTTATTTTAAGTCCGATGGGAGATAAATGAAAGATAAAGACTTGAGCTATTTGGTGTTGTTTTAAATTTTTTATTTTAAATTCATATCAAGCTATAAAGGATCAAAGTTGATAAAAGTTGGATAAATTTGAGCAGGCTATGAATGTATCCAATGAATAGCTTGTATTAATTAAAATGCCTACTTTCTGCGGCCAAATTTCCTTCAACACCACATTTACCTGAATCTTGGGTCTTGCAGCGTTTTTTTAGTAACAGTGTTTTACACCGAGTACTGGATATTGTTTCTCGCCCTCAATATGCCTGTAAACAATATACGAAACGTAGCCTATTCAGGTAGTTTCTGCAACGTCCACTGGGACTGACCCTTTATCCCCCTCTTAAATCATGAATGAATGATAACATTTATGATTTAATTTCCAATAAGATGATTGATATACTCCCCCTCCCCGGCCGGTCCCGTTCCCCGCCCACGCCCGTTTGCCGTTTGCCGTTGTTGCGTGATATACGCCGTTTACGGTTGGCCCCGGGCCGTTTCGGTCCTGGACCACCAAATCCCCGACAGGAAGATTGCACGGTTGGCCGTCCAGATTTTAAATCACCTTTGGTGGATTTTGCACCTATATCCGTAACGATTTCGAAAGTTACGAAGGAAGTGCCTGTGGGTAGGAATAAATTGTGGATTGTTTCTCAGGTTGGAGATTTATGCTTCCTTAACTGATAAGTGATAAATGTTGAGAGAAAGAGTGAAAAATCTGAAATCACATTGTACATACTTATTTAGGAAGCTTATATACTCCATTTTCAAACAATCGACTAAACAAATTTAACATCATATTACGATTGTTGAAAAAATCAATTAACAAAGAGGTCTGCCATTAATGTGGTGTTTCATATTATTAAAACATTTGATTTTTTATTATTTATGTATTACTCAAAACGTATATCATTTCAAATTTAACAAATAGCAATTAAGGTAAAACCGAAATAATTCATACATTATCTAATAATCGCAGATATGTCGGCTGGGTTTGACCAAGTAATGGACACATATAACTCTTTTATCTTCTTTCATAAACAAATTGTAAGGAACCAATTATCTGCTTGGCCATTCAGAGGTAGGCCTATTAAAAATATCTGATATTGTTACTTGCCAACAGTTTATTCCATAAAAGTTTCCAACTAAATGCCTCTATTCGAATATTTTATTCTAACTATCTGTATATCATACATTTTCTCTTGTTAATATATAATAAAATTAAAGCGTTAAAATAAACCCTTTGAGTTGTGACAATGACAGATTAACTTTGAAAGCAAATTATCCCTATTTATTTACACAAGCGAAGAGTCAAATAAGTATGTCTATGACATTGTTAGAGATTATAAGTAGTGTGTTTTGGTTACACCTAGACCGGAAGTGGGGCAGCTGCCCGAGCAGCTGCTGCAGTTGACTCGGGCAGCTGGCGCCAGCTGCTATGCCATATAGCTTCCGGTGGGGGTTAGAGGGTATATATGAGATGCTGTAGTTATATGTTATGCCATATAGGTTGGGGTGGAGCTGGCGATAGTGTTGGCGTTAGGGTGAAGTGAATTTGCGCATAAAGTGGGGTTGAACTAAAAATGCGCATAAATTAAAAGTCAGTTCAAAATTGAAATTCGTCGGTGTTAACGAAACTCTAACAGTTGAAGAAAAATTAAGAGTTAGTTCAAAATTGAAATTCAAACTTATAACTGGGATGTGGAAAATACGTCAAGGTCATCCAGAGTAAGTTTTTAAAAATTCCATCCAACTATCACCAGAAATAGTTTTAAGTTGAAGTAGTTGGTGATAGCGGGATAATTGATTCGTGCCATGGGAGAGGTGTTTTGAAAGTTGGCGATCGAATGAGAAACGCCGCCTAGGGAGAGGGCTTATAAAACGGCAACCTCCCCCCACCACCCCTTCCCCCACTCCTTTAGACCAATAACCGGTCGCCGACACTATGTGGTAAAACTGAACCAGACATGGCGGCCGCCATGGATAATTCTGACCTCAAATCTTAGCTCAGCTGTAAAGAATAGAGGAGTATAAAGTAGGAATTGTGGTGAGAGCACTTATATAAGGAATAGTGGGAGTAAAATAAAAAAACTTGTTGAACACAGTCGATAGGTGTAACAAGTTCAAAATTGTTGAAGTGTAACATATAACGCAAGATGTCATGAATAATACTATCATCAACATTAATCCGCGAAGTTGTCGAAAAGTATAATGGGTTAAAACTGTACCGCTTTCTTACTTTACTTAAATTAGTTTTAGACTTTGAAACTGAAAGTTTAGAATTATTTTGTAATATGTGTTGTGTTCGCAACAGTTTCAATTTTAAACTCTGCGCAACCATTACAGGAGGTGTGTTATATGTTGAAGTCAAAAGAAGACTGAGAAATAAAATATGTTATAAAGAGATAAATGAAACAGAATGTCATGTACTAACAAAATAGTGTTATAGGTTAGAATTAACTAAACAATATGTAGTAATGAAACACTATGTGGTAAGGTTAGAAGTAAATGAACGTAAATAATGTAGTAGCTATAACGATGCAATTAACATGAAAGCCAGTAAGTTAATGGTCGCGGCGCAAATGAGCAGTCTAGTTTTATAGCCTAGCAGCGGCCCACTTCCCTGGGCAGATGCCCGAGCCAACTACCTGGTTTTTATAGGAATTACTCCGGGCAGCTGCCGCTGATGACCGACTTTCACCTGAGTAGTAGGGGGTTTTGGGGCAATGACCGGAAAGGTCAATGACCCCCCCCCCCCCGAAAAAATGGAGCCCCCCCCTCCCCCCCCGAAAAAATGGAGCCCCCCCCCTTCCCCCACTCCTTCCCCCACTCCTCCGGGTCAATGGCCGGTCACCACCTTTCCCTATTCCTTCTAGGCCAATGACCGGTCACTACCGGTTGCTGACTCTATGTGGTGAAACCAGACTAAACATGGCAGCTGCCATGGATAATTCTAACCTCAAACCTATGCGCATGCAACAAGTACTTTGGATCGGAAGAGTGACTGTGCTATTGCGCATGCGCCTAGTCCTGTATTACTCACTTTAGCGCTACTTCGCATGGATAATTCTAACCTCAAACCTTGGTTTTGCGTCGCTGCCCATGCGCCGCTCCCCACTCCTTCGCCTTCCTTTTATACTGCTGCGAACTGGACTGGATTGAACACTGTACTGGAGTGAAACAACATCCCCCACTACTCGAGAATCCGAGGAGCAATACGAGCCTGATCTTAGCATCAGTCGTCAACAAACTTTCATAGCGAAAGGTTGTTGGCGACTCAGCAAGAGGTTTCAAATATATAGTAGGCCTATATATATTTGAACTTCTTCTACTACGTTGCGTTTTTTAATGCAATGTGGTATGTGTGTGTGTGTTTAGTTTTAAGTTGTATCTAATTTAAGAAATAATTTGCGCATTGCGATGTTAGTTATAAGTTGGGTTTAGCATTAAGGTGTATTAATTTTAAGAGGTATTTAGCATTAAGGTGTATTAATTTTAAGAATAATGATGGTATTTGGTTGTGTTGAATTATTTGGTTTTTAATAATGATGTGTTGTTAGTTTTAAGTGTTGGTAATACTAATTAATGTTGTTTTGCCTTACAGCTAGATGTTAGGGGGTAGATTAAATGTAAATTCAGAAGTTTAGTTGAACTTCACTTAGAAGGGGTGGGACATCCGCAAAATGCGGACTAGGTTTTTGCATTTTGTTTAGGAATATGATGGGTGGGATTAGTTTGGGTGGGGTTAGAGTTGCGTTTCTGCATTAACTGTTCCAGTTTCCCTGAAATTAATGGTTACGCTTTGATGCGGACGGGAAGTTACGCTTTGATGCGGACGGCCCAGGGACCTCCCTTGCAGAACGTAACTAGTGGGTTGGGAGTGGGAACCGCTAGGCAAACAGGGTGGTGGGAACAGTATTACTATTCCCATCACCTTGGATCATTATAAATCTTGAATGACCTTGACCCACTTTCGGAAGGGTCAATGACCCCCCCCCCTTCCCCCCTCCCCCGAAAAAATGGAGTCGATTCCCCCCCCCTCCCCCCCTCCCCCCCTCACCTTCCCCCCCCCCCCCCCCGAAAAATTGGAGTCGATTTCCCCCCCCCCCTTCCCCCACTCCTACCCCTACTCCTTCCCCCACTACTCTGGGTGAATGACCGGTCATGACCTGAAAAATTAAAATGGCTATAACTTGATAACGGATTGACGGATTTGGACAAGCGATACATCATTGAAAAGGTCTATGTAAGACAAACATTTTGGTAAAAGAAGAATTTGGTTATCTTATTTTAGTCAAAAGTTATGCGAATTATTTGAAATAAATACCTTCTCTTTCCCCTTTTCCCCCACCTCCCAGGTCAATAATCAGTCTCGGCCAGCTGCTACCCCTCTCATTTGCATATTGTTATAAAAGACGCGGCGACTGTGGCTAGTGTTTCATTCTGATTCCAGACATCACGCTGTGTACTCGGAGTTCTAACCATGTCGTCTCTGCCAACTACTACTTCTGCTACTTCTACTTCAACTTCAATTTCTACTACGACTGCACCTAAGAAAACTCTTCGCCTTAAAAACCTTCCTGATTGCTACAAGAATCAACTTGCATCTCTACCTTCAACTTCTGGAGCTATTCTTCCGCCAACCAACACTTCTAGACTTCGCAGTATTTTTTCACCACCTTCACCTTCGCCTTCAAAGGACTCCGCACCACCATCAACTATGATGCCACCACCGCAGAAGCCAGTTCCCCGTATTAATACCCCTTCAATTGAAACTATTGTTCATCGCTTTAGTACACCCATCATCCCACTATCACCATTGCCTCCTACCCCACCACTTACTACACCTGAAGATCATACCTATCACAAAACTGATTCCTCTAAACCAGCTCCTAAACCAGCTCCTAAACTTGCCCCTAAACCTGCTCCTTCAGAGCAATTTCAATCATTACAAGAAGAGCGTCGTAGGGCATTTAGACGTCCCACTACTTGCCCTGAAGTGCTCACTAGGGGAATTAAGAAAGGATCAGCTTGTGGGAGGAAATGTGTTAAAAACGAAAGTTTTTGCAGTGTACATGTCGTGAAACACCTTTCTGAACCACAACTGACAGAAACCCCCACTATTGAATACCAATCCAAAATTATTGCTGTGAAAGGAAATAGGCTTAAGAGAGGTTGTGTTTATTTATTTGAAAGTGTTATTGACAACGAACACATTTTGGCAAGTTGTAACGGCGAAAAATATAATATTAAAGTAATTGAATCCTTGCGCAAAGAGAAATCCGTTTATGAGTTAGACTCTAAAGACTATCTCCTCAGACACAAAGTGGATGGTATTACAAAGTGGGGGCGTAGAAAGTAAATTCACATAGTTTTTTTTCCAAATTGTTGCTTAAAAAATAATGGGGGAGAAACACAATGCGTTATAGCATTGTGTTTCTCCCCCATTATTTTTTAACACTCTAAGTCTTGTGACCTACTAACCTACTTCCATCTGAGTAGTAAAAAAAAGTACTTCCCCCCACTCCTTTGGGTCGATGACTGGTCACGGTCAGCTCCTACCCCTCATTTGCATACTATTATAAAAGCAGAGCGAGCGTTGGTCACTCCTTCATTTATCTTCTACACGCCGCTCTTGTCGTTTCGTCTCTGCTGTTTACAATATTTCTTGCTTCAAAATGCCTCCTCATCTGAATGAAAATTTCAATTTTTCCGAAATTTCTGATGTTTTTGAACAATCTGAAGACACTTTAAGTAACGACAGTGAAAGTGAAGATGATGAGGACGATGATGATTATACTGTTGAACTTAGTGAAGAACGTAAAGTCATAGCAATTGATCCACAATTTCCATTTGATACAATATAAAAGTTTATGGCTGAAGCTAATAAATGGTTGGACTCAGGATGTTATGTACGAATTGACTCTTTTATATTGTATGGTGATAGTCATTCTTTCCTTGTCACACCAAATGACAGAGACCGCATGTTGCAGTGGGCACAATCTATGATGGAGTGCTATGAACAAGGTGTGGACACTGGCGGCTATTTTCTTGCACAACTAGTGTAATAACAAAATTACCCTTCCCCCACCCTACACCCTATCCCTTTCAAATCCTATAAAGAAGGGGGAAAGGAGTGGGGATTATAAAATGGTGGGGGAATGTGTATAAATGCAGGTTGTTTGAAGAGACTTTTATTATTGTGGCTTTAGCAGAAACAACATGGAGTTTAAATCTTCAGCAAAAATAAGGAACAACATAATAAAGAGAGATATTCGCAAGAAAGAAAAGATCGAACTTATAAAATTACAACTTATAATACCTTCTATTGAAATTGGATGTAGCAAAATAAAGACTTTGGTGAAAACTAACGAATATTTGTTACAATTGCTAAAAACAATCGAAGAATTGAAAAGCAAGAATGGACATTCTACATAGTAAAATTTGAACCTTTTAATATAAATAAGTAAAGATAAAAAAGTAGATGTAGAATAGAGAGCGAGGAATAGATCACTTTGTGGTAATGGACTAACATGCCACTTAGTGCTCTATTCCTCGTTCTCGCGTTAAATTGGATTACCTTGACCTATTTGTTCGACTGTTAGGATTTGGTTAACACTGTTGAATTTCAGTTTTAAACTAACATTTATTTTTGTTTAACTGTTAGATTTTTTTTAACACTGTCGAATTTTAGTTTTGAACTAACTTTTAATTTATGCAAATTTTTAGTTCAACTATAGTTAATTTATGCGCAAATTTAGTTCAACCAAGTATCTGTGCTCTAGCCATTTCCACCTAAAAGTAACTAGAATTAGTTGGGTGGGGGAAATTTCGTTAAAGCTCGAATATAAAGAAGTATATACTAAAACTCCAATGGGAATAAAGAACACGAATGAACAATTAGTTTGTAGAAGGTTAATATTTTTGTTCAAAACGTTTGATTTCCTTGGATAGTGAAGAAGATGAAATAGTGGTGGGGGAACCGTTATAAAAGGAGGAACATGAGAGCCCATTTCATTTCTTGGCGAAATTTCGAAGAGTAAACATCTCAACATGTATCGTTGCGATAAATGTTCGGAATCGTTTCATGATGAAATTCTATTAGACTGTCATAAAGAACTAATTCAGAACAACCCAGAAGAAAAACAAGAACAAGAACAAGAACAAGAACAAGAACAAGAACAAGAACAAGAACAAGAACAACAAGAACAACAAGAACAACAAGAAGAACAAGATGAACAAGATGAAATAACTGCAACATCTTCAACTACTTTACCGAATCTACAAGTATTTGCATTACCCGGTAAAGTAGTAATGCATCATAAGATTCAAAATGAAAACTTGAAGCTAGAAGAATTTATTAGAGAAGCAAAACCAATCGTAAGTAAAACTTTAAAAGAAGAATTAAAAAGATTGAACTTTCTTAAATTTGGTTTACTACTAGAAGCTATGTTTATAAATGTACAAGAAGAATTATCACCAAGAGGATTCATAACAAAAAACCGAACCATTATGGAAAGTTCAAACATTGATTCAATAGTAGAAAACTGTATAGAAGAAATATTAACAAAAATTCAGGAACACGAAGGAAGAGGATCCGGATGGAGTCTTACAAGTATTGAAGTATTAGATATAAGAGTTCATAAACATGGATATGGACTAATGGGATCTAGTTACATTCCTTTACCAAAAATAATTGAAAATACAAAATCTTGTGTTAATGTTAAAAATGAAGACAATGAATGTTTTCGTTATGCAATGACAGCTAAATTTGTACCACATCATGCGAATAGACCTGACCAAGAATATGAAAATCAAAGATTTAGATACAATTTCCAAGGAATCACTTATCCTGTATCACTGAAAGATATATCAAAATTTGAGAAGAAAAATCCCTGTACGTCTATCAATGTTTTTGCATTAGATAGTTCAAACAAAGTGTATCCTTTACGTATTGCGAAAGAAGAGCTACCAGATCATACGGATTTACTACTACTTACGCGAGGAGATGTGTCTCACTATGTGTACATAAAGAAATTTGACTCTCTTGTTAATAAGCAACTTTCAAAAAATAGAAACAAAAAGTTGATTTGTAAGAGATGTTTTAATTTTCAACGAGAAGGAAGACAAGGAAGAGAATGGTTACAAGAGCACAAAAGACTATGTAACAATAATTATGAAGCAAAGATTAATTTACCTTCGGAAAGCAAAGCATTTGTTACATTTCAAAAGGTTCATCATCAATACCGTATCCCTCTAGTTGTGTATGCAGACTTTGAATCAACACTTGTTCCTGTTGAAGATGAAAATTGTGAAGCTCGAAAAAGTGTCAAGTATCAAATGCACAAACCAAACAGTTTTTGTTTAATGGTCAAATCAACATTATCAGAAGAACATTTAAACAGATATGGATTAACTTCAGAACCTTTAGTATATCGTGGTGAAAATGCGGAAAAAATATTTCTTGATCACTTATATTCAATAGCTGGAAATATGCAAAGATTATATACAAATATTGTACCAATAAAACCGATGGACGAAGAAGAAGAAATTCAACATGAAAATGCAACTCGATGTTTCTTGTGCAAAAATGATTTTACTATTGAGAATTATAAAGTTAAAGATCATGACCACCTCACAGGTTATTATAGGGGTGCTGCTTGTAATAAATGCAACTTGAGCTATCGTTTACCACTATTTATTCCTGTGGTTCTGCATAACCTCAGCGGGTATGATGCTCATTTTATAATACCCGAATTAGGAAGAGATGATGGCAAAATTGATGTATTAGCTGAAACTTCAGAGAAGTTCATCAGTTTTTCCAAAGAAGTTGGAAACGTGAAATTAAGATTCTTAGACTCCTACAGATTTATGCCGTCGAGTTTGTCCAAACTTTCTGAAAATTTAAGGAAACAAGATTTTGTTGAAACAAAGAAGATTGTAAATAGCGACAAACTGGATCTGGTACTTCGGAAAGGTGTTTTCCCATATGATTACATAGACAGTTTAGAAAAATTTAATGAAACATCACTTCCAGCAAAAGAAGAATTCAAAAGTAAACTTTACGACATGGATATATCTCAAGAGGACTATGATCATGCATGTAGAGTATGGAACGAATTAGGATTTAGAACATTGGGAGAATATTCAGATTTTTATGTTAAATTAGATGTAACTTTACTATGTGATATAATGGAAGAATTTAGAAATACGTGTTTTGCAGCATATGGATTGGACCCTCTTCATTCATACACTTCACCTGGACTAGCATGGCAAGCCATGTTGAAAGAAACAAATTGTAAATTACAACTTCTTACTGATATAGATATGGTTTTAATGTTAGAATCAGGAGTTCGAGGGGGATTGACGCAAAGTGTAACCAGACATGTTAAGGCGAATAACAAGTATCTGCCCGATTATGATGCATCAAAACCAACAACATTCCTGGGTTATTTCGATGCAAATAACTTATACGGATGAGCAATGTCGAATCCCCTTCCATATGATAATTTCAAATGGATAGACCCAGAATCAATTGGAAACATAATGGATATACCGAAGCATGGTGAAACTGGTTACATTTTTGACGTCGATTTTGAATATCCTGAACATCTTCACGATCATCATTATGATTTACCACTTCTTCCAAAGACTGAAATTTCCCCTACTGGAAGATGGCCAAAATTATTGATGACTTTAACCAACAAGTCTCGGTATGTCGGACATTACTGGATGATACAACAGGCTTTAGACTTAGGATTGAGAATTACAAAAATTAATCGAGTACTACAATTTTCTCAATCTTGCTGGTTAAAATCGTACATCGACAACAACACAAGAAGAAGAGCTGCCGCTACATCAAGTTTTCAAAAAGATTTTTTAAAACTAATGAACAACGCAATATTTGGCAAGACTTTGGAAAACAAAAGGAAACATAAGGATATCAAATTGGTAACTGATCCAGTAAAAGTACAGAAATTGGTGCAACAACCAAACTTTGGTTCATCTGTAATTATTAATGAAAATCTAGTTGTTATTTCCATGAACAAGAAGTCAGTTGAAATGGATCGTCCTTTGTATCTTGGAATGTCAATCTTGGATATTTCAAAAACACATATGTACGAGTTTCATTATAAGAAGATGGTTAACTATTATGGAAGAGAGAACATTGGTATTGCATATATGGATACGGATGCACTAATTTACTGGATTAAAACAAATGACATGTATGAAGATTTACGCACCTTTATATATAAAGATGATTTCGACTTTTCCGATTATCCTAAGGATCATCCAAATTACGACTATGACAGAAACAAGAAAGTATTGGGAAAATTTAAAGATGAAACAAATGGTGTGCCAATGATGGAAATTGTAGCATTAATGTCCAAACTGTATTCGTTTCAACTGTACATAAATGAGAGGAACGAACATCAAGTCACGAAGAAGGCCAAAGGAATAAAAACTTCTTTTCTTAAGAAGAACGTACAGTTTGAACATTATAAAAGATGTTTGTTTGAAAATGTTGAAACAACTGCAACGTTTAACACTATTAGAAGTTATAATCATCAACTTTTTAGTGTCAAACAAACAAAGTGGGCATTAAGCTACAAAGATGACAAGCGCCATATTTTAGAAGATAAAATTAATACTTTACCATTCGGCCACTACTTTCTAAACCCTATCGACCAGTAAACCTATTCTTCGTCCTCTACCTTTTTCCTTTTTCCTTTCCGTAAAGAAGAGGGGACATGACAAGCCCAATGCCATGTTCCCTCTTTTTTACACTAATATGAAATGGCCTTGACCTATATTCAAACTATATAGATGAGAATAAACTATTCTATGGATCAGTATTTTTACATGCGGTGTACAAGCAACATCTGAAGATGGAAAGTGTGAAGGACAAGATTGTAAATGAACTACATAAACCAGCAAGAAGAAGATTTCCAAGAAGAAGTACAATCATTAAAGGAATGAATGATCTTTATCAAGCTGATCTCATTGAAATGATACCGCACAGTAAATTAAACAAAGGATTTAAATATATTTTAACAATTATAGACTGTTTTACTAAAATAGCTGACGCTTTACCATTGAAGGATAAGACTGGTAAAAGTGTTACAAAAGCTATGGAAACCACAATACAAAGAAATAAATTTAAAATTAAACATCTACAGACCGATGATGGAAAAGAATATTTTAATAAAGACTTTGGAGCTTTGATGAAGAAATATCAAATAAATCATTATTCTACAAATTCTGAAGTTAAAGCTTCAATAATTGAAAGATTCAATAGAACATTAAAAGGTGCGATGTATAAACAATTTTCAAAACGAGGATCATACGTGTGGTATGACATATTACCACAACTTATAAAAGAGTATAACAACAAATATCATCGTACCATTGGAATGAAACCTATCCAGGTAAATAGTGCTAATGCCAAAATTGTATTACAACGCATTAAAAATAATACAACACCGAAATTGGAAAAATTGCAACCAAAGAAGTTCAAGGTCAACGATAAAGTTCGTATAAGCAAATACAAAGGTGTATTTGGTAAAAGATATCTACCAAATTGGACTAATGAAGTATTTACAGTTTATAAAGTGCAACCAACTATACCTGAAACCTATTTATTAAAGGATAACAAGGGTGAATTACTTCAAGGTGGATTCTACGGACACGAATTGTTGAAATCAACAGTTGGTGATGTATATCTTGTCGAGAAGATTTTACAAAGGAAAAAGGATATGGTTAAAGTCCGGTGGTTAGGGTTTGATAAAAGTGAAGACTCTTGGATTCCTTCAAAAGACTTAGTATAGTTGTTTAATAGCTCATTGTGTGTTTAACCTTTATACAAGATGGAGATTGTACAACAAAAAGATCGATTTAATATCAATAACATTGATGAATTGACAGTTGACAATGATAAGTTAAATCATGGAAAACATGGTGAATTACTACCAAATACGATAAGATGTCTAATAACTGGTCCTTCAAATTGTGGAAAAACTAATGTTGTTTTTAACCTTATAACTAATCCTAAAGGATTGCGTTTTAACAATATATATATTTTTTCAAAATCATTGCAACAACCAAAATATCAATTATTGGATAAAGTACTTGCAAGTGTACCTGAAGTAAATTTTTACAAGTTTAATGCCAGTGAAACAATTATGCAACCAAATGAAGCAAAACCATTTTCTATTTTTATATTTGACGATGTTTCTTGTGAAAATCATGACACAATAAGGAATTATTTTGCTATGGGAAGACATCATAATATTGATAGCATTTACATTGGTCAAACATACAGTAAAATTCCAAAACAACTTATAAGAGACAATGCAAATATGTTGATCATCTTCAAGCAAGATGAAACAAATTTAAAGCATATATATAATGATCATGTAAATGCGGATATGCCATTTGAAAAATTTAAAGAGATGTGTGGCAAAGCATGGAATGAGAAATATAGCTTTCTCGTTATTATGAAGGAAGAAGATATTAAAAATGGTAGATATCGTATAGGGTTGGATAAATTTGTATTTATGCGTTGAACTACCGATGCTACATCTAGTTACACGTTGAACTTCACAGTGTAAACATGGTGAATCAAGAAAAACTATTGAAAGAAATAAAATCACTCAGTGATTCTATTAGGATGAAGAATCGTGCATTGAGGATGGGTTTAAGTGAAAGAGAAGAATTTCTAGAGACTACATTTAAACCTATTACGGAACCTTTAAAACAGATATCAGAAACTATTGGTAAACCTCGTTATGAAGGAGATGTTTTACTACCAGTTTCTAAACAAGAAGTACAAGCATTAAAAAAAGAAGAAGATGATGATTCATACACAAGTGCTAGTGAGCAAGAAGAAGCAAAAGAAGAAGAAGAACCAATTGTTGAAAAGGGAGAAGAACAGCCAATACCTGAAGCTGAACAATCTATTCCAAATTTAACTCAATTGAGTAGCGATATATTACAACATGGACCTCTTGGAAGAAAATATATAATGAAAATGCTACATGACATGAAATCAAACCCGAATTTGAGTAGATCACACATATACGGAGCAAGAATTGATGGGAATGAATTAAAGATTGGTGATTCAAAGCTTGAAATAACTCAAGACGATTACATCATTATTGGTGAGCATAGATATAAAGGAACAAAAGGATTATATGAATTAATTTTTAAAAACATACCACTAAGATATTCATCCAAAGATTTAAGTGTTTTAAAGAGATTTTACAAAATACTAACGCTCATAAGAGAAACTACTTAAAGGATGCAATGATTAATCGTTCACGTGCAACAAAATATAACATTGTTATAAAAAAGTTGTTTCCTCCACGAAAATTGCCCACATTACGTACTGCTCCAGCGGTGAGACAACCACTGAAAAGAAAATCTTTATCACTTATGGATTTATCACTTCTTGAACAACATGGTAAAAAGAGTAAAGGAGATACTTCAACCTCTGGTAAAGGATTGATGAAAAATCTATACAATACAAATGTGATTTACTACAACGACATCAATAAATTGGTTGACCGAATGAGACTATTGCATGAAGCCATGGAAGCCGGTCATACGGGTTTGAATAATGAATGGGTGGCTCTAGTTGATGAACTTAGGAATCGTGTTATAGTTGTATAATTGTCCGCGGATATAAAAGAGTTGCAAGCGTAAGACGTATCAGTTCTAACATGAGCGTCGACAAGTTCGGACGGTACTCCGCGTTAGGAGTGCAAGTTGGAGAAGACAGAAAAAGAAGTGGATTACCACAAACACCTGAAGGTGACTATAGCATAAGTAATAAACGTTTAAAACTAGTTAAAGATCCAGAAGAAGATACTGATGGAGCAAATTTGAAGACAGTAAAAGAAGCTACTTCAACATCATTGAAATTACATAAGAATACTTACGATGTTAAATCACATAGAATAATTAATGTTGGTAAACCAACTGAAGGTTCTGATGCAATTACTAAAGAGTACTTATCATCTGAACTTTCAAATACTTTAAAATTGCAATGGGGTAATAACTTAAAAGATGGACAAACGTACGATGCTGGAAATTATAGAATAACCAACGTGGGAAATCCCAAAAATGATAAAGATTCAGTTAATAAAGAATATTTACATTCTATAATACCGGAAAAAACTGAACATGGATTTTCTTTTTATAAATTTATTATAAATGACATTGGATACCCAAAGGAAGACGGTGATGCTGTAAACCTAAAATACATCAAGGACAACTGTATTTTACAAGATGTTAATGGAATCGATTGTCATGGTAAAATATTGACAAATGTAAAGTTTGGTTCTCAACCAAAAGATGCTGTTACTATGGAACAATTATCTAAAGAGTTAAAAAAGGAAACATCAAATTTTGTAAAACATGAAGATGCCGTGTTAAAGCGGGGAGATAAATTTATACATGGAAATAAAAAGTTTGATTTAATGCAAGGAAAAAATGATGAATGGGATGCAGGACATAAAACAATAACAAATGGAAGATTTGGTATAAAAGATTCAGATGTACCTCTTATGGTACAAACATTAATTGCAAGTGGTGGTAGATTAGATACATACGATGGTCGTAATAGAAGAATAAAAAATATTTATCCTGGTTATGAAGAAGATGATTGTGTTACATTGAAACAAACAATAACTTGGGATAAACACTTTGGGACCAAATATAATGCAAAGATGAAGAAAATAATTAATATTTTACCAGGTGAAGATTCAAATGATGCTGCTACTATTGGACAAGTCATAACAACATCAAAAAGTGATTCAAACGCATATACTTGTAATGATAAACGTATTATGCAGTTACAAGATCCTCAACATCCGAAAGATGCTGTAACTTTAGATTGTTTAATAAGAATAGTGGGTAATTTACTTATTGATACCCACAATCATATAGCTAGTACAACGAGTCATGTGATGATTCAACCCGATGAACGAGAAGCTTGGATTAAAAATAGAATTATAAATCAGTATATAATTAATTTGAATAACTAAGTCTTTAAATATAAAAGATTTTGCACAAGTTATTCATTTGTGTAAAGTATCTCGTGGAGTAAACACGCCAGTTATATAAGACAACATAATGAAGACCGTATCGCTCAGTCATCGTCAAGACAGCGGCAAGAGAGGACGTGGTATAACATCAGCTGCATTATCCCTGCTCAGACGGATTCCAGTTGGTGCTGTTGTAAATCGAACGATAGACGCTTTACCATACGAATTACATCTGCCCGGAGGTTATCAATATTGTGGACCTGGAACTAAGTTGGCAAAGCGTTTAGCAAGAGGAGATCCTGGAATTAATAAATTAGATCAAGCTTGCAAGGAACACGATATAGCATATTCAAAGTATAAAGATTCAACAAATAGATCAATAGCAGATAAAATTCTAGCGGAAAAAGCTTGGCAAAGAGTAAAATCAAGTGACGCAAGTATTGCAGAAAAAGCATCGGCTTGGGCAGTAACTACAGCCATGAAGACGAAAGCAAAGTTAGGTGGTGGAAAACGTCGCAGAGGAAGACCTGCAAAGAAAGGCGCTCCCAAAAGAGGTGGAAACATTAAAAAAGGACGTCGTAGAACTCATAAGGCAAATGTAAAGAAGACTTCTGTTTGGCAAATGGTAAAAAACGGAGCAGGTTTATACCTAAGACCATACCGTGTGTACTAAATAAGAAGAGTCAATTGATAATTCCAAATAAAGCCTTAACAAATCATCAGTTAAATGATTATGTGAAATGTTTGAAAATACCATTCTTTCGAGGAGTTTTTATGAAAGATGCATTACCAACTAAAATATGGAAAAATGAAACTGGAATAGTAAATTTGGATTCCACCTATGGTCCAGGTACTCATTGGGTATGCTATAAAAAGCTTGGACAAACCGTTTACTACTTTGACAGTTTTGGCAATCTACCACCGCCAAAAGAACTTCAACATTATTTTCGAAACTCAAAAAACATTTTTTACAATTACAAAAAAGAACAACCTAACAATACTGAAATATGTGGGCATTTATGTTTGGAGTTTCTAGCAAAAAGTGTCAGTCAGCTTTAAGATGTCATCGTATACAGTGTCATTGAGTGGAAATTCATCCACATTGAAAAGTACGCTGTTCCCAGCATTGCGTCTATCCAAGGAACGATTATGGGAAGCGGCATTACTTGATTTGACTACCTACAACTCAATTCCCAATGTTACGGAAGGGAAGAACAATTTACTACATTATTATGAAACTAAGGATGCTGCAGGAAAATACTCAGAATTGAAAATAATTACATTTCCTACTGGAGCTTATGAAATTGATGATATAAACCAATTATTACAGAAACAACTCGGAGAAGACAATATTACCGTTAAAGGAAACAATAATACTTTAAAAGCAGAAATAACTTCAAAATATTATATTGATGTCAGCTTGGAACAGTCGATTGGCAGTTTACTTGGATTTACAGATACAAAAAAGAAAATCTTAACTCCTGGAACTACTCATTCAGGTGATTCAACTGTAACAATATTGAAAGTAAATAGTATCGATGTCACGTGCAACATTATACACGGATCGTATAGAGATGGAGTTAATCAACATATTTTACATACATTTTATCCAACAGTGGCTCCCGGTTTTAAAATTGTTGAGAAGCCACAAAACTTGATATACCTACCGTTAAACACCAGTTTCATTTCAGACATCGTACTGAACATATTGGATCAAGACGGTCATAGTGTTGACTTTAGAGGAGAAACAATTACTATACGGATACACATCAGAGCAGCAACATAAAAGTCAACATGGGATTATCATTTAAACCGCAACGGAAGAGTCGGGAGCTTAGTAGCTCCTCAACATTGGAAGAGTTAACATCGGACAACATTCGTTTTCTACAGAAGATTGGATTGAAACTTAACAGCGATGGATATCCTGGATATATCTCAAGGACCAACGTTCGACGAAACACTATGGGAGAAGGAATATCACACGCACAACCCTTACACTTCATCAAAATTAAACAATAATGATGAAATAAGGATCCCCATTCAACAACAAGATATTTACACTTTACCGTGTGAAAGTTACTTGTACATCGAAGGACGGGTATTAAAATTGGATGGAAAAACTGCTTCAACAGTTCCTTTTATAAATAACCCGATGGCATATCTTTTTGATGAAATAAGATATGAAATATCAGGGGTGACGGTTGATTCAACAAAAAAGGTTGGTTTAACAACGACATTGAAAGGATTAACATCATTAACACCGCATGAGAAGAATTCAATAGTCACCGCCGGATGGGTTGCCCCCGATAAAGACACTATAACACCAGCTTCCAACGGTCACTTTGATTTTCATGTACCTTTACGATTGCTTTTGGGATTCGCTGAAGATTACAAACGGGTAATAATAAATGTCAAACAAGAATTAGTATTACTCAGATCTTCAACTAATAAGGACTTGATACTTGCAGACCCTGCAACTACGGAAGATAAACTGGAATGGCAACTACAGTTGGATAAAGTTGTTTGGAGAGTACCTCATGTAAGATTGGCTGATGAACATAGAATCCTATTATTGAGAAAGTTGAAATCTGACCGTGATATTGTGATGCCATTCCGAAGTTGGGAATTTCATGAATACCCTACACTACCTCAGACAGAACGACAAAGATGGACCGTCAAGACATCAACTTACTTGGAACGAGCAAGGTACATAATACTCGGTTTTCAAACTAAGCGAAAAGATGTTATCACTGCAAATGCTGGTCAATTTGATCACTGTAAAATAAAGAATTGTAAAGTTTTCCTAAACTCCAATTCTTTCCCTATGACAATTTGAATGTCATGTTCAGCAAAAAACGTTTTTCCATTTTATATGATATGTATGCAAGATTTCAATCGTCATATTATGGAAAAACTAATACACCACTATTATCACCTGACCAGTATTATTCCAAGGCTCCAATAATTGTAATCGATTGTTCAAAACAAAATGAATCGGTAAAATCATCAAGTGTGGATATAAAAATTGAAATGGAATTTGAAGAACCAGTAGCGGATGGAACTTCGGCATACTGTCTAATTCTACATGATAAAATAGTTACTTACACACCGCTGACTGGAATTGTGAAGAATGTACTTTAAGAAGAATTGTACAACGACTGCAAATTTTTGAGGTTAGAATTTTATTTGTGAAAGACAAGTTGAAAACAAACAATTATGTAATTGTATAAATTTCAAGGATTTTACGAAAAATATAAAAGCGAGAAAATAATTAGTGGAAACTTCATTCTATCTTCAACCGTCGTATGGGAAACATCATTCGCAAGATGAATTCTACTAACGGAGAAGAAAATACACCTCTAATAGATGATGATAGTTCAGATATAGAAAAACAAGTTGAACAAGTTCCTAAAGTTTAACAAACATAAGAAGAGAGAAGAAGAAGAAGCTGAAAAAGAAGTAAAAAGGAAGAAGGTTGAAGTTAACATTACAACCAATATTTTAACAGAAGTATTTCTTCGGATTATCTACCCAATTTCTTCATGCATGACAAAAAGTATATCAGTTGGAATTTTAAAATCAATGGATTATTCACCAATTGTTATTTTAAATCATGGAAACAAAATGGTTACTTTCAGTGAAACTACTTGGGAATCTCTCATGAAACATTTACATCTTTTGGAGTGCTATTTAAGTAACAACACATTTGGAAGAAGAACAAGATTAAGTTTATTGGAATCAAATATTGAAGTTGATATAGTAAAACATCGTGGAGGACAAATTGTTCGCTTCAGAGATTTAACTACCCACAATGTTAAATTATATTTTACTAAAGAAGAATTTTACACTTTAAGTTGTACTACCGGTCCTGTCACCAGATATTTGAAACAACTAATATTTTCAAGTGCAATAATTAAAGACTATCTAATTGATACATTGGACAAACAACCTTTTGTTCCAATTTTATACGGTCCCGTGGATACTTCAATCTTTAATAGAATACCTCAAGAAGTTGAAATGTGGAGACAATTAAACAACTATCACACCAATTTTAATATCGATGAAGTGGCACAAGAAGTGAAAGAAGAAGAACAATCCTGTCTGTTATAAACGTCGGCTCATTCAATTTTTAAGTCAGTTGTTAATAAGACTTCATCATGAATAAACGGGTTTCGTTTTCTAATGCACCACACATAATGGAAGTTAAAAGAGGTATAATTGAATTTCAAGCTTTCCGAGGAAATGATGGTAATTTTATTATTAAAGAATTAGTAATCTTGGACATGAACACATCAGTAGTTTATCATTATTTGTTCAAACCTCCAGTACCATTTAATAGACTAACAACTAAAGCGAAAGTTACAAACAAATGGTTGAACAAACATTTTCACAACTTAAGATGGGATGAAGGTTTCATTAATTATAACATGATGCCTCACATTATGAATCATTATTGCAAAGAGTTTAAAATTATCTACACAAGAGGATTAGAAAAAGCAAATTGGATACAATCATTTACAAGCAACGAAGTGATTAATGCAATAATTGATAAAGATTTCCAATGCTACTTCAACGAACTTTGTATTTCATCAAAAAGTTTTAAACATCGAAGGTCACAGTGTGCTTTGAAGAATGCCTACCGCTTGAATAATTTCCTTCAACAAAGTGGTGGGGGTAGCGTCAGTGGTGGGGGTATTGTCAGTGGTGGGGGTGGTCTCGATAATAAAAGTGAGAGCGCTACCATGACACAGCATGAGTATTACTCGAACCTCCGAAGAGACAACATCTCCAACGGATATTCTTATTAACAAGAAGATTAGCATCAGCAAAAACATTAAGATGGCATCAAACAACTTACTTCAAAATTTAGTTGAACAATTCAACGCTCATTCAAAATCAACAATTCTACCTACGAAGAAATGTTCCGAGCTGAAAGAAGAAAAACACTACATCATTCATACAATAAAGAAGATGGAAACTTCAGTAGGTGATGCTATAAATTGCACATTAAGCGAGGCACCTTATACAATTGGTGATGAAGCAAAATTTCAAATCTTCCTACCAAAGCGCTTCGTACAACTACTACAAAATGAAGATCTTCGTATAATTCAACCCGGCGCACTCTATTTGGTATCACATGGACCAAGTGGAAACAACTCTACTGAACTTACAATTCATGTAACACCTACTACTGATTAGTTTGTACATAAAATTGTAAATATTTCTTTGTATTTGTTTCTCAATAAATATGATATAAACCTAAAAAAAAAAAAATAAAAAAGCAACATATTGTAATGTGTTTGTACATTATAATATGTTGCTTTTTTTTTAAAATTCCATGGGATGACCTTGACCTAATTTTGTGTGATAATAAAAGTGAAAATCAACTTGTGAAATTCATCAGTCTACGACTACCTTTCGTACCGTACACATCTCACTCTCTATCACTAAATACAAAACTTCAACATGTCCCTAAAGGTTAAGTGTGCATCTTATGATACCAACACCATAACTACTTTTGAACAACTTGAAGATTTAACTAACGAAATGCGAGTTTTACTTACCGGTGGTTATCACTTAACTGTTGATGTTAGTGCTACTAATACAAGGATGTTCACTAAAACAAAATATTGCGATGATGAAATATTTTTTTCTACACAACCTACAACTTCTTCATCGCCAGCTGGTCAACATAACGTCAAGTTCCAGAAGTATTACCAATGTTGAATAACTTTTAATAAATAAAATTACAACTAAGGAATCACGTGATCAATGTCAAGTTCATAAAAAGGATGTAACACTTTGATAAATAATCATTTGCTTCTCAGCTCTCGCCACGACAAGATCTATTCTACAAAATGTTATACAGAATGATGATTGAACTTGATGGGAAAATCTATGGAAAAGATTATAACACTGTTGAACAAATGACTCAAGATTTAGATGTATTAAATAAAGAAGGATATCAAGCTAAATTAATTTTAAAATTTCCTGAAGTACATCCACTATCAACAGAAGAACTTATTGCTATGGCTAAAGCTGAGAAAGATAAAAAGTCTGAAGAAAACAAACAGAAACAAACTTCCTAAATTTCAATAATCCTTACACTTGTAAGGTATAATTTTTTAAAACTCCATTTGGATGACCTTGAAATTACCCCTACCACTTTTCATAGTACATAAAACTCGCTATTCAACACTATACAATCTTATTCTTTCACTAGACTCCGCAGCGTCAACATGGAAGAGCAAAAATACAAGTACAAACCTCGTTACTGTTGTGAACAACAGTGTACAGATTTAGGACCAATGATGGTGGATGGGTTAGCTTGTACTAAATGTGAATTCTTCGGATCTTGTTATTGCAAATGCAAAACAAAACAACTACCACCACCGGAATTGCGAACTTTCAAATTTTACAAATCAAGATATTTTCATACATGTTGTCCTCAAAGATGTTTCAAATTTCACCCTCTAGATCTTGCTCATTGTCAACGCACCAATTCTCATCAAGATGATTTTTGTACACATATGATAAAAAGATGTAAATACAGATCAGATTGGTATTCCGATCCTGTAGAACCATCAAATGTGTAATTTCAGTTTTACACTCTTTTTTAAAACTTCATTTGGATGACCTTGAGATTTCCCCCACCACTAGTTCTAATTTTTATATAATATTAAATCATTCCACTTCCAACACTCTAACTAACAACATGGAAAACAAATTTATCAAGTTTGAACATATAATAACTGACAGGGAGGAGATGGAAGAATTGTTTCAAAACTTACTTTCTATCATTGACGAATATCCTATAAGATGGTTCAGAATTGTAGTTCAATATTTAAATCCTGGTAAATTGTTTTCTTCATCAAGTGAAGAAGATGAAACAACTACTTCGGTTCAAATAATTGAATTAAAAGACGAAGAAGAAGAACTAAACATTTTATTCAATCATAAGCTCAAGGTTCCCCATATAAAAGCCCCCTCCCTAGACAGCCCCCCTCCCTAGACGCCTGCTCAAGGTCACCATTATATAAGCCCCCTCCCTATGCGCCGATCCTCATTCCATCACCGACTCTCCAACAATGAACAACTCTCCATTGGCCCGAATGAATTCTAGTTTTGAAATAAACTCTAAAGATGAGTTACAAGACATTTTTAATATTTTACAAGAACTTGTAGATAATTTTACAACCATCAAAATGAATTTGGAAATAACATACGATTGTCCTATTTGTGATAAGGTTGAAAGTTTAGACGAAGACAGTTTACTAAATCTAACTCCTGCACCATCTGACACTACTGATGGTAATAATGAAGAGCAACGTCTTTCCCCCACCACTTCTTTGTAATTCATCCTTTCCCCCCACCACTTCTTTATTTAACTAACATTTCTCCCTTTTACTTCTCATTCCGTCTTTGACTTCTGAACTATCAACATTACTTGTTTTAAAATTTCAAACACTAACACAATCATGATGGATATGATAGATGAAGTTCCCTTAGTAACTAGAATGGAAGAGGATAAATTGAAATTAGAAATTAAACGATTGGAAATGGAACAGGAAAACCAACTCGAAATGTTACATTTGTTCAAGCTTTTCAAATACATCATCTGGGGACTCTGCATTTACCTTCTCATCGTCGTCGGTGTTTGCATTTACAACTCTGTAATTCATCACAAAAGTTCAACTTGTTTAAACTCTGCTGTTGCACATTAATTCTATGTTCACTAATAAAATTCAAAAGTTACTTCAACCTATCCTACTATCACCAACTAGTTCAACTTAGAACTATTTCTGGTGGTAGTTGGGTAGGCTTTTTTAAAACTTACTCTGGATGACCTTGACATACTTTCCAGATCCCATTTATAAATTTGAATTTCAGTTTTAAACTAACTTTTAATTTTGTTCAACTATTAAGAGTTTTGTTAACACCGTCAAATTTCAGTTTTCAACTAACTTTTAATTTATGTGCACTTTTAGTTCAACCCTAGTTACTTTGTTCGCAAATTCAGTTCAACCGACCACCAACGCTATCGCCATCTCCACCCCAATATTTCAACATCTCTGCCCCCAACACTTGCCCGAACATCTGCCCTTAGGGGCAGCTGCCCGGACATCTGTTCGGGTTTAAAAATATAAAAGAAAGGTAAAGGAGTAGGGGTGGCGCATGCTCACCAATGCAAAACTAAGGTTTGAGGTTAGAATTATCCATGGCGGCCGCCATGTCTGGTTCAGTTTTACCACATAGTGTCGGCGACCGGTTATTGGTCTAAAGGAGTGGGGGAAGGGGTGGTGGGGGGAGGTTGCCGTTTTATAAGCCCTCTCCCTAGGCGGCGTTTCTCATTCGATCGCCAACTTTCAAAACACCTCTCCCATGGCACGAATCAATTATCCCGCTATCACCAACTACTTCAACTTAAAACTATTTCTGGTGATAGTTGGATGGAATTTTTAAAAACTTACTCTGGATGACCTTGACGTATTTTCCACATCCCAGTTATAAGTTTGAATTTCAATTTTGAACTAACTCTTAATTTTTCTTCAACTGTTAGAGTTTCGTTAACACCGACGAATTTCAATTTTGAACTGACTTTTAATTTATGCGCATTTTTAGTTCAACCCCACTTTATGCGCAAATTCACTTCACCCTAACGCCAACACTATCGCCAGCTCCACCCCAACCTATATGGCATAACATATAACTACAGCATCTCATATATACCCTCTAACCCCCACCGGAAGCTATATGGCATAGCAGCTGGCGCCAGCTGCCCGAGTCAACTGCAGCAGCTGCTCGGGCAGCTGCCCCACTTCCGGTCTAGGTGTAACCAAAACACACTACTATTATATATTTTGGATTCAAACAAAGAACATATGAGTGAATTGTAATAAAATATTTAACTTAAGTAGGCCTACTTCATTGAGGAAGGTTTCCAAATGTAGTCAAACAATAATGTAATAGGTAAGAAAATCACAATTATTAAGTCTATAAGAAAAAAAAAAAAAAAAAAACACAATTGGAATTTTAACAAACTCTATATGTTGATACAGAAATTTTATACATAGCCTAGTCTGATGATATGAAGCTTTGACTGGTCGTCTTAGAGCGTTAAAATTATGAACAATGGAGAAGGTGAGGAGAGGGCGAAGATGATGCTGTATATTATCCAGTCACTTCCGGGCTTTATTGAAGACGCACGACCTGGACTGCGTGACACACTTGCGCAATGGTGAGGCAACGAGACGCCTGCGCCCGCGGGGACTGTACCCCGGCTACGGGGCTGCGAGCCATCGGGCAGAAGTAATGTGGCAGACAATTACCTCTCCAGAAAGCAAGGAAAACATATGTCTTATAATAACAATCTATACTGTAAGATTAAATCTATTCTTCAAATTGTCTTGATTCATGTCGGGAATAATTCCTGATGATATTTTTAATTATGTAAAAAAGTAGGATTCACAAAGAGTCATATGATTTAAAATTACTATAAGAGAAGACTATATTTATTTAGTGGGTGTAATTACAAACAACTGTTCGTTGAACCTAAAGATGAAAATGCTTTAAACATTAATAAAAAAAGTTAAGTATCTTTACATACTTAACATGACATAGTGGTCATCTTGACATAGATGACATAGTGACATAGATGACATAGATGACATAGTGGTCATCTTCTATTTAAAGAGCTTTCAACTTTCTGACAGCCATCACAAAAAGAAACACTGAGGGTCATCTAATGCAGGAGAGGCATGAGAAGCTTTTAACAAATTAGCGGAACACCTGGCTGTAGAAAACATCCAAAGAAGCAGAAGGAATGTTAATAATAACAGGGTGATGCACGACCTTGCGCAACATGGTTGGAGCGATTCCAAGCTGAGCGTGAATTAATTACAAGACATAGACATAGTGGTCAATGACGGCACAGGAATCTGCTTATTATAAATGACATTTCAAGGAACGGCTGCCAACATAACAGAGCGCAAAGATCGTCCGTCGCTGACCTTCACATTTCCCTGCCATCCAGGATATCCCCTCCCATTGATTCTGCGTGCTAAACAATAGACCGCGATACCACGTATCTTGCCCATATTGGCCATTAACATTTTTTGTTTGAGTTTATGTGATGTAACTGTCTAATTTTATCCCCAAACAAGTGACGTAGAAACCATGCATTTCATTCTTCAGGCAGCCTCTGGATACATAAGGCTTCTTTAATTGCATGACTTTTTCATCATAAACATAAAAAGTACTTGTATGAGAACAGCGTTCTTTGAATCTGGTAGAAGAGTCATTAACAAGTGAGATGTGACATCATCTTACAACAGTGACAGAATACGGTATACAATTTAAAATTTCTAGAACTTACAACTACGATTTTCATGAATACTAATTAACTTATTATCTGGCATGTGAAGCCGTAGGCAGGACAATACTTTAGTTATTAATCACGACAGTTATCGATTCAAGAACAATCCTTTAGATAGCTTAAAAGAACAAGTGCAGGAACGGTGGTCAAACAAGTGTTCAGAACCAAGAGACGCGTCGGTTGAGAGAGTGCGTACGAGTGCTTCGACCAACTGTTCAAATACAGCTACATTAGCATAGTCATTCCACGGGACGTGAGAAGAACGACACTGCATCCAGCAAATTACTCTGTACGGATCAAAGAAGCTGTTCTATTAGAACCAGCCGGGTTGTAGGCCTACATGGTTCGCCGCCATAGCACCGCGTTTCGCTGAAAGCATCACTTATTGCTGCAATACACCACCTTATTGGAAGCGTCGGTGGTTCCAGCTGTTTCGAGTGGGACGTGCCTTGAATGGGGATTGGCTGTAAAATTGAGGTCTGTTGTAGTACATGGGCAAAATGAATGAAAGTTGTGGATTTGGATAACCACATAAATTTTACTGTGCCGCGATTACTGACTTATAACGTATTTAAATATACATTGCTACCCGTTCCAAAGAAATGTGCGGTCGAAAGACAGAATTTTATTTCCCACTTCAAGGTATATTCCCTCAATACCTTCCTGAATTGCCCGATTTTCTTCACAATCAGATGTTATTTTAATGTCACCCTTAAAATTCTGAAATGGCGTTAATGATCGTGTAACTTTCCCTTATTTGCCATTGTAAGCGCGTCTTTTTACATCTCAAACGTCAAAATTAGAATATTCGTTTACGAAAAAGCAAAACATTGTCTTTTAGAGTGGTATGAGATTTTAAACAGCTGTAGTAATTCTCAGTAATTCTGATTGGTAGGATTCTTGGCAGCGGGAGGAAAGGGGAAAATGGGGCAATTGAAATCTGCATTTCGACCGCACATTTATTTTTAACGGGGTATAAAAAGAACCAAAATGTCTTATAAATCGTTGTTCAAAATGCATACCTGAAGATCAGTGGATCTACAGTAAAATATTATACTATTAGTATTAAATAACAGAATGTAAAAAAAAAAAAAAAAAAAAAAAAAAAAACTTAAAACAACCAGACACTTGAAATTTTGTTCACTTACAGCTGTTTCCATGTGTACAAAAATCAAACGCTTCTGTACTCAACATACAAAGTACGATTACAGTATATGTAAACATCAGGAGGATAATCTTCAACTCAATGCCATCAGATAGTATCTTGGAGAGGCCAAGGACGAGTTGCGTGATGTGAACTGCGGCTACGCCTGGCCGTTATGGCGTCCCGAAAACTACAAACAAGCAGATAATCTCAGCTCATCCGATTAAAAATGGCGATCCGTCTACTCGCGGCATGACAAATCGTCGCGCCGGATTTGGCAAGCAGGATTTGGCTACAGGATGTTGCCGATGTTATCTGCATGCCAAGTCGCGGTCGCGGTCGCGGTATTGGCTGGCGAGCTGGAGCTGGTAGTGTGCGTGTTGCCGATGTTATCTGCATGCCAAGTCGCGGTCGCGGTCGCAGTATTGGCTGGCGAGCTGGAGCTGGTAGTGTGCGTGTTGCCAATGTTATCTGCATGCCAAGTCGCGGTCGCGGTCGCAGTATTGGCTGGCGAGCTGGAGCTGGTAGTGTGCGTGTTGCCGATGTTATCTGCATGCCAAGTCGCGGTCGCGGTCGCAGTATTGGCTGGCGAGCTGGAGCTGGTAGTGTGCGTGTTGCCGATGTTATCTGCATGCCAAGTCGCGGTCGCGGTCGCGGTATTGGCTGGCGAGCTGGAGCTGGTAGTGTGCGTGTTGATGATGTTATCTGCATGCCAAGTCGTGGTCGCAGTCGCAGTATTGGCTGGCGAGCTGGAGCTGGTAGTGTGCGTGTTGCCGATGTTATCTGCATGCCAAGTCGCGGTTGCGGTCGCGGTATTGGCTGGCGAGCTGGAGCTGGTAGTGTGCGTGTTGCCGATGTTATCTGCATGCCAAGTCGCGGTCGCGGTCGCAGTATTGGCTGGCGAGCTGGAGCTGGTAGTGTGCGTGTTGCCGATGTTATCTGCATGCCAAGTCGCGGTCGCGGTCGCAGTATTGGCTGGCGAGCTGGAGCTGGTAGTGTGCGTGTTGCCAATGTTATCTGCATGCCAAGTCGCGGTCGCGGTCGCAGTATTGGCTTTCGAGCTGGAGCTGGTAGTGTGCGTGTTGCCGATGTTATCTGCATGCCAAGTCGCGGTCGCGGTCGCAGTATTGGCTGGCGAGCTGGAGCTGGTAGTGTGCGTGTTGCCGATGTTATCTGCATGCCAAGTCGCGGTCGCGGTCGCGGTATTTGCTGGCGAGCTGGAGCTGGTAGTGTGCGTGTTGCCGATGTTATCTGCATGCCAAGTCGCGGTCGCGGTCGCGGTATTGGCTGGCGAGCTGGAGCTGGTAGTGTGCGTGTTGCCGATGTTATCTGCATGCCAAGTCGCGGTCGCGGTCGCAGTATTGGCTGGCGAGCTGGAGCTGGTAGTGTGCGTGTTGCCGATGTTATCTGCATGCCAAGTCGTGGTCGCGGTCGCGGTATTGGCTGGCGAGCTGGAGCTGGTAGTGTGCGTGTTGCCGATGTTATCTGCATGCCAAGTCCCGGTCGCGGTCGCAGTATTGGCTGGCGAGCTGGAGCTGGTAGTGTGCGTGTTGCCGATGTTATCTGCATGCCAAGTCGCGGTCGCGGTCGCGGTATTGGCTGGCGAGCTGGAGCTGGTAGTGTGCGTGTTGCCGATGTTATCTGCATGCCAAATCGCGGTCGCGGTCGCGGTATTGGCTGGCGAGCTGGAGCTGGTAGTGTGCGTGTTGCCGATGTTATCTGCATGCCAAGTCGCGGTCGCGGTCGCGGTATTGGCTGGCGAGCTGGAGCTGGTAGTGTGCGTGTTGCCGATGTTATCTGCATGCCAAGTCGCGGTCGCGGTCGCGGTATTGGCTGGCGAGCTGGAGCTGGTAGTGTGCGTGTTGCCGATGTTATCTGCATGCCAAGTCGCGGTCGCGGTCGCAGTATTGGCTGGCGAGCTGGAGCTGGTAGTGTGCGTGTTGATGATGTTATCTGCATGCCAAGTCGCGGTCGCGGTCGCGGTATTGGCTGGCGAGCTGGAGCTGGTAGTGTGCGTGTTGCCGATGTTATCTGCATGCCAAGTCGCGGTCGCGGTCGCAGTATTGGCTGGCGAGCTGGAGCTGGTAGTGTGCGTGTTGCCGATGTTATCTGCATGCCAAGTCGCGGTCGCGGTCGCGGTATTGGCTGGCGAGCTGGAGCTGGTAGTGTGCGTGTTGCCGATGTTATCTGCATGCCAAGTCGCGGTCGCGGTCGCGGTATTGGCTGGCGAGCTGGAGCTGGTAGTGTGCGTGTTGATGATGTCCTGACCCACGCTGTTGTTCTGGGCCCAACTGATGATAATCATGGGTTGCTGAGAACTGACTTGAATGAAGCTGAAAAGATATTTGAATAGCCTATAATGTACGTGCCGAGAGACTTTTATTAGTGGCTCACTCATTTGAAAAAGGTAAGATTTGAAGAAAATAGTGGGACGTCTTCCTCTTTTCGCTATTAAGAAAAGCAACCTTAAATTTCAAACCTTGAATTTAAGCCTTAAATTTCATGTCACAGTTTTTGGAGTTGGTAAGATATGACTGCTTGGTGAACTGAAGTGAAGTCTACTCGAATTATGTTTAGAGAATATGTTTTCTCAATTATTTTGGTGTGGTTTCTGATAAAATTCTAACAAAACCTTACTTCCTGAAAGCTAATTATTGGTTTGACTCACGAAGGATTTTGAGGTATATAAAACTCATCTCTTCAGTATAACACGAACAATTATCAGTCATCGGTTATCTATATTTCTCTCAACTAAAGTGATAAATATTTGGATAGTTTATTTCATTAGTAATTTCATCAGTTAGTTTAGTTTATTAGTTTAGTTTAGTTTATTTCATCAGTTAATTTTCTTTGCTAGTAAATGCCACATTAAGAAAATTTTAAAACCGATGAAGGGATATTTTAACCATTGCACTTCATTCCAATCTGCAATTACTTGCATCCAAACATCCGCCAGCTACTGAAGAGTTTAATGAAAGTAATTAACACTTTAGTTAATTAACCATCCCTTCCTAACGGATTAACGCTTCTGCTTCACATCAAGTAAATTACCGGAATCCTTCCATCGTGTGTCCACCTAATTGAAGGCGGAAATGAACCCTGGGGCTGACTTACAGGTTCCCACGGCTCCTAATAAGACACAGTGTGTAGATGCGCCACGTTACCAGGTTCACGTGTGACTTGGCGACGCCGCCGTGCCGACCCATCTGCATGAAAAATTAGCCGCTCGGCTTGTCTTTGTAGGATCTTTGTAGCCCTGGAAGACCTCATTTAACAGTTCTCAGGGTTAGTTGAGGCCTATTAAACGTTTTCTGGAAAACTCTTGAAGCAGAAAGGAAATTTTACGGTGCATAAGTGGAGATTTAATAGGGAGTATTTAGAATATCTCAAAGTGAGCTGGAAATGTCTTTCCAGGAGGAGGGATTTTTACTATAGAAAAAATATTACGTGTTTATTGACATCATTCAAGCCTTAGTAGACATCAGTGAGGAGTGAAATGAAAATTTCATAGAAGTTAGACTATTTAAAATTAAAGTAAAAGAGCAAAGTACTCTTACTAAGTAAAGTTAAAATAAACGTTTACCTTCTATAGAAATCTAACCTTAGTAAACCAATGTTTGAAGTCTTTGTATGAAAGGAATCTTCACATATTTGGAAGCCCGATGAGACTCCATCTGAGATATGAAATTAAGTGCTGATCATATTTGATCATCATTAAGAAGGTATTAAGATCAGTAAAAATATTACTTAATGACAAGCATCTACAAAAAGGCTGGAGAAATTTAAAGTTATGTTTCAAAGTTACGATGAAACCTCTTTCTAATCCAACACACCACCAAAGGAATCCAAGGAGAAAAAACGGCCAGAATGCATTTTTATGTAAATCGTCACCTCGCCACCTCATGTTGAGGTCTGATCAGATTACGATAGGTGGACGTCAGGCCATCTCATCCTATTAGAGACAGCCGGGGAGGCGCTAGCGCTCGACACCGTCCATCAGAGCCGTACGGAAGCGTAGCGGCGCGGCCCAAAGAGATGGTATCTCGGCATCGCTGATCTACTTTTGCGATCGTATCTCCGAATGAGCCGCTAATTTCGACCGATAACTCAGATCCGGGGGCCTGGCCCACCTATAAAGTCAGGCCGGAGGAGCGCCTGACAAACCAGTAATTCGGAGGGCAGAAAACTATGTCGTTCGTTAAAAAAGGTTGCTTATCTAATATATATTGTTCATTTATTTATACAATTGGTTTTAAAATTACCAAGCGAATTATATAGTCTATGTTTATGTCTACTATTTTAAACGTTTTATCAAATTCAACATCTAAAAATGCCTACACTATATATTATGCTTATCAAGAGACATGTTAAACTATCCAAATATTGGAAAGCAGTTCAAATATAAGTGTATACATATTTTTATCGTCATCATTTATAGTAGGGCCTATATCACGGAAAACAATGTCATGAAGATTAATTTTGTGTAATGTTGTTTTGACGTAAAGTTAAATATACGGTGCTACTATCGAGAGTTGCAAATATGGTTTACAAACTATCTAAATGTAGAATTCAGTACGACATGGATGTATTGATGGATGTATTGTCAACATTTCTTTCGTCATTTATGATATTAGCTTAAAAGAGAGGAAGAAAAGGAAACTTTGTTACAAGAAAAATTTGTTTCTTATATCAAAATCAATAAATTGGTAAGTCAATAATATTTTACGTTTTCATTTTATATTTTCTATGATTAATACGTTTTCGACTGAGAGCCTATTGATAGCTGATGTCCCCTAAGGGTTTGTTTTCAATTGAATATAGTTTGGGTAAAGTTAGTAGATATATAGTTAAGGTCAATAAGTCAAATAATGTAAAACTTGTATTCGAGTTGACATGTTTGATCTTTACCTACAACATTGCCCAATGCATTCCATTTACACTCCCCTATTTCACTCATTACAGTACCTCACGATGCAGTTGAATTAAAACACATGAAATATGGTTAATTTAAGTGTAAGAACTGTTGATTTAGCCAGTTAGCGGGTTTATAATGGAGGGATTGTTATCCGCCGGCCGTGGGACGATGTTTACTCGCCCAGGGTTCACCGAGGAGTCAAGCCTTTCCCAAGACTCCGGAAAACTTGCTCGGATTACCTCACCTCTACCATCCAAGCGAATAAATGAGGAACAAATGATATACTTTGAATTTCATTCCAATGCGGCAGTGTGAAAGGAACTAATTAGTTCTTAAAATTATTCTGATCTGATTACCTGGATTATTAAGTTGTAAATATGATGGATTTATCTTCTAATCTTATGCTTAAATGAGTATTGGTTAAGTAAAGTGATTTGAAAAGCTTAAGCATGAGGCTTTGTTAAGTCTTGTCATTAAATGTATTATTTATGGTTTTTGCATTTAAACCACAGATATTTAAGGAATACCATAATTTATTCTACTTTGGACCTATGAGCCTTTCTATTAGTACTCCTAATAAATAAAAGCTTTTAAATAACCTACGATTGACTTGCGAGTTGTTAAGATAATTTTGACACATTAATAAGTTGTAATAATAGTGTTAAAAATACGACGAAATTACTATGTAAAATCTACCTGTACTACGTGTAAATACAAGATACAAGATACCTGTTTTAGTACAAGATTATTTTGTTTTCTCTGTATGTTTGACGTGAGTCAATTTGAAAAACAGTCTTGTAACTGAAATTCGCTCAAAAATAAAGACCTTATTTATTTATTTATTTATTTTATTTATTTATTTGAAAATCTCTTATTTAATATTGTGTTAAATAGTTCAACACTATTGAGTATTACGTTAATATAGGCATGTAGTTACTGTATACAGTTTCACAAAAATAGTCACTAACGTGTGATAGACTTTTAAAATACATCTTCTTTTTCTAAGTTAAAAGAAAACCATATGTAAAGAAAGTTGAATGAGTACATCATCATGAAATTTCTGCCTAAAACAAAGTGCTGTAGTAGGCCTATAAAAGTTATGGAAGAATTGCAAATTATTGGTTATTGGTGCAATACAATATTGGGTAATAGATTTTGGTGCTACCTTTTTGTTTCTGTGAATTAGAATCTGCTAGTACTTCCAGAGCAACAATTTTATTTGCCATACGTCAAACAATGTTGGAAGCATTTCTGATGACCAACAAAAGGGGTATTATATTTAATTTTCAACAAATAACTTAGTTTTAATGCAAGACTAGTAAAAAATCTACACAATGATACAGCTACTTTTAATTTTTTGTGATTTTTTATGACAGAAAAACGAAAGTAGACTGTCAGGGAATTTGTTTCTCCTCTACTTTGATCAGCGAAAGTCGCGCCGACACGACGACGGCGACGTCCGCCCTGGGGCCACTGATATTTTACTATCTTTCACGGAATGTCCGTTTAGCATTTCCACGGCCGTTTGTTCCGCATCAATAATCATTGGTGAATTTGATGACAACAATCATAACGGTGTACACAGTCGGGTCGATCCGTTCCTTGTGCCACACCACCACCACCACCAACTCATCTACATTCCCAAAGTTGAGTTAGCCCATCAGGCTACGCCGCGCCGTGTTAACAGCTGATTTTTGTACACTTCGTATAGACAATGAACTTTCTCCTCAAGCCTATAGATGGGTTTTGTAGAAATCATATATTGCTGTTTCACTGATAAAAATGCTTCTGTTGAATCAAAGAAATGTTAATGTAAAGCTGTTTTATTGGTAGTTTGTGTATCTTTAAATTTAGTTAATGTAGAATCTAATAAATAAAAAAAATTACTAATGTTGGGATAACAAAAAAATAGTGTTAATTTCTTAAAGTTAAAAACACTTTGCTTTAGTGTTGTCGTTACTTTATTGGAATGGATGGACTCTGGTTTAACTTAGAGTCAACAGTAAGTAATGTACCAGTTATTGGTACATTACTTACTGTTGAATCTATGTTAGTTCTTGTAGACTGAACATTACCTAATGTTAAAAAGTAAACCATATTAGTCACGTGACCTCTCTCTATTATATTTTTCTTCCTCCAAGACGAGTAGAGACTAGTCAGCATGACTCGCGATCGCTGTGCCCACGCTCTGGAGTTAATTGTCAAGTTATTTTAATGCAGTTTTACTTTGAAACTTAAAATTGATGGAGCAACGGAATCCCTGGTGAGAACCTGGGGACTCACATTGATGTGTTTAAAGGTAAGTCAATCTTTTATCCTTTATATTTCCTAATACTGTAGGAAGGCCTAACTGTTCTGTCACTAATCGTAGCCTATCTTGCAGAGATGACTCAGTAGCCTGCCCTAGTAATCAATTGTATATTCATTTCTTCCAATATTCATTGCTCAAAACTATATGCCAAAAGAAAGCAAAGCACAATTTAATTGAACTTCATTTAGGATAGTCCTTTAATTTGAAGGTTATATAAGTAAGCAGGTCTTAAAATTTAGAGTTTAAAACCAACAAATACTTTAGGCTTAACAATAATAATATAGTTGTATAGTTTTAGTGAGATAAAATTAAGGTTTATTAATTAACTTTCATTATTTTTCAGCTATCCGCTCTTTGAACTCAAGCTGCTGGTATTGTTCCTGAGGCAAAATGAAGTGTACCTTACTGTCAATTCTACTGTAAGGAAGATGTTAACTTGACATAAGCTTGTGTTGTTTCAAAGTTGACTTGCGTTCAAAACACATTAACTAATGTTATTTCAAAGAAAGGGTAAATGGACTAATGTAGAGTCAAATAAATGAACAATAAAAATAACAATATCTTACTGTTGTTTCAAACTTAACCAATACCTCATGAATATTAGATAAAGTACCATCAACATTAGATAAAGTACCATCAACATTAGATAAAGTATCATCAACATTAACCAGCTGCTTACTGTTAGCAATACATTAGAGACTAAAGTATTTACAACTATATTAACAGTAAAATTAACCTTAACAACTCAACAGTATCTTACTGTTACGACAAAGTTACTTAACTATGGTTGTATAGTAACAAAACTTTTTTGTTGGACCAACATTAATAATGTATTTTCAACACAAGAGTTTTTTGGGTGTTTGTCCTCTATCTAAATGTTAAAAATTCTCTAATAACTACTTCCTAAATAAATCATAATACTGGCATAAAGAGCAAAAGTAATTAATAGAGGTATTTTTTAATGACGATTAAGACTTAGCGAAGCCTCATACTAAATCGTTAAAACAATTTTGGCTAAGCTAAGCAGGAGTTTGCATAAACCAGCCATAAATCCTTTTTTTTTATTAAGTAATCCCGGAAATCTAGTCAGAAATATGTAGAAGTAATTGACTCCTTCCACATAGCTGCAGATGCTTATAGATTGTGAAATGTCTTCCTTATTAAAATTCTCTCGTACTAAGCAGGAGTTAATCCGAGATTGATTTCCCGGATTATTGGGTAAGGTCTGCCTCCTTACTGAACGCTGGTCAAGTAAACATAATGTCCCTTTTAGTTAAGACAAAAATGAGCACAAATACTTTTAGTACGCTTGCAAATCTCAACGCATGAAATCTGCAAATTTGTCTAAATAAATCAAAATGTTAAAACATTTCATAAAGCCAACTTGAAGATCATCAAATGAAATTCATCGTCAAGATATTAGATCTAATATTTCAATGGACTGAAAAATACAATTAAAGAAGCACAAGAATTGATAACCACATTAAATAATTTAATAATTACGCCTCGTTTCTTTGTGGACATTAATTTCTGTGTATGAAGAGAACAAATGTTAAACGTCTCAAACAATTATAGAACATACTTAATAGGAATCTTCTCTTATGGCCTTCATGGTACAAAATGACCCTTTGGAACAAGAGCTTTTAATTAATGTAACCTTTTCATAAGACATGACTATGTAACTGGTTCGATTTCGAAACACACTCTGCTAATGTTCAGCTTACAAATGGAACCTAAGGTCTGTTCCAAACAAGCACATAATTTGAAAACTTCTCGAATGGAGAGCATTCTCGGACAATCGGCTCAAATGAGCGGCGATAATGAATCCTTAAGAGCAGAGCTGGCAGACGGCACAAGGTCTCCGAGCTAATTAAAGATATTCAAATCTTACTGCAATCGACTGTGACTGGCACATCTTAATGTGGGCTGTGAGCAAAACCTTCCATTATGTAATAATACATGCAAAAGAAAATAAAAATTTAGAGCAAATCATTTTCGAACCAACGTGGTAAAAACCAAGATGGTAAAATGAACATTTTGATTTATTTTAATGATAATGCTGTGGTTAAATACTATAAACAAAGCAGTTCTTTGACATTCTTCACTTTTTCATTACATTAACAGAATAAAGGCCATTGAATAAAAAAATCTTTGATTTGTCTTCTTGGGTGGGGTATGTCTAGTAAAAATAAGTGTGGTAATTTAGAGTCCTATATGTTTTACTTTACAATTGATATTAATGATAAGTGTAAATGCTTAAAATATACATATTTAATTAAACTAATATACATACTAATTCATTTCACCAATAGTTTTTTTTAGAAATTAATCTCATCGGGTTATTTGATTAGTTACACTTCTCTTGAACCACTACGGATAATTCAATAAAGCGATCATGTGCTTGAAGTATTAATAACATGTAATCAGTACCTACCTGGTTAACTACAGGCCCATAGGATTTATCACTCTTTTCCAGAAATTAATATAATGTGCAAATCCATACATAATGCACGTCTAGTAGTCATAATATGCCGAGACTGTATTGCATGTATTACAATTAGTTTGCGTAGATAATACATTAATTTTTTATTTAGTCTTAAAGCTTATTAAAGTAGTGACTAATGAAAAAATGTATTATTTATACAATTAATCAAACTTTTAACTAAATCGGATTTACTTTTCAATATCGGGTGAATCTCATTTCATTGCCAAACACTCAGCCACATAATTGTGTAGTTATAACCATTGAAAATAAAGTAAAATTGTAATGACTTTTGGAGGTTTTCCCTGTGACACAATAGCGTATAATCACAAGCGGATCGCTCGAGTCAAACGAAACGCGGAGTTGCAGAATCCGCCTACGCCGAGGCCTAATGGGCACTTTGTGGCCGACACAGCTATTTTATAGGCGATGGCAATTTGGCAATTATGTAAACTGTAATGGCCATGTACTTGATTTCAGTTATTTATGAACAGCCGGCAGATGCAAACAGATGGGGAATCTAAATTAAATGATACTGCGCAAACCATATAGAATTACTCGCTGGATAGGCGGATCGTGGTTGAAGATGTATGAAGGTATTACATGTACGTGAGTGTATGAAATTACAAGACTTTGTCTTTGTAAAAGATTTTCCAACATTGGAAGACGAATTTTGATATCGGCTACGTAGCTTACAAAGACATAAATTGTCACTGAAAGACCATGCCATACAATAACTAATTACACTACTAACAAGTGAAATTTATTTGATTTAGAGTGACTGGGTAGAAATATTAACAGTTAATTGTGTCTTTCGTTTGGAAAGTAAGGAAAAATAACTCGGAATAAGGCGTGTTTATAATGAATATAATGAACTTTATAATGAATATAATGAATACTCGGAATATAATGAACTTTGTTTCATCGAAAAAAATATTTTGAGTGTTACTTGTACCATACCGAGTGTCTTAAAAGTCTCTCCCCTATATTTTTATTTATTTTAACAACTACTGATAACAATGTCGTCTTCTGAGGAAGTCTTAGTAGCCTCTTCCAAAATAGATGTTTTTGTGGGTATAATTTAAAACTGTAACCCCTTAAGTAATACTTCAATGCAAGGAAAAAGAAGAGGAATGGTGAAAGTTAAGGAATCTAGCTCTATCCTGTGAAGAATTGCAGCCCACCGAAAATGGCTGGTTACAAAATTTGTTCACAATGTTTTACACTTAAATCGGTTAACTGGGTTAAGAGACCTCTATAGAGACCTCCAACGTTTGTGGGTTGGAGACCTCTAACTTTCAACATTCTTCTTCATTAGCTTGTATACATCTATTGAAGACATTGTTTTATATCAACGTCTAATGAATGATTGACATTTTTTTTACTAATTTTGATAAAATTTTCGTAAATTTCAAATAGACGTTGCATGAATGACTACTTGACGTATCCTCAAATGACGTTATTATTCGGGACATTTTTTCAAATTTATCAAAAAGAACTAGACGCGCACGGCGAGCCCGAGCCGAGATTTGCCTACGTAGCCTACTAGACATATCTCTGAAGAGCTCGCATACAGAAAGAACAAAAGCTCTTTAAACTTCACGGATATAGTGCGCACCCTCCACCCTATCAATCCCCTGTACTCACTCTGCAAGTGGCCGTTGCTCTTGATCTTGCCGTTGCCGGGGTGCCCGTTTGGGTGCCCGTTGGGGTGCCCGTTGGGATGCCCGTTTCCCGGATGCCCGTTGCCCGGGTGGTGACCGCCGTTGACGAGGTGGTTGCTCCGCATCATCACCTCCCTGTCGGGCCGTTTCTGCTCGGATCTAGAGATCAGATCACTCCAGTGGACGCACCTGTCCCAGCAACCGCCGCCTTCGCCACTCATAACACCCGCACCCGCACTCGCACACTCCTTTCACCGCTATTGTCTATCGGACATGGTGAAAAGACCATTGACTATTCTCTCGCACCAGACCGCACGATTCCATGTGGCATTATAATACTGATGTCTCAATCCACCCGAGTCCACGGATATATGGGGTAATGTCTCCAGATGAATAAAAACTCTATCTAAATTTACAATCTTTTTTAAGAAACTAGGATTTTATAGTTGCTCCTTTCAACGTCAAAAGTTGTCCAAGGTTTAACACTATAAACTTATTATGTTTATTAATGATATGCCAATATTGCAGGATTAGAAAAACAAATTAGAATATCACACTTTGAAGTAAAATGTAAATGCTAATTGTTTTACTTAACTAGTAATATATTTATAAATTGTCACTTCATAAATGGGAAATAAAAATTAAATTATGTCCCAAAATTTTAAATAAACATTTACACACAAATTAAATTCATATTCAATATTTTCCTCAACTAACAGTTTTTGTATTAAATAAAAACTAAAAAATCAAGACACTGAAAATATTGTTTTTGAAAATCCAGAGAGTCGGAGATCGCGACGTGTCCGCTCACTGAGAGTCGTGAACTACCCGCTCGCCACGAACGATCGCACGATACTGACTGAATGAGCGGCAGGGGAGCCGGGGAGAGGATCGGGTCAACTAGTAGTTCCTCGACACGCCGCCGCGGCGCCACTGACACCTGTCACTCCGTCGGTGTTGTGGCACCGGGCTATGTCACAAGGGTGCAAATATGTCCCAACACTATACTGCGTATACATCTGCAGCATCGAGTAAGTAAAAAGTTCTTACAATGAAAAGTTTTCCACCGGGAATTCCTGGAAGGAAACGCATCAGCTGTAGAGAACAGAGGAAGATGGGAAGTGGGACGTTAACGGTAGCTCTGGTTTCGCAGTTCCAGCAAGCGTCTGCATCCGTCGAGACTACACTGCCGGCAATGGCAACTTGACGGCTTTCTGGAGAAATTTGATTCATCCTACTAGCCGTCCACCTGTGAGAACATTCTTGTAAGGCTTAATTGGTCTTTTGCCTATCGAATTCAAATATATATATATATATATATATATATATATATATATATATATATATATATATAAGAAAATAAAAAATATCAAATATACAGAGTAAGCCTAGTTTATTGTTTTTTTTTACTTTTTTAATAATTGTCATAAAACATTTAGACAGAGAAGCTACCGTATGTTAACTCGAATTGCCAAAAATCATGCTATAGTATTATATCATTGATATACTATAAAATATTTTTATTTTGAATACGCCACACAAGGAAAATCCAGCCATGCAAGGAAAGAATAGTTCATTATAGTTCAGATAGTTCATTATACGATTTTTCGTTTCTTAATGTTTAACTTCAAATTTAAAAACATTATTTCCTCAAAAATATTAGAACAATGTACACGTAGTAATAAAAAAGAATTATTGATTTCCACATAGACTAAAAGTCCATTCAGTCTCTACGCTGTTTAACTTACACACTAATGCTCTTATACGATATATTTATACACTTTTATAAATGTTTACAATAAATACATGATACAAAACCTTCTTGGAATAATATAATAATTTGATCTTATATCAAATAAATAACAATATTTTCTTCATAGATAATTATATTGCTACATTATGAAAAAGGTATGAATAAACATTGAAATGGTATGAAAATCTATTGGTTATGTGTTTATACTGTAAAGAGGTAAACAACATATCATACTTAAAACCGACCGCTATATATTTATGATATATAGTACACATATCCCAGGATACTCAAAAGCGAAAAATCTTCTGGGTCTTAGAAAATAACCAATTTATTTGTTTTAATACGGACGATATTAAAGCATAATTAGTTTTAAAAAGAAGAAGGTTTTACCTCAAATGAAAGGAATATGGATATAAATAAGCTGATTAATTGTTTTTCAATTGTTTTAAATTGTCTGCAACACTTACTCAGTTCTATTGGGGAGTTTTCTTTCCATCCTTAATAAGCCATGTAAGTTATTGCCAAACAAATTAAAATCTCACTATTTTACAAAATTAGTCAACGAGAAGGAAAACCAACACAATTATGATGAAATTGATGCAGTTGACTCAAGTGTTTTAAGAGTGCTTAAGATAGTTTTAGGTTATCATTATGATAATACCTTGGTTGACATTCATGTGTACGTTTCACTGTCAGATAGTAGACCATTAAATCCAAGTGTTTGTTTATTACGTGCTCAACTGAGAAGCAGTGCAGTGCTGGGAATTGAGTGAGTGAATACAACGAGCTTGCAAGATTTGCATTGACACACTGATACAGGTTATTTCATTCAATTTCTTTTATGTTCAACCTCTATTTTTGATATATAAATGTAACGTGATATCTTGTCTTTTAACGATGAAAGTTTCATGAATTAATTTACAAGGCCTATAAATAAATGTTAAACCACATGTCAATGTTAATTGTATTCTAACAGTCCTGATATCAAATGAGTTAGCTTCATAATTTTAATTTATTAATATTAGTTTATGTAACGATTGCATTTTGAAGGATTAAAGTCAAGAGTAAGATGTAAGTTATAACCACACAGGCGAAACAAGTTTTTCAAATATCTCACTAGAGGCTTAAAGACTGAATACAATCATTGCGCACACTAATTTATCTACTAAAAACTAAATTTTTGTATATCACAGAAGTAAATCTGTCAAAAATGTACAGGTTAAAAGCGGTCACCAATCGAACTCGTAGCTACACAGCTAAATGTCGCTTGCCCTAATCGTCGTTTTAACTCGCATTTGATCATAATCTTTTGAGGTTATAGTCCAGTAAATTTGTAAAAAAGGTCAAACAAATTGATTTTTTTTTGTATACATTATTGTATTATGGTATACAGGTATTATTGTAAACATAACGGTGATGAATGTTACGGTATATAATACGTAAAGGCGTCTTAAAATCGGCGAATATTTTTTTATATAAATGGATATTTAATTTAGAAGGTAAATGCTAAATGTTAACTTAATAAAACAATGCGTAACATAAATTAAAATTATTAAGGCTAAAAAAGTAAATGGTGAATAGCGACTTAACAAATCCAAAACAAAAAATAGTTTTACTTAACATTCTAAAATTATTTTTTACTATAGCCAATCACAGAGTTTCGTGACACACTGTGTTTACCATATTTTAAACAATACTTCTGTTTGTTAACATTTTTTTGTGTTGCGGTAATTTCTATAGTGGATCATGACATTGTTTTCCATACATTTATCTAAACACGTGTAGTACAAATTCAGATGTACAGTTGGTAACTGAATGGTGATACAATTTTTATTACGTAAATAGGCAATAACTGAATAGCTCACTCAATTAAGGTCGATAAAACAGTTATAGAAAGAATTAAATACGACAAACTAATAAATAATTGAGTAAACTAAATTGCACAATTTTTCTGAAATACTCACAGGGCCGCCGAGAGGGGGGGCCAGGGGGGGCAGTTTGCCCCGGGCCTCAAGAGACAGGGGGCCTCATCTTCAGGCGCTTTTTTTCTATCTACGGTAGCAAAATTTAATTTCTGCATAGGCTATGTAGCAACACCATGTATGTTTGAAGACCTATAAAAATCTTCGAACCGTAACAAAGTATAGCCTAAGACCTTATATACAGCCCTATCAGTCTGTATTATGAGTCTCCGTGGTTTGCTCTGTGCCGGGGAACAGACGCCGCGCCGGGCCGGTAGTATTTGACTGCTATACCACTGCAAAAATATTATATTTTGCAACTAATCCTTCACGGCTTCCACTAACATTGTCTGCGTTTGTTCGTCCAAATATATAATATAAAAGTGTCTTTTAATAATGTCATAAATGAATTTGCTATATTAAAGGCAAGAAAGAAACTTTTGCGAGTTGGTTAGTTTTTGTGAACGGTACTTTGTTTTGCTTAAGAACCAACACTGAATTATCTAATGGCTTAGGAGTGAAGTTGAGGGTTAGTCTCGAGTAAATAGAACCTTGGTAATTCTTTCAATTTTATAAATTAATGATAAAGCAAAATCAACTACTGTAATTATAAGTTCAAAAAGCGTTTAATAAACAAAAAATGTAATTAATTACCAATTTTAAAATAAAATGCATTTTTATAATTTTCCCTGTAATCCTAGTCATTTCAAAATACTCAAGTTAAGCCTAAAACCACTTGGTAGCTCTCCAATAAGCACTCTCGAACCCAGCCAAAGTGCAAGTTTGATCAAATTATTTCATGTAGGCCTACTGTGAACCAGAACCAGGTCTACATTTGTCCTATCTATATCTTAAAATAATACAAATAAAATATTTATGAATCACTTCAGAAAAGAAAGAAAATTGTGGGCATAGATACAAAATAAATATCCAAAGAAATAAAAAAAAATGTGTAGCCTATATTGCATCTGGTTCGAACACAGACGGCGACGGGAAGGGATGCACCGAGGGGGGCCTCACACCGGAACTCTGCCCCGGGCCACAAAAATTCTCTCGGCGGCCCTGAATACTCACGGTTAACGAAATCTAAGTAAAATATAACTGAAATTTGTTTTTGAATGTATACCTTACGTATACTATTTTATTTACACATACACTATGAACATAACTTCGTGTTATTTTAAAAGTGTGTTTAACTAATAACAATTAATTTCAGGATCAGCCTTAATCTACATGACAGTCCTGTTCGTGCTGACTATCCTTCTAGTAGCTGAAGTACTGGAGAGCGCCAGAATTCTAGTGCTACAGCCGACCCCTGCCAGGGGGCACAGTACGGTAACAGAGCCTCTGTTCGAGGCACTAGCCGCTAGGGGGCACCACCTGACAGTGGTAACCAGCTACCCCCACCACCCACCCCTGCCAAACCTGGAGGAAATCGACGTCTCCGAAGAAACCCTGGTCAAAAGATGGCAAAGCAATGTTACAGTGAAAACCATCAAAGACAATATGCCCAATCAATGGAAATCTCCTCCATTTATGAACGTTAATGAACATTTCGAATGTGAGGTGTTGTATTCCAGTGATAAAATAAAAACACTTTTACAATCTAATGAAACATTTGACTTAGTTATCACTGAAATATTTACAAACGACTGTTTTGCGCCTTTCGCGTTCAAGTTTAAAGCGCCCCTGGTGTCCGTAGTGACTAGCTGCGCCTTCCCCTGGACGGGGGACCGCGTGGGACTCCCCGACAACCCTGCGTACATACCCAACTACTACGTGGACGTGGGCAACCACATGAGCTTCACAGAGAGGATCTACAACACTCTATTTTGGATATACACGAAGTTACTATACAGGTACAAATTCATTCCTAGAGCACAAGTATTGGTAAACAAATATTTCGATGAGAAGCTGCCTCCAATCACTGAAATTGTTAAGAACACTTCGTTGATTTTGATAAACAGCTACTTTTCACTGACGTACAGTCGACCACTTCCACCTAATGTGATAGAAGTAGGAGGAATACATATAAGAAATTCTTCGAAGACGTTACCAAAGGTAAGTTTTATGCGTGAAACCCCAAATTACACATTTTGCACCCTAATTTTGGATTGTATTAGGATGTAAATATTCATTAGGATGTAATTGTCAGTGTCATTATACCAGCACTCATAAGGCGTTTAAATTTTGTTGTGAACAGTTTATCTCTCAATCTTATTTATTAAAATACAATGAGTTGTATTTAAATTAGGGATAAAATTTAAAAACATTTCTAAATTAGTATATAATTTACGTACTTACTTGTATACTTGTATATATATACCACATGAAGCTGTGAGGCTTTTGTGGTCAGTTTTACTCTCTTTTTCTTGTTTGATTTTCTTTAAAAAATTCCTCCAAATAGTAGTAGGGTTTTTTCTAATAGGTTGTTTCTAGGTCTTTTCCTGAAATCCGTGGGGTTGCTGTAGCTTCTTATTTCTTCCAGCAAGTGAATGTAGATTTTGTTTGAAAAGTATAAAAAGCAGAAATATTTCACAGTACACATTCTATCAAAATAATAATTGACAGTTTTAGATCAGTTGTAAAACTTATAGCATTAAGAGTCCACGGTAGTTTAATAACTTTAGTTGCGTTACGAATAAAAACGACCAAACATCTCACAAATTTTAAATCGGTTCAGATATATTTTGTTCTAAGTCGGCTACTATATTTTTTTATGTAAGCTGACAAAATCATTATATAATATTTAATTACAAGTTTTATGGAGATTTTCAGATTACTGTAAGTAATGTTCGTAATAATGCATCTATGATTAACTTTTTATTTCAATGAAAATAAATAAGAACATTCAACACAAGAGTACATAAATATGTTCATTGTTTAAAAATTCATTACTAACACCGTAATACAATAATTATCAATTTTTACATTCAATACCTAATAATACTGATAACGAACGATAAAAAACTTGTTAGTCAGAGAAGGTTACATGAATGAACCTCTTCAATGAAGTGTTATTATTTATTAGGTTAACATTTTTTTGTTGTTTTTGTTTTTTAAGAGTAAGTACTTTACAGATTTTAAATAATTCAATTGTATAAATACGTTTTAAGACAATAAGGAACATATTCATACATCAGATAACTTTTTTTACATTTATATATAACATGGTACTAATAAACATATATAATAGAACAGCTAAATAATAAGTTGATTGATTGATTAATTAATTTTTATGATGTATATTTTTTACAAACAATACATCGATTTTGTACTTAAAAAAAACGAGTATTTACTACTTCATCCATCGTTAATAATTAATCTCCATTACATGTATAACGGTTAAATTATGTCAAGGAAAAGAATTAAATGTAATAACTAAAAGTTTCCAAATAAATAGAACGAGTGGTTTTATTTTGCTTTTATAGGGCAGTAGGTTATTTAAAAATACACTTTTAATGTACCACTTTTTTGTGTAAAAACTACTATTATAAAGCTTGAAATTTAAGTGATACAGTTAGACATGATACATTATAGTACAATGATAAAAATACAACATGAAAAGTGTTTAGCATTATCGGGAATGAATAAACAATGAAGTGCCTAGTTATCATTGTATTACATTTGGAATATTCTAGTTTTGCTTTGACTTAAAGGTCTAAAATATAGAAACATTTTTCATGACGAATTTCAGGATCTGCAAGAGATCCTGGACAAATCTTTTCAAGGAGTGGTTTTTGTGAGTTTCGGATCCATGGTGCGGGTCTCTTCTCTACCAAAACACGTCATTACGACGTTCTTAACGTCATTTTCGAAGATACCTCAGACAGTGATCTTGAAATACGAAGAAGACTTAACTGACGTTCCCAAAAATGTAATTCTTAAAAAGTGGCTTCCTCAACGGCAAATGATAGGTAATCAAAAATAATTCTTACTATGCCAATTATACAATGACGGTGTTAATTATTTTCAGCAGTTTATCTACTGCAATAAGCACCAGGTACAAGATACTGCATATCTTGGTGCAATAAGCGCACATAGTGATATTACAAGTAAATCATTAATGAGGTACGTTATTAAACCATCAAATAAAAGCCTGTTGCATTAATAGTTCATAACGATATATGAGTCACTTTATGATACAGATTATAGACCAACGAGAGCTCGAAATTTCACGAAAGTAATAAAGAATTTTCGCAACATACGGCAAATCTTATACGGTAAACGCTAAACGCTATTTTTAAGTTGGCTAATTTACGTACATTACGTTACGCAGGATAGTTCAACTGTATGAATGGTGTCTAATAGTTAATATTGATCACTTTTCAACGGGCTTTTGTACCTTCAAGCAGCATAAGTACCTAAATCCGTCATTATTTAAATAGCGTTTAGCGTTTACCATATAAATTTACTGTATGTGCAAAAACTCTCTAAATTACGCAATTTACACATCAGTTGATTGTTCCATTACTAAGGTTTAGGGGTGCACTCTACCTCGCCGTCAAAATCGTCGAGCGAGATTGTTAACTGTAGCTATGCGCGGAATGTCACATTTTGGAAAATATACTACGGATGATTTGAAATTTTGTTACTTTCATGTTTGTTTTCTTTCAGTGCTAAATCGATCAGTGGTCTAATAACGATGTTTTTGAAATTGCAGGCCTTTGGCATCTCCCTTCTTGCATCGTTACCTTTAAACTTAATACCTATCTTATTGAAGATTCTTGTTCTTGAGATTATATTTTACGCACGAATAATTTTGTTAGTTCTGTAAAAAAATTTCATTGTTTTAAAATTTAATTCAAACACGCTTATTTCAACATAATTAGCAAGCACCCTGCTTAATAAAATACATTAATATAGAAATTTTAAGGTTAAAGCGGGGTACAAAATTATTTTCCGAAAAGAATGACAGTACTTAAAATATTTTGCACACAAATCTTAAATTATTTATAAAAATCGAACTAATCTAATATTAGATACATAACTCAGTACGAATTTGGAATATTAATATGACGAGTCAGACCTAGGACAACTTTAAAACTGGTTTTGCTTAGTGCGAAGTTGACATTGGATACAGCAAATGAAGTTGTCATAACATGTGGTGAGTTTTCGGTTGTCCACTATGACAATTTCCCTTCCCTCACGATCCATTCATGTTCTAGACAGCATGTTCTAGTTTATGTCATCAGGAGGACATGAAAACCTCTAGCTGAGGAATATGAATGGACAGTCGATTGGTTGGCCAAAGCGGGGTCCGCCTGAAAATCAGTTGGGAGAGGAGCACAGCGTTTTGCTCATTCTCATCCTCAGAATAAGCGAAAGGCCGTCTGATGACCCTCAGATTCTTCAATATCTTCCTTCAATATCCCGTTATTCCGGGGTCTTGGGCAAAATGCCCATTAGAGGTAGACGTGACGCTTAATTGTTCGGCCGGGGTCTCCTTATCCACCAATAACAACAACATGACGAGTCAGTTTTACTACTTAGACAACAACTTTATTTATGAAAGACTGGATTTTTGGACCAAAAAGTTCAACGAGTTTGACATGTTAACTGCATTTCTGTGACAGAACACAAGAACGTGAAGGCCGCTCTAATCCACGGTGGTCTGGCCAGCACTACAGAGGCAGTTTACTTCGGAAAGCCCATCATTGGGGTGCCTGTATTCTCCGACCAGTTCCTAAATCTCAAGACTATAAGCCGTCTAGGCGCTGGAGTCATGTTAGACTTAGATGACATAACAGAAGAAAAACTCGACTCTGCTCTGCATCAAGTACTCAATGACCCCAGGTAAAGTTTGTTTTCCCTCAGAATTTTTAGTTTTATACTTAAAGAAAAATTAAAAACGGTAGCACCTGTTATAGAAAATTAAAAGAACGATTTGTTTGTAGGCACCTTACTCAATAACCTGGCCTAGTCACTTACCCCAGGAGCGCCGGAATTCTACCCCCGGGAAAAGTACCCCCATGAAAAAACTATACGTCATTTTGACGTCACAGGTATGGGGGTAGTTATCCGGCCGCAAACTTTTGAGGAGAATACATTACACTCTACTTCGATCGATGGTTACGCTTTTTATAATTTATTTCTATAATGAACAATTTAAGCCATATTTTGTTTAATAGAGGTGAAAACTACCCCCGGAACTCTACCCCCGGAATAAAACCCCCAGCAAAACTACCCCCAGGAAAACTACCCACGGAATTCTACACACACCAAAACTACTCCCAAAAATAAAACTCGTGTCTACAAAGACTGAATCCTTGATGTGGCTTTAATAGCTAATTATTCTTCATCAACTTAATTTTATAAAAATGTTTGTACTAGCTAATTTTATGGTAGTAGTCACTTGAAGACATAAGCCCGGGTTCATGTTACTTTTTTTGTTTTTAGGTCCCTTTTGAGCTCTATCAAGCTACCATAAAATGAATATGATTGATTGAAAAATGAATGAGTTATTTGTATAAAAAAATCTGTTGAATATTTAATATGTGAGGGAGGTAGGAGGTAATAGGGGTGTCCGCAGTACAACAATAGGCTGCATTAATAATAATATTCGTTTACATTTCAGTAGTTCCTGTTAAATTAATTTTTAACATAAACATCTGATTAATTTTTATTATGATTCACAAAAATAGTCCATTGAGAGTTTACATATTGTTGCAAAATTTATTCTTAAACACATTTTTATACTGTATTACACATGTTAAACAAACAAAGAAAGAAAGAAAGAATATTTATTTCTCAAACTGCTTCACAATAACACAAAGTATTTTACATAACCACATATGAAACATAACCACAAATGAAAACATTGCAGAGCGAGAGGGGGTGAGGGGGACAAGCTGTTAAAATTTCCATCAGACTATTTTCGTGCATCCTACTATAGTACGGTACTGTATTCCCCATGTTAACCTCTTGGACAAAAACCTATCTTTAAGGGTTGTCCGGTCCTTCGAAATAGACCCAAAATATAAAACCTTGTTGAAAAATTACGAAATGAGACGAACTTTTTACATCTCTAATGTTAAAATTGGCCAAGAAATTAATAAGGGAGTTGGGTTACATAAGGAAGATTCACGTAGGCCTACATACGGAAATACGTCTGTGACTTAGCCAAAATGGAGCCAAAAGTCAGACAAGAACTTCAACAGAAAAAAAAACGTAAATTTGTATATAAAACTATAAAAGACAAAGCCCTCACTGACTCACTCATAATTAATTTTCCAACTTCCCAAGTAGGTAGAAGGCTGAGATTTGATACACTGATTCTATAGGTATTACAAATAAGTAGTTTGTATCCACATTTCTCTATGGAGCTCCACCCCAAACGTCTTCAAAGTTACCATGTTATTCTAATTCAGATATTATGAAAGCAACAATTTATGTATTGAAACTTAGATTTAGGAATATTAATTCTATAAATAGAGTTCTCATCTAAAGGATTGAGGGAAGATTGGTAATATAAAACTAAAACATATTATATAGCGTGACGGAGAGTGGATTGTGAGCAAGATCACCTGAAGGGCAAGTGGGATTAATTAAAAATAACATATAATTATAATATATAATAGAAATTGTTAAAATACCAGAACACGTACATAAAATACCAGTTGTTAAATACTATAGAAGTTTTGTACGTGGGAGTACTTTTCTGGGGGTAGAATTCCCGGTCTAATCCAATGTTGGTAGTTTTGTGGTGGGTAGAATTGCTGGTGGTAGAATTCCAGGGGTTGTTTTCCGGGGGTAGGATTCCGGGTCTAGTACATTGGGGGTAGTTTTTCTGGGGGTAGTTTTGATGGGGGTCGTATTTCGGAGGTAGAAATCCGGCTAGTGTTTGGTTTGCTATAATGTTAATTTAGAGCATCCAAATTAAATAATAATGTATTTATAAAACTGGGGACACTTTTCCCAACAGCAAAAATCCATGCCACTTTAAGCTCCACCCATCGTGACCTCAAAATGACGTAGCGTTTTTTCTTGGGGGTACTTTCCAGGGGGTAGAAATCCGCTACCCTTTTCCCCACATTGGCCAATTTGCCATCTCTCCCCTACCAAAGGTAAGATCAAATAATATGTAATATTAAAGTTCATAAAAATAAATTACAAAATTAATTACCTACACAAAAATATTAAGAATGTAATCAAATTAATTTCTGTTAAACACTATTTGTACTGGATTTTATTGAGTGAAGTGGCATTTCAAATGTTTACAGATAACGATAACATAACAATCAAGTTGATGAAATTCCTAACAGATATTAAATTGGCAGATTTAGATAAAAACTATAAAAAATCCTTAATATTGGCTTGGATATTTTTTACCTTTTCATACAAAATATGTAAAAACTTTACCTACATATACAAAGTAAGACTGCACTATTCGGATTATATCATACTTGGAAAGTTTGTACATTTCCAAATCATACAGTAGGTCTATTGCAATATTGATTTACAATTTATTTATTTATGAATCCCATCGTACTTGTTGATCTACAGTATATACTTAATCTATATCTTGTTGGTCTATAACTTAGACCTGTGTTTTTATTTTAAAAACATAAAATCATCAAATAATAGAGAATATAGCTCGTTAGTCCTTTTCAGGTTTGGTTCTTGAGCCAGGCAGCTGTCGCAGCAGATCCGGGACAGGCCGATGCCAGCCTTGCAGACCGCGGTCTTCTCGACTGAGTACGTCCTCCGGCAGAGGTCTACCCCCAACTATGGCTTATGTCCGTGGACGTCATCCTAATTGTGCCTCTGATCCAGGTACAGTACGAGGGCCAAGCAGCTCTCGCAGCAGTTCCGGGACAGGCCGATTCCAGCCTTGCAGACCGCGGTCTTCTGGACTGAGTACGTCCTTCGTCACCGTGGCGCCCCTCACCTGAGACCGACGTCCGTAGACCTCACAATCTGGCAATATCTCCTGCTGGACGTCACCCTCGTGGTGCTCGCAGCCGTGCTCTCGCTCTCTTACTTATCGTACTTCCTTATCTCTGCAGTACTGAGGGTAATGGTTAGGAGAAGATTGATCAAGTCAAAAAAGACGGACTAGAGTTATTTATTAGTTTTGGGAAATTACTCTTAATTTTTGTATGATAAAGAAGTGTATATTATAAGCCCTTTTCGCATATTTATAGTCCGTCCACCCAGCCATGGCACCTGACGGATTAGAAGAAGGGTGACTCTCGGACGCGCACTCACAAGCGCCCGGGTCCGACACCCCAATGCCCACGCGCAGGTATGGCAGTACTGCAGCCAATACATAACTGCTAACTTTTTTATGTTTGACTTCCAAACAAACAAATTTTCATTTTTGTCTTTAGCAGAAAATTCTGAAAAAAATGAGTATAAACACTACATTGTTTTTGTAACTGAAATTATATGTTTTAGGGCTCCGGTCTACCCGAGCCCGAATGCCGCCTCGTGTCCGCGGCCGTAGTGCTAGGTGAGTTTTATGGATGCAGAGGTTTACGGGAGTCGTGTTTTAAAAATAACTAATTAAGATAGATATTGGCTCTTAATTTTTTCTAAAAGTACCAAGACGGATCTTGTCTTCTGTGTTTTTAGAATTTATAAATAAAATTTATAAATTCAGTTATAACTGTCTAAAATCATTTTTTTTTCTAGTGGCAAGTTTTATACATGCAGAGGTTTACGGGGATCGTGTTTTAAAACTGACCAATTAAGATAGAGATTGGCGCTCAACTTTTTCTAAAAGTAGAAAAATTATCTCGTCGGCTATCTCTTTAGAATTTAAAAATAAAATTTCTAATCTTAGCTATAACTGACTAAAATTATCTGTTTTTCTAGATGCACATGTAAGGGGTTTTTTTAAGAATCCTGTTATATTCTGCTAAATGCAGCCTAGAGCTTTAAGCTAAGGTGTCATATGAAAGAAGAATAACGGTGCTAAATATCCTTAGTTACACTTTAGTAATCTCATTTTGGTAGTTTCGTCAAAACTAATTGAAAACTTCAGTTAAAAATTGAGAAAAACAGAAAATTTTAGACAGTTATAGCTGGAATTAATTTTTTTTATTCTAAAAAGATAGCAGACTAGATCCTTTTTCTACTTTTATAAAAAGTTAACAGCGAATCTCTATCTTAAGTGCTTAGTTTTAAAACACGATCCCTGTAAACCTCTGCATTCATAAAACTCAAAAACAGATGATTTTAGACACTTATAACTGAAATTGGAAATTTTATTTAAAATTGTAAAAACATAGCCAAAGAGATCCTTTTTCTACTTTTAGAAAAAGTTAAGAGTCAATATCATCTTAATTGGTTAATTTTAAAACACGATCCCCGTAAACCTCTGCAGCCATCAAACTCGCCTAGCGCCACGGCCGCGCGAGGCGGCATTGGGAATTATTGTTCGGGCTCAGGTAGACTTTAAGGTAATTATTATTTGAGTTGGTAATGATGATTTGAGTTCAGCATTTGTACGTATGAAGGTTTGTTTCGAAACATTGCAGGCTGTTGACACGCTTTTGAGTACTTTTCTTATAATAAGGGCCCCATACTTCCATTTTCTCAATAAAAATAATGTAAAAATAATAAAAACAGATTTTAAACAGAAGCGCTCATGACTGACTAATGGTTGTGACGAATAGTTTAATGTACAAAGAGAATAGTTCGAGGTTATTTCAGCAGATTATGCGTTCTTGTTACTCGTGATTACAAATTGTAAACATTTAGGCCTACTGGAAAGCAATAATGGGATTTTATTTACGTTGCAATTACTGTAAACCTACTTAAATTAACGCATACTTCCGAAATACACTTTAATTAATTATTTTTTTACTCTACTAGGTCTAAACCTTTTATTCAGACTTCAACTACAATACAGTACTTAACCTGTGATCAATACTGTATGATATTCGGTTTTAACGCAAAAACAAAGTTAAGCCGTTTTCATGTAAATATTATCATAATTACGTCGTGTTTGGTATCATTCTCTTTGAAATTAAATGAAGATTCCAAATATAACACTATTATATTATTATAAACACATATTACGGAATTAACAGTTCTGTACTGGACCCCCCAGTGTGTGACTCATCTACCTGCCGGGCGGGTCGGCTGCATTTGTGTGCGTGTGTGAGTAAGGGTTCTATAATCCGTCAGGTGCCATGGCTGGGTGGACGGACTATAGTATTAAACTAAAGTTAAATTTGTTTTCCCAAGTCGTGGAAGATAGTCAGAGTGGGTTTTTATTTATAGTATTGATAATATTAAGTAGTAGAGAAGATCATATAGTATTGAAAGTAATAAGTTTTATAACCAATCTTTAAAAAAATATATTAAGCAAGTGTGATTTTGTACTATAAATATAACTGTTTCCAAAATTCATATTTAAAAAATTTTCTTTTATATTCAGACTTGTTCTTATATTTTTTATTTATTTAGAAAGCGTTATGAAAAAACTTAAACACATATAGAGTATTGAGTGTAATATAAAAGTCCCAAAGTTTTAACATACTTTTATAGAATTATGTGGACTGGGTTAGTGGGCATATCCTATAGTGATCCAACCCATTCATTTCAAGGAACATAATATGAATATAATAAAAGAGCCACTGTCACTCGTGTACATGCCTGCCTCCTAGTCTCTACAGAAGTAAATTTCAAACATGAAAAGTGTTACATAGAAAAATAGAGAAAAGGTTAAAAGATGGAATAGTTTTTTATTTAGTTCAATTTAAGAAGTTCATTTAGCGAACCTTGCCATAGTATTTACTCATTGATTGTATGAGTGAATTAGAATTCAGTCAAAGAATAATTATTACATAAATACCTGCTAAGTATTTATCTTTCAAATGATTTTATTACCATCGTACTATAGATCAGATCATATTTTTATGTTGTTTGTTATCAAATAAAGATTTTCATCTACTGAGCGATGATTGAATGAGAAGAATCCGTATTCAGAGCGCGTACTGTGCTTGTGGGTCTTTTTAACAACAAATCAGTGACCCCTTGAACTCGAAGAATTTTAGACGCCCACCATACGTAGACGTATCAATGAGTTAACTAGTTTTTATGTATACAACTTAACTTTCAGGATATTAAAACTTCCACGCCGTTTATTGTTTATGTATTTGCTCATTTTGATAAATTTATGTATTAATAATTGTGTTTTCCTCAATGTTTAAAGTTCTCAAAAACAGTTCCAGTTTAAAAGAAGGGTTCAAAGTCAGATTACAGCAATGATTGCCCTGTGTCAATTATCCCTGTACATTCAAAAGTGTTTGAAGTGTTACTAAATAAACAGATAGTTGATTATTTTGAAAGTAACAACCTGTTCTCAAGTAGCCGATTCGGTTTTATATCAAACAAAAGTCCTGCTATAATAGATTTTATGGTAGTATATATAGCTTAGATTCAAAATATAGAATCACAGGATATTTTTTTGACACGTCGAAAGCCTTCAACACCCTCGTTCTGTATTTTTTGATAAGCTGAAATTTTCTGTTTGAGCAGCAGTTGTTACAATCAGTTGAGTCTTACTTGTCAAATAGATTTCAGTCTGTATGTTGCAATGGTGTCTTTTCACCATATTTGCCTGTGAGTACAGGAATTCCACGGGGATCTATTTTAGGTCCGACAATGTTCATAATCTATGTTAATGGCTTAACTGTATCTGTTGATAGTAACAGTGTATTTTCTTTTATGTATGCAGACGATTCAGCAGCTCAAACTGTTTGTAAAAATCCGATAAAAAAGGAGCATCAGATTTCAAAATATAATTCGGTGATCGATGATTGGTCTGCTGCTAATGTACTGTGTTTAAATAAGGATAACACCCAAACCTTGGAATTTAGTTTTAATGTTAAGAACAGTGTTGATAGTGTCAATATCTTGATTTTTTCAGTAGTATAATGTTAAGGGGAATTTTCACATAGAATCTTTTTGTAAAAAAGTTTCTTCTGTAATTTCTCGCTAAGGAAATTTAAATGTATTGTAACAATAGAAGTATTAGTATTAGTGTTTACTATGCTTATGTACAGAGTCATCTTATGTATTGCATTTTTGTGTGGGGCAATGACAGTAAAGCTATAAACTCATGATTTTACAAAAGAGAGCGATGAGGGTTATTGCTGGGGTCCATTCTAGGTACCATTGTAAACCTTTGTTTAAGAAATTTAATGCTCACTGTTCCTTAATTGTTTATTTTAGAATGTGTTATCTATGTGAAGTTAAATTTCAGTGTAATACCAACTAATGACCTGATTCATAATCATTATACTAGATACCATGACCATTTCAGAGTAACTCAATGTAACTATCAAACAACTATTCGTAGCTCTTATGAATTAGGCATAAGACTGTATAATCTCTTGCCATGTAATAAAAATAAAAACTTAATTATGAGACTTTATAAACATTAAAAACTTATGCTCCTACAAATAATTGTATATTCAGCGCTAGAATTTATTGGTCATTGTAAGACTGATTAATTTATATAAATGTTATATTTTCTCATTCTGTACATGACGTTGTCATATACTGTTATTGATGTGTGTTGTGGCAATAAATGATTTGATTTGTTTTAATTAGCTCATACTGAAATATAAAGTACGCATAGTCATAGGCAAAATTTTTATGAGAAATCTAACAAACTCATTTGAGTTAAGTACATAGTTACAAATATGCACATATTTTATACAATGATAGGAAGGCAAAAAAATGATAGAACCAAACAACAAAATTATTTGTGGTACATATTTAAAATTAAAACAGACCTTTCGTCAAGTTTTTTCTAAGACCTCAACCTCGTAAATGGATGAGCACCAGATCGCGGGAGTCTATGTCGTCAGCGAATGAATGACACTTCCATTACAGTCGCGACGGGTTAGGTCGTTGACATTTAGCAGGAAAAGAATGGGTCCAAGGCTCGACCCTTGCGGCATGCCATTACCGACTCATTGTAATACAGAAACTTCATTTCCCTTATCGTTCGCAATGTGAGACCACCACGAAGAGGCTATGCGATATTGTTTTCGGCTTATAATGTACTGATGTTGGGGCGTCTTGTGGCTAAGTATTGTACTGTATTCAATAGTTGTTACTGGCAGGAAAAACCCCAGATTTTGATACGTTAAAAGGATTCTCTATGCTGTTTGTGCTGGCACTGAGTAAAATTATAAGCCTATTAATAAAAAAATATAATGCCATTGTAACAAACAATGATGTAATACAGAATGAATATTGTCAAATGAATAATAAAAACTCATAACAAATGGAATTGAGTTTTGTTTAAAAGGACACATTTTGGATCAATAATTTTTGCAATTAAAAACATCACATTTTATGAATAATAAAAAAAAATATTTAATCAACACAATAACTTACCAAAACGCCATGCATGCATACAAATAATTCACAGTTCAGAGCCACTCATTAAATTCGACAAGACCGAAGAATCTTTAGCTATGAAAACTCATAAATATGTGTGAGTATGGGACTTTATGCAACGTACTTTTCCTTGTTTGTTACCTTTTAAGTTTATGATAAATGGACTCTTGAATTGGAACGTTCATTTTAAATATTGACCTAGAAGATTTTTCTATTATTTTGTATGAATTAAACTAAATGTAATGAACCGTACTTTAAAAGTGTAAATTGTAAGAATTAATACCGGTGAGTATAAATAAATATGGCTAAAGAATAGTCAAGAGTAATGTTGAATTTTAGGTCCTATACATTATGCTTGGGATTTTATATCTTGTGGTAAAAAAAATATATATTGAAATGACAAATGTTAAGACTTAATATTGAATTTGCTGTTATAAAAAAAGTGTTACCACAATACAATGACTTATTAAAAAAAAGTAAACAAACATTTGATCCTACAGTAATAAAACTTTGTTTGTTTCATTTGGTATTTCGGCAGTAGGTTATACCATGGCGTTTTTAAGAAATCATACTATTTTCTTATTAAGTTTAATTTATTATTAACTTTTAATGTCTTAACAAATTTTAGTAGCCCTAGTGATTTGTATACAGTCAGTAAAATGAAAATTTGTAGAGTAAACCTTTTGACGAATTAGCATAATTACAAAAAAAAAAGATTTTATAATTCTCGTTCAAATAATATATTTTCGTAATTACAAAACAAACATGCTCCACATCACAGAATCTTTGGTAGTTGCAGATTCTGCCGCAAGAGACCGGGAGTTACGTATGAACTGCATTACCGACCGAGCATAGTAACAAACTAATACCGGCCGAGTGTTATACTTTTAATGCGAATTTTAATAGGTTTTATAATTCAAATTTTAACAAACCAGAAAGAGTAGTAGGCTTTAATTTTATAAACAGTACCAGGCTAACCGGGCCCTGCTCGGTGTGTTAAATTTACTTTTGTTATAGTGTCCTAATAATCAGGCTTTGAAGTTTATGCCTACAACTGTATACCTTTTCATAGGTTACAGCTGTTTAAAAAACAATGCCTAGAACCAAATGCTTCTTTTACCCGTTTTTTGTTCATTCGTTGCCTTGATGGCAACCCATAAGACCAATGTAAAAAATTACAATTTTTAAAGTTAGTCGTAGTCAAAAAAGGATTTTCCTGGGGTTGATACTGTATCTAAACTTATTTTTTTACTCGCTAGATTTCGAGACCATGGGAAATCCATCGCCTTAGACACTGCTCGTATTATATTGTAGGATTTTGCACATCAGCTTGTTAAAAGGAATATTCATATCGCCGGACATACAAAGTGTCTGGAAATGATGTAAAAGTATTTCAGTAACAAAACTAAAACTTTGCAAATTGATTTAGGGTTTAAAGTATATTTACAAAAACAATCATTGGCGTTAAACCTTCATGAGGGTCCAATATGAGTAAGAAGAAAACCTTAAATGTAAACTTAGAACTTTATGTGCATCACATTAAAGGTCTTTATAAATAAATAACAATGCCGCAAACCCAACCTTAAAAGGACGACCGAATAAAAAAATGGAAGGGGGCCAAACTTTGGATTTAAATTATATTACTTAAAATAAAGAATGCCATAGCTATTGATATACTGGACCTTTAAGGTTGGTTTTGTGGCAAATTGCTCAGAATGCAAAGCCCTATAAAATAATATATCATTTTACGATAATAAAATGATATTTATGTAATATATTACGTTTAACACAAACGTAATATTGTATGTTTAACACAAATAATAAATCATTTTGACGTAGGCCAATGAAGTTTTCATGATGACTTATAATAAGGAAGTCTTGGTAAAAGCCTACGTCATATGATACATAATTTAAACTTGATATTGAAATGTGAGCAATTTGCCACATTTTACCTCAAAAGGTGGAGTGTATTTAGAGTTATTGCATTTTATGTTTTCTGCGGTATGATTTTACTGTATTGCAAAGATTGATCGCTTGTAATTCTTTAATTAGTAATACTTTTAAAGTAGGATTTGCGGCATTCTTCTCTGTTTATAGAGAACTTTTATTGAATATACATCTTGACCTATGCTTATATTTCAAATTTTCTCCTGATTCCTTGTGGACCCTTGAAGGTTAGAGGTTAAGAAGTATTTGGGAAGTACACTTTGAGACTTAAAGCCAGTTTGCAAAATTTCAGTTTTTTTATTTAATAATTTTTAGGGTATTAAACCGTTTCAAGACTTTTTTCTACCCTGTACCTCTAAAGCTTTGGGTCCGTTATGCACATTTACTGTTTTAATGCAAACCACAAATGTGCGACAAAGTATAAACTATTGATATAGTATCACTACAATATTCATGCATTAGTTATAAGTAATTTAATATGCGATAAAAACAACAGCATAAATTATTTTATTTTACTTTCAAATCATAATTAGGTTTTGAAGTAGAAAAATTTTTAAGAATTTGAATACTTGCATAGTTAACCGTACTTTTACCTGAGTGTAATGTATATTATTATTGCATATATATATATTTTTAACAAGTTTCGCATGAGGTGTAAATGCTTATTACAGTATAAAAATTGCATAAATAATATGAGTTGTTTTGTTTTTAAGCTTTGTGTTTTGAGCTTTGTTTTTTGTATTGGGTTTATATTTTAAAATATATGAAGTTTTACGAAGTATTGCGTAATTTAAACGAATGAAAGTATTAACATAATTTAACATTACACCAAATACAATTAATTATTACTATATAAATATTTTCAAGTATTGCTTTTGCCTATACTTCAATTAAAGATTTTAAAACCTTCCAAACAAACTAAGTATGTAAATTATCTACGTTGTGCAAAAATAAAAATATATGCACAAACTTAAAAAAGAACAATTGATTTTATAAAGTGAAAAGATAAAAAGTACAATTTACTATGTGTTAGTCTGTTAACACTGCAATATCATTTTAATATTTTTCATCAACCGTTAAGCGTGAGAAAAACACCAACAAAAACAAAACACAAATTTATAAAAAATGTATTAAAAGTAAAATCTCTTTTAAAAAAAGAAAGTTTGTTTTAATAAAGCTAATAATAAATGGACTATTCTTTGGGATTCAAATTTAGAAAATAGACCTTTGTTGCTTTTTATTTCATAAAACGAGATACAAACTCAATACACAATGGAGGCTGATTAGTGAGATAGAGAAGAGGACTCTTTTATGCAAGAAACCGTTTCTTTGTTGCACTCCCCCCCTCCTACTTCCCTAGGATTGCTTACATCAAACACTTTTTACTTGATTACGGCGTTGAAAGCTTTGTAAAGTTTAAAATCCGAGGCCAGTCGCTTTTTTAAATCTTCTAGGATGTTTGAACGAAAATATCATCATTTGGTTGGCTGTGAGATTAGTTTTGGGTGTTTTATACTTTGAGGATATAATCGGAAATGACATTTGTTTAGGCCATGAAAATGTAATTATCATGCATTATTTTCAATTCAGAAATGGATTACTCAGATGAACTTTCATTATACATTTATCTACTTTTTCATTTAAGTAAAAAATACTATAAACTATCTGAGTTCTCTCGACAGTACAAATAAAGTTTTCTGAAGTTGTACAAAAACTCATCAAAATGAGCAAAAATCCCGATGTATAGGTATATTTATTTATTTAAGTAAAAATCTTATAGCCACCCAATAAACTGATTTGTTACGTTGTAAACATATATCCATTTCGAGAGTAAATTTCAATTCGAATATAATTGACAAATTTTAAATTATTAATAACATAATATTAAAATTAATTTAAATTTGACTACGCCCTAGACGTCCTCATATACATATTTTTGATTGTATGAGTGAATTAGAATTCAGTCAAAGAATAATTATTTAATTATATGTCATTATTATATTATGACATATAATATAATAGTAATACAGGAATATAATATAATAAAATATAATATAATAAAAGGAATGTTAATCTTGTTATTCTTATGGAAGAAACATTTTTTTTATCGTAACATATACTGTAATTACGAGGTGGCACGTGCGCAAATTGCGCATTTTATGATTTTGTCTGAGAGAAACTAACCTAAAGTACTGTATGTTGGTTATGAAGTTACAGAGATCTATTTTTGTTAATAATCTGACTTGAAAATTCGTCTGAAAGTAATCAGCTGTTGAGTTCAATTCACATTTACAATTACAATTTACAATTACAAGTTACAATTCACATTTACAAACATCGTACAATGAAAGTTGGTCAACACTTTTAAGCGCCCTCTAGAAATAAATCAAAGGCACGGGGGGTGAAGCCCGAAACGATATGACCTTCTTAATTACAAATCGCCCACGTGCTATATCCTAAGCTTTAAAATGACACCTGAATCTTAAAAATTTGTTCAGTAGGTCGTGAGAAAAAGGGACGTAACAGACGAAACCCTTATAGAAATAAGAAGATGGGAATTAGGTTTGTTTACATCTCCAACATGATGATTCAATGGACCCGTTCACGTTTATCCACCGCAAAAGATTTTTGTTTACGTTTTGCCAATCACGTGACTAATTCCAGATATTTTATATGTTGGATTTGTCATGTGATAGGCAAAAACAAAACAAACCGCTTTGCGGTGGATGCTCGTGAACGCCCTCATTCAAGCAAATGTTTACAGCCATGTAAGTAACCCGCTGTGAGATTTAATGTTTATTTAAGTTTGTCATTGTCAAGATTTATATTTTGATAGAGCGATGTACAAATTTTATTTATAGGCTACGCCTTGGTACAAATTATCTTTAGTGGGGTGTGATTTGGTTATACGAGCTGCACTCGTATTAAGTGCAGTTTACTTGATTTCTTATTTTATTACTATATACACTTTTACTGCTCATAGGTACTAACAAACGGTTTTGCAAATTTAGTTTTTAAAGCACTTTAGGGCTCCGTCCCACTGAAAATTACTTTAGGCCTTTGCCGGGTTGAAATTTTTGACATGGACGTTCCTTTTTGCTCATGGATGCTCATTAAGAAACGGTTTTGCAAATATAGTTTTCGAAATTTTTTAGGGCTCTTCCCAAAGAATCTCATAATTACTGTATAGACTACGAGTTGAAATTTGACGTGGACGATTCTCTTAGCTCATGGGTAGGCTACTATTTAAGAAACGTTTTGCAAATATAGTTTTTGAAGCACTTCAGGGCTCCGCCTCACTGGACTTCCGAATTACTCTAGGGCCTACAGGGTTAAAATATGATGGAGGATTCTCTTTGCTCATGGGTACTCACTAAGAAACGGATTTGCAAATAGAGTTTTTAAAGCACATTAAGGCTCCGCCCCTCTGGACTTCAAACTTACTTAAGGGCCTCCGCGGGGTTGAATTTAACATGGACGTTCCTCTTTGCTCACGAGTGCTCACTAAGAAACGGTTTTGCAAAATTTGAAAAAAAATTATTATAATTATTAAAAAATATTTAATAGTCTATAGTTTTCTAAGTTCTTTAGCGCTCTGCCCTACAAGACTTAAAAATTACTTTAGGGCCTCCGGGGTTGAAATTTGACATGATTGTTCCTATTTGCTTATTGGTTCTCATTAAGAAAAAAGTTTTGCAAAATTCCTTCAGATCTCAACTTACACTACTTTATTTTTTCAACGTCATTCTTAAGAACGAAGATTTTGTTGCTCTTTAAAAAGATTTTATCACCTAAAAAATAAATTCAATCACGTGCCAAGCCGTGACGGGAAACAGCTAGCTTAGTATAAAAAACAAGATAATGGCTAGTGGTTTAATGAAGCGTTTTATTACGTACATGTTAATAGGAACTTTTTGGCTTATGTTAATGTGTTGAATAAACTCCTGAATTATTGGAACGTTCTTTCCGAACACCATATATATATCGAGCTAAAAGAGTTTTATTGAATTCGTTGAACATCTTTAATGGGATAGAAATTTTTTTAATGGAATTCACTATTGGATTTATAATGCAAAAGAGAGTACCGGCCTAGTGGGTTTTAGCTACTTATAAAAAGTTATTTATACTTGGGCTTATTTGAATGATCTTCTTTGAAATGTAGTGTAGGTTATATTTAATTTTTTATCATTTTTTATGGTAAAACTATTAATTTATATTAATATAATACATAATAATACTAATTTCCTTTAAATACCTCTTAAACACTTAAATAAAAAATATATTTTTCATTATCTTTTTATAAATTGATTATACATTTAACCGTTTAAAAGAAAAGTTTAAGTGAATATTAACAAGTTATTCTGTGAAAGCAAAATTAAAAGTTATGGAGTTTTCTCTAACGAATATTTAAGACAGTTACTGTATTACTATTTAATTGTAGACCTCATGCTTTTTTCTAGAAGTTAAAAAAAGTTAAAGTTTGCATTTTAAATTTTTAATTCGTTTTTTTTGTTCTTCAGATAAATTAGTGCTTTTAGAGGTAAAACTATGAGGCAGACAATGTTGTGATAAGTACAGTAGAATTGAGTTATTCATTTAGGCGTTTACGTTTAGTGATTTATAGTTTGCAGTTGAAACACAAGTGCATAATATATTGTAATGAATTATTTCAGAGAGTTAGTGATAATTTCATAAAACTTTATACAATCAACCACTATTGTTTAACTGCTATTATTCTGTAGACACCCGCTATGTCCTGTGTGTATGATACACACTAGGTAATTTGGATGAGACCGATTACGTGAATGGTTTATATAACCGTATGAAAAGTTTACTTGAAACAAAACTTTTCCCATCTGAAAAAATAATCACTTCGTTTAGGGAAACACTTCTAACCACCTCATTCCATTAAATGTCTTCCGAATTATGTTGACAATAATAAACAATAACTTTTACTTTTTATATTATGTTAATAATTTTGCAAACTTGGAATAAATTATAATTATGATATAGAATAAGACAACGTACAACCAATAATAATGCATATGATGATATTCAGGGCGTTCGGAAACTTATTGTGGTGATACAATGGATTAAAATGAACAAAAAAATTCATGGGGTAAAAAAAGATATGTCCTAAGATATACCTTGAGCCGCTAGCCACTTGTTTTATTTATTTATTTATTTTTACACTCGATAATTAATATTTGAGTAACGGATTGGTGTATTAAGTTCATATTTTAAATGAACCTTTATCACACAAAAGTTCATTTCGGGAAAAGTATTTTTTCCGATGTGTATTTTCAAAATGGCTGTCATTTTAAGTGTTTAAAATAAAATTAGGATATCTTAAAACTAGTAAATTTTATCAAAACTGTATAAATAATAAAACAGTTGCCAAATTAAACTATCTAACTAATTGTGCTAAGGTTTAAGATCTGATAACAAATAACAGTTATTGCCTTTTTTCTACAAAAAAAAACATTGAATTTTCATTATAATTCGTAAACATTCATGTAACGATTCGGTTATAATTCACGATAATTAAGGTTATTTTAATAGAAAAATCTCAATATCTCCGTTATTTGTTGTTATATCCTTACTCCTTAATTGCTGGTTAGATAATTTATTTTGTCGACTATTTAAAATTTGTATAAACAATTTTCTGGTTTTGAAATATTTGAGTTTATAACCTTTCACGGTCGCACTTTTGAAAGTAAACATAGGGGAAAAATATTTCTTCCTGGAAATGAACATCATTGTGATAAAATTTGCTAAATATGAACTTAATAATCCCATCTGTTACAAAAATTAAAACTATCAAGTGTAAAAAACAAAATGGCGACCAGTTCCCCATGAATCATTTTTAAAATTTTGATCTAAGGAATCACTGCATATGGAGTTTCGGAGAACACCACCCGACGACCCTGTATAGCCTAATTTGACCTATTAATGCTTGAATAATTAAAATACCAAGTTATTAGAATGTTCTGAAAAATGCCAGTACATTCAAACAACTTGATAAAAACTTGAAATGGATTAAAAACTTGATAGTTAACTTAACAATCTTAAAAATCATTTTATTTTATAAAGCATAGTTAAAAATGAGAACACAACTATTTTACTGTTATATACAGTTTCATCTGTGATATTAATTTCAGAGACGGTGAATGATAAATTACGTTGTTGGCTGTGTAAATAGTAAAGTTTCGCAGTAAATCTGAGTTTTATTTCCCAGCAGAACCTTGTTTACCCTCAGGTGTAAATTACCCTTGTCGTACAAATGTTGAAGTTTAGCTAACCGCCGGTGAGTATTTTCCTTTCAGTGCCTGCCTGCTTAGTACGTATACTTTTAAACATAATTAGTTATTTTGATCATTTAGGGACGAACTGAAATTTCCTTCTATTTTTTATGAAGATTTTCCATTCGTAATAAAAAAATACATTGTGAACCCGTTTTAATATCTACAAATGTCAATAAAGTATTAAATCCCCAATATGGATGTTTTTCAGTTTGTACCACATTAGTTTGAGTTCAACTTCCAAGAGGACAATATTAAATTAATAATTTAATTATCTTAGTTAAATTTAATTATCTTAAACCCAAAATTATCTTAGTTATTTAAGGTTTCCTTAAATAAATTGATATTAATTAATTATATTAGCTAAAATTAATAGAAACATTAATATTAATTAATGATGCTTTCTAACAACCAGTCGATGTTAGATAATAACAAAACTGGGGTTTAGACCGTTCACGGTCAATACGTAAAAAATGCCACATGCGTAAATAGACACAAAATAAAATAAAAAATCTTCTTATTTAAACAAAAGCCATTTTTATAAAATTTTTTGTTAAAATCATCGTTATTGTTTTTTTATTCCTAATAGATACTTCAATTTAGCTATTTTGATAATATAATAACCCTGCAACTCTGCAAATTGGTTATTATTATTTTCAACGTAATAATGTCTTGATAGGGTTTTGAAATTAAATTAAATAAAATTTAAGAATTTCCATCAGTTTTAAAATGTTATCGGTTAATTGGTAAAGAAAGACTTTATTTAAATTGAAATAAATCTAATAAACTTCTAGATCAAAATTTAAATCTTAGTCACCCACAAAAAGCTTTAGGTTACAAATCTCAGATCACGACTGGCGCTTTAACGAAATTTTCGCGCTTTCCTTTGTATCAAAATAAAGGAAGGTCGCTACTTAATAGATAAGTGGATATTACTAGAAGGTCCTGTAAAAACCCTCGATTCTGATTGGATAACACCAATCACGGTGGCTCCCTTTGCCATTACAACAGATAAGCCTACCGCTACTGCCTTAACAAGACATGTTCTAATTTCTGGAAGTTTCTTACATTTAATTTTGTACCTATGGTCCTAATTTAAATCTCTTCCTTCCAAAACAATTCATTCAAACTAACTGTAATGCAGCTTAGTATGGAGCATTTACTTAGTTTCCTTTTGGTTATTTCCTAAAACGGACTCCAATATTTGTATTTAGTGTGTATGTTCAGTTTTACTCAAGAAATATCTTCTAGTAATTCTTTTCCTAAACCGGAAGTGTGTTAATAGTTTTCAACCACAAGGCTATCTCGGGCTATCTATATCCGGCCGGAAATCCCCTCCATTTCCAATTCTATCAACCACCTTCGTGTTGCTCTTGTATAGTTTTAAGAAATCACAGTACTTTTATTATAAAAAGTAACAATAAAAGTAGGGTTATATTGTCAATATTAATTTATATATAAATCATTAATGTAAATTGTAACTCATTATTTAAAACCAAGAAAGGCATTGATTAAACTATAGGGAAGTATATTCCATGATCGGCTGATGGGAAACCTTAAACGACATTATGTATGCAGTGGGAGCTTCTTTCTGTGAACCTTTTTCAAACTTAACTTTTGGTGTTTGTTCTTCTGTCTTCGTGACCAAAGTTTTCTTTCGGTTAAGAAGAGTTTTTTTATTCCAGCAGAATCAAAAGTAGTCCACTGAAATTTTATGAGGAGTTATGCAACGAGGCACACAATACCTTGTCTAAAGAATATAAATATTTCAAGTAAAGAAAACTTAAATGTAAAAAAGACTGGTTAAAAGTTAAATAATATTCGATCAATTTAAATAATAACAATAAAATTAATAAAAAAATAACAACAAATAAAATACTAACATGATTTAAAAATATATTTCGAGTAAATTGAAGTTAAATTTACCTGAATTTAAATTAAAGTGAAGTTAAGTTTTCCTGTTTCAACTTGTTGTTTATTTTGTTGTCAATTTATTCTAAATAATTTTCACTCTAGCCAGTTTAGTTACATTATTTAGTTTATTTTTGTTCGAACTCATCTTTATTGTGTCCTATTTAACTAAACTAAACATATCGTTAGTCTAAATAAACTATTGAATATTACCTATTACAACTCAGTTATGTGATAGCTATTCGCACGATTAAGTACATTAAAACACTAAAGGGAAACACAAACCTTTAAAAATTGTAGGTTTTTAATATCGTTAGCATTAAATTTATAATTTAATTTAAATTAAGTCTTAACACTCACCGAAATGATTCAGTTTATAAGAAACGGTACCAAGATTTTTTAACATACCGTGAAAGTTAAACCAGTTTTTCCATACTATGATGATATTTCTTATCATACAACAACAAATTTATTTCCAAAAAAAAAAATAATCAGTTAGACATATTATTCATAAGTTTAGGATTATATTAAAATATTAAAACATATGCAACCATAATATAAAACTATTATTGAAGTTTATAAAATGCATATGCTCCTACCAATAAATACAACAGTAAAGCGAAATTTTATTGCTAACATTTACTTTTTTATAAGATCTTAAACCAGTAGTAATAAAACCAGTAGTAATAAAATACATTTATTCAACAATAATACGTTGTTAATTGATTTCTAACTGTAAGGATATGTCTAATTTGTAAACAAGGGTTGTATTTATGGCGGTCATTTGATCTTTGCAAACCTCCGTTAAAGGGAGTCAGAAAATACAATCTCTTTTCCGTTATAACTTATTTTCTCTGTAGAGAGATTTCCGAAACTCTTTCTATAGAAGTCATACAAAATTGGACTTTATTTAATGAGTGTTGTTAATCAATCCTATACTTTAATACGAGTAATGCATGGTTTTATGTATGAGAGTATGTATATATGCATATATGTATGCACAAGCATCACCAAGGCTCTAACGATTACGGCTCTAACGATTTTCTTCAAAATTTGCAAAATCATATTTTTTTTATAACAAGTAGGACCTTATGAAAATCTCATTTAGTTGTTTTATTAAATTGAAAATCTTAAATTATAACATTGCTTTTATGGAGTCAAAAGTCACTGCAATTAAAATTTTCTATTTTATTTTTGTTTGTATTTCATTAATTTTTCTTGTTAAAAAGATATTGTTTAGATTTTCCAAAATAAAAAATCATTGATATCAATTTCTGTAAACAATCAAGTCATAAACACTTATACTTTATTTTAATAATATACAGTATTTGATCAGAAATTGTAAGTTTAATCTACACCGTTAATTAGAAATAGGATGGAATGCCTTACCTATGACATAGATTGGTGGGTGGGTGGGGGTGGAGGGTAGGAACCTGATAAGGAGCTGAAATGAGAGGCATTCCTCATACATCATACATCATGTCACATTGTTACCGTAGCTGCATCGCGTTCGATCTGACGCACACATATTGTAAAACACATGGGGAGATTTTATCAACACAATAGCTAAACTGTGTATGGCTTTAAAAGAAGCTATCTGATACTTAGAATTATTAAAATATTTAAAAATATCTGTAAACAAAATTATAATCTAATGGTCGATGTTCTGAAAAATATTTTGAATGGGAGATTACTATAGAGAGTTAAAACAGTAAAACGGAAGGATTAAAAAAAAAAAAAAAACATTGATAATGGAATGGCATAAAAGGACGGTAGCTTTGAAATGAATCTCAAGTGATTAAATATAAACTAATCTTTTGTCATGAAAACTATATTTTTTAAATCTATAGGCTAAGGTCTTATCTAATTGGATCTTTTGTTTTGTAAACCGTAAATGGAGATATCACATGGTAGCCCTTGCACTAGGTTTGACACTTCCTGACTTCTTATTTAGGGCTAGGTGTTTTACGAAAAATGTAACCAACAACAAAAGAATATCTAAAAGAACAATTTGGGTTGATTTTCTTTGTAGATGGTACTGAAAGTCATGGCTCAGAGTCTTAAAATATGTTTAAAATCATTCTAACAATTTTACGTCTTCGCTCTTTTAAATATTCTTAAATGACTTTTTCCAGATCTTTTTTACCTCGTGTATCATATGGTAAACTCTGCATTTGATACAGCCCCAAAAAAAGAAGTCAGGAGCTGTCAAAAGGGTTGATCGGACGGCGAATGCATATCTCCACTTACTGCCATGTAAAAATATAAATAAAACTACCTTGAATGGTAACAAATTAAGACAATGAAGTTACAATATAGATCTTTTAGTAAACAACTTAGACGTTTTAAAGTCAATGTTGAAACTATATTAAGAAAAAATATGTGTATGTTTACTCAGTAGTATTAGTCAGACGGATTTACATACAATAAATATTGTATGGCTTAAAGCAATATTTTAAAGTTTAATGTATAATTATATTTATAGTTTAGGTTCATTACTGCAAATACGTTTAGAAGACATGAACACGACTCAAACTTGTAGGTGCCGGTATTGGTTGCTGTTAGCCCCCTCAAACCAAGTTAATCCCATCACTTATATTTAACTATCAATGCATCATTATTTTAACACAAACCAAAATGTTAAGGCTTGGTCCAGTTTATAATTAATTTATGTTTGGTTTATATTGGATGATTTATGCTTTTTGGGCATATCAAACTAAACTATTGCAACCCCATAATAGATCATAAGTATTGAACAATAAGATAAGTTTCATACACATAAACAAAAACAATTATAAAGCCATTAAAGAATTTTCTGTATTTTAATGGGAATGAATAACAATGTCTTATTTAACTGTACTGTATTGTCATTCAGAAACTCTACATATTAATGCTATGTGGATGTGAAACTTATAAAAAATACTAGTAAAAAGTATGAACCAAATTTATTGCACTATTTATTGATAATGACTGAACTTTGTATTAGTAAAAATTATAATTATAAAGATAATGTTTTCTAGTTCCAAAACACTAAATGATATGAAACTTTTACGTTAAAGAAATATTCCCAAGTATAAAATGTCTTATATTCTTATTTTAAATAATGTTCCATCACAATATACAGGTTATCACATTTTTACTTTTAAATACATTTTCTGTTATCTCTGGCACATTTTAAATTGTATGAAAGTAAACAGTATAGGACAAAACCGTCGCAACAAATTTTTTATGGGAAAATAATGGAAACGAGAATCTAAAACATTTTTGTGATTGAAAATTTTTGATTGAAGTTAATCCAAGATAATCGAAGTAGAAATTTTCCCTATGTTATTCTTATAGGACAAAAACGAAACTTTCATACCCATTACCTTTTTAAGCGTTAGGATTACAAGAAAAAAAATAAATTGGAAAGTTTTCTTCAAATAACTAGTAAAATCCAAACATGTCAAAAAATGTGGTTATTTCTAATTAAAAATAATGAGTTCTGGCTTAGACTGGCCAATTCTGGTTAACAATGTACACTGAAATTAGCGTCGATCGATAGAGCATAGCACGTTTGACTTGAATGGTACAACGCTTTTTTGTGAAAAATAAGTTTTTTTAGTATTAAAAGGGGTGTGCGGGTGATGTGGAATAGCCATTATATTTAGTTAAAACTTATAAAGAGATCAATCAACGCAAACTACTAACTCTAAGAGAACCTAGTACAGCATAGCACAATTAATTAGTTAAGTCTTAACACATAAAAGGTTTGTTAAGATGTATTCCTAATAGTACAGTAAAATAAGGCCAAAAACAACCTTTTGATCGGCAACTGATGTTCTTCCATGAAATTTTCAGGAGACCTTCCTTTAAGCTCTAGAAAAATAGATTTGATGAGTCCCCAAAAAATAAAGTTGTTTTACACCTATAAAATCACTTTTCAAAATGGCGGTTCTTTTGTAATGAAATAAATTTTGAAAAAAGCTTCCCTTTTTAATTTTTTACGTTCATCGCCTCAATATTATGTTGTGGGACCAACTCCAATAATTGTTGGGTACTAAATACTTTAATTTTAACGGTCTTTATTTTTTGGCCGCCATCTTGGATCCGCCATATTGGATACAAGTTGTTTTTTTCTAATGTAAAGATAGTGTTGTGACACATCATTTTAGAGTAGATTTTTTCGCTCATTACAATGCCGCAATCCGTTTTTGAAAATATTTTTCCGTTTCAAAGATATACGTAAATTAAAATTCTTCTCCATACATTTCTTATGGACGTTTCAAATTTTGAACATATTTATTGCTTATTTTTCCTCATATATCCTGTTCTAATTGAGATAGGTTGTTAATTTTGGTATCAGATCACTCAGTGGATCAACGGGCTTCTTTAGAGTTTTTGTTCGTTCGAATTGGCTTAGTTTGAAACGGTTTGTAAATTTTAAACTTTACCCAAATTTAAGAAATGGAAATATTTCTTATTGAAAAGTGTATAATATCACATCTTAAACGTGTCCAATTTTAACAATCAATATATGGAATTAAAGCCAATAATGTATTGTGTAATTTAAGACCAAAACGAACCTTGAATCTCATTTACAACTTGAGTTGTACGTCTTTAACTGAAGACGAATTTCAGGAACCAATAAATTTTATGTTGATTAGACAGTTATAAGCCACTTAATATCCAACTAATTTCAATGGTCAATAACTCAAATTAAAAACATTGATGTACTAGATGTTTTAAGACCAGAACTAACTTTGTGTCTTACTTAGAACTTGAGATATTAATCTTTAACTAAAAGGGAATTTAAAAAAATTTTGAAGTTTCTATTAAATAGAAGGATATAACTCGTCTCAATATCCTCCAAATGGAGTGAAGAATAGCTTTAATTAATGCCAGGAATATTACTGAGTATTTTAAGGTCACAATGAAAAGAATTCCTCAATTAGAACAGGATATATGAGGAAACCCTAGTGAAAAAATGTTTTCTGGCCAGATCTGGTCCAGACCTGGATCAGATCTGGACCAGTACTGACCAGTTCTGGGTCAGACCTGGCCAGATCTAGACCAGAAATTTAGATGTCTGGGCCAGAACTGGGTTTGTCTGGGCCAGAACTGGGCATGTCTGGGCCAGATCTGGACCAGAAACTGGGATGTCTGGACCAGAACTGAACAGGTCTGGGCCAGAACCTTGCTTGTCTGGGCCAGAATTGGGATGTCTGGGCCAGAACTGGAGATGTCTGGGCCAGAACTGGGTATGTCTGGGCCAGAATTGGAGACGTCTGGTCCAGAACTGGGATGTCTGGACATGCAAGGTTCTGGCCCAGACCTGTTCAGTTCTGGTCCAGACATCCCAGTTCTGGACCAGAACTGAACAGGTCTGGGCCAGAACCTTGCATGTCTGGGCCAGAATTGGGATGTCTGGGCCAGAACTGGAGATGTCTGGGCCAGAACTGGGTATGTCTGGGCCAGAATTGGAGACGTATGGTCCAGAACTGGGATGTCTGGACCAGAACTGGGCAGGTCTGGGCCAGAACCTTGCATGTCTGGGCCAGAACCTGGCAAGTCTGGACCAGAAATGGGATGTCTGGGCCAGAACTGAACATGTCTGGGCCAGAACCTTGCATGTCTCGGCCAGAACTGGAGATGTCTGGGCCAGAACCGGGATGTCTGGGCCAGAACTGGACATGTCTGGGCCAGATGAACCTGGCATAACTGAGCCAGATCTGGGATGCCTGGGCCAGAACTGGGGTGTATTTTACCATAACTGGGGTGTCTGGGGCAGAATTGAAATGTATTGGCCAAAAGTGCGATGGTGAGAACTGGGATGCCTGAACGAACTAGAAATGAGGTGTCTGGACTAGAGGATTGGGTAGTAGCTGTGGGAATTTTATTAACTCTTAATCATTGAATCAATGGTGTGCATTTTAAAATGGGTTTTCATTTAATAATAATTTTATTATATCATCAATTTTCCATACAGTTTTTATATTCTATGTTAATAAGAATCACGTCATTATAAAAGATTTAATTTTAATTAATCAAATATATTATTAAATTTTAAATTAATAAATTAACAAATTTTAAATTACTAAATTAACAAATTAGAATTTTTATATCATATTTTTTAAGTTAACTTAGTTTTCACACAAAATTATAACTTAATACCGATTTAATAATATATTATGGACGGTATTTGTATTAACATGTCATCAACTTTTAAAATAAGAAAATAAAATTATTTGATGAACAGTTATTTTTAAGAACAAGGTAACTAATTAGTGGTTGGGAGGAAGATATAGATAATTAATTTATTTATTTATTCAACAACAAATATGCCAACAAAATATTTGATATATAAAGTTTATACATTTATAAAGTCAGTTATGAAACAGTTTTCAGAAATTCTTAAAGGCACTGCAATAGGGTGTTTCAGAACTCCCTACCAATATTTTAGGGCATTGTTCCTTGGTTAGAAAAATATCTAAATATCATTTTTAAATTGTCCGGAAGTCTTTAGTTACTCACACAGCCGCCATTTTTTTTACATAATAATTTTTATTTCCGTAATGGATGGTTGTATTCAGTTCATATTTGATATGAATATTTATGATACCAATGTACGTTTCCAAGAAAAAAATTTTTTGCACTGTATATTTTAAAAATGGCGGCAATTTAAAATTTTAAAACTTAAATATCTCAAAATCGGTAAATATTATAGAAATTTTACAAGACATAAAAAAGTTGACAAATTAAATTATCTAACCAATGGTACCAAGTTTGTAAGGATCTGAAAACAAATAACGGAGTTATTGTGATTTTTCTTCATAAAAACATTGAATGCAAATTAAGGCCATTTTAACGGCAAAAAAAAAAGAAAAATCGCAATAACTCCGTTATTTGTTGACAAATCCTTACAAACTTGGTATCATTGGTAGATAATTTAATTTGTCAACTTTTTTATGTCTTGTAATATTTCTATAAAATTTACCGATTTTGAGATATTTAAGTTTTAAAATTTTAAATGGCCGCCGTTTTTAAAATATACAGTGCAAAAAATTAATTTTTTTCTTGGAAACGTACATTGGTATCATAAATATCCATTCCAAATATGAACTGAATACAACCATCCATTACGGAAATTAAAACTATTATGTGAAAAAAACAAAATGGCGGCTGTGTGAGTAACTAAAGACTTCCGGACAATTTAAATATGATATTTAGATATGTTTCTAACCCAAGAACAATGCCCTAAAATATTGGTAGGGAGTTCTAAAACACTCTGTATACTGCATTTTAGACTGGTTCAAATTCAAATTCAAAACATTGGCGGGAACAGTTCTCAACGTTCAGCGACAGCGATTGGTTCAGAGCGCCGATACAGCTGGCTTGTGGCTTCCCATCATTCCCGTTGACCCGTGTTTGTTTTTTAACGTCTGTCACCGTGTCACCTCCGTTTGTGTATTGTATTGTGTTGTTGTTACAGTTTCAATGTTAAAATACTTTTTCATTAATGGGAATTTAACTGAAGAAACTTTTGTATATCTCTTTTATAACTAGATTTTAGTGTTTCATTATGTTTTTCGTCGAGATATACTTCAATTAAGTCTGCAGACGATAGACCTTCACACGGTTATAATCCTACTCACACCACATAGGCTATTCAGGTGAGTTAATTAACTTAATTGAATATCAATAAAAGTGATTAGGCCATATATACTATATTAGTTTTACGTGTCATCATGTTTCATCCACGATTAAAATAGGAGGCCTAGGCTACTGTATTTCTTATAGAGTAGGCAATTGGAGGTTATGTCTTGGTACAAACTTTTTTATGACAGGCTATTAGGCCTAGGCCTATACGTTTTTAGAATTGTTGTTTGGTGTGCCAAATACATGTTTGACTAAATAAACAGAATGAGCAAACTAGTATTTAGAGGCTCTGGCGGGTGCACTTTCAAAACTGGGCTACCGACACCATATTTATCGAATGAAAAGAATGAAAATAAGATTTGGATTAATCGATCTGATCAATATATCTATCATATCATATCAACCAGCCTATTGATTCAGTCTAGTTTCTAAATAACAAAGACAATCATTGTACGGTAACTAATAAGGCCTACCCCTATATTATGTTTTTAGCTTGTTATTCCCACAATTCTAACATTCAAAACTAATAACTATTATAGGTTAATCTAAAATAATTTAGATCAACAATGTAAAATCTCTACTAATCATAATGACAACTTAACAAAATAAAATACCTAAATAAGAGAAACAATTACCTAGCCTATATGTATCCTAGCCTACTTTGAATACGTTCTAATCTCATCACATTTTTAAACTTTCCTGGCCACAAGTTGGTTCTTTATATCAATGGAGATTAACCTTGGTTTAGGTTATGAGAGTTAGTCTAGATTAGAACAATTTTTTATATTTGACAGTAATTTTTGGCGCGATCTGATATATCAATTGATAGTTTTATTCGCTAGTATGGTAGATAGCACAGTTATAGCCTACGGTATCTTATATGAAACTGCAACCGGGTAGGTCTGATACGGTACCCAGAAGTTATTTTATTTTATCGGTCCTTGGCTAAGATTTTTTAGATTGCTAAATGTTGTGGCTTGTAGACTAATTGGGTGGGCCAAAGTGCTTTAGAATATTTTGCATGTATTCCTGAGGCTAGCTGGCGTAGTTTTGTTACCGTACTGTATTCTACTTCATTTAATGGTTAAAATTTTGATGTTGTGATTAAATTATTTGATGAAAACAATCAAATTAACAATGGTATTGAGGTAAGAAACAAATTATAATAATCTAACCCAACCATCTAACCATAAACCATTCATTTGTCACTTTTATGGACAGCAATGTTTATACCAACAAAATTAATGGTTTATGGGATCATGCAAACACATAGGCCTACTAAACTTATTCCCTTACATACAAAAAAAGAAAAAATATCTCTTTAATTTGTATTTGGCAGCATTTAGGCTATGCAATACATTTTTAGGACTGATTGAGGTTGTAACTTCTCACAATGCAGGCAAGATTTAAACACCTACAAAATAAACGCAGTTATCTAAATTATTTTGTGTTGTTCTTTGATAATTTTGTATGCTGCATTAGTCAAAATTTTTACTTGTTTTTGGTACACTTCAGTAATTTGTTTTAAATTTAGGCCTATGTGTTTTATTGTCAAAAGGTAATTTAATTTATCGTAGAACTACTGTAGGTAAACTAAATTAGCCCACTAAATCAGGTGTTTAAATCAGATAAGCATTTAATTTGATTGTAGTATCGATTAAATATCAATTTAATTGCAAATTGAAAATTTCAATAACGGTGGAGTCAGGATAATTGAAGGACATTAGATTTAAACTGAATTACGATTATAATCATTTTGATATAATTTATAACACTAAATTGGGTTTAATTTTCATCCATCTCCATCATTACTATCTGAAAATAGGCCTAATTATTTTCTGTTTATTTCTTGGTTTCTGTATCTGTTTAAATAAACGGTGAAAGATGGTGATCCGCCTTCGTCGCTGTTATCATTGGTGAGCCTGTGAATATGAGGCCGAGGCCTACAATACATTCAGTAGACCCTCTTTTAACAACCCCGGATTAATTGTGGTTCGGATAAACCTCTTCTCTTTGGCACAAAATTGGCACGTTTAAGTGTATCTGCCTGAATATTAAAAATTGTCAGTTTAACCGACCTTTTCTTACCATCGAGAAAAATCCATTCTCATCCTTATTGCTTTGTCAACAAAATAGAACTGTATTTTATCAGTACTGTAAGTTTATAGATAAATATTTTTTATAAATTGTAAATGAAAATCACAATATTGTGGTGTATTACTGAATGTAAGCTTTTTCGCTCACATTCAGCGGAGCACAAAAAAATGTGGTGTTTTAAGTTTTTTTTTTAACAGATGAAGTTTAAGTTTTAGATTTGGCATTATGTACATTATGCAATACCGTGGTTAAATGTTTTATAATAATAACGTAAACTAGCAGATTCATATTTGTCTTATGTGTTTACTATCTATTATTAACTCTCACAAACCCAGAGTTCAGTACCGTAGTCCGGCTTTTAAGCGCTTACTGTATACACCGGGTATTTCTACGGTGTATCTGTTTTATATTTTGATATAACACCAGCACAGCAACGATTGAGGGTTCTAAAGGCACATGTGATTGAGACACAGCAATGTGGGGGTTCGTTAACCGGGGGTTGACTGTACAGTATAATAAATTTGTTAGTTATTTTATTTTTTATGAATTATTGATTTTTCTGCTATTCGTCATTTCAGTTAATATGTCCTGAAGAACGCTTGTCTGAAAAGGGTTGTATATAACTTCTAAAGTGGATTCGTTCTTACATCACTAAGTCATTTGTTTAACAATTTCATGTCAATCAGTAATTTTTTAAAATTTAATTTAATATACAGTATGTATAATTAGGCCTAACTACAGTTTGTTTTTTAACGATTCTCTTATTTATTTCATTATTCACAAGGTATTTTTGTCACTGACCATACCCCGTTCAAAATAAATGTGCGGTCGAAACGCAGATTGTAATTCCCCAATTTTTCCCATTCCTCCCGCTGCCAAGAATCCAACCAATCATAATCACTGAGAATTACTACAGCTGTTTAATACCTCATGTCACTTTCAGCCAATGCTTTGCTTTTTCGTAAACAAATATTCTAATTTTGACGTTTGAGATGTAACAAGGTGCGCTTTCAGTGGCAAGTTAAGGAAGTAACACGATCATCAGCGCTATTTTCTACTCTGAATTTTAAGGGTAAAATTAAAATAACATCCGATTGTGAAGAAAATTGGGGAATTCAGGAAGGTATTAAGGGAATATTCTTTGTAGTGGGAAATAAAATTTTGTCTTTCGACCGCACATTTATTTTGTATGGGGTATAAATCAGGTATTAACATCAGGGTATAACATAATAGGCCTACAACATTTATTAATTTTTGTACTATAGACTCGCAATAAAATCAAAAGGTTATCTAACCAGCGACAATAGCAACAAGGTTGGATAACGAATTTTCCCATTGAAACTGTGTTAAGGCCAGTCGACATGTAGATTACTTTTGTTTCAGAAGAGAGTCAGTGAAGTGTACACTGCAGGAAGACCTAGACAAGGAAGAAGAATTGATGGAATCATCATTAGGCGTCGCTAAACACTCTCCAAATCCCATAGGCTTATCAAAGTGGTAAGTCGATCTATATAGCTTGATATTATTTTAGACCTCATTCTTTATTTCTTTATATTTTCATCATGTCATATGATAAAGATACAGTAAAAACCTCTTATATCCGACCTTCCGATAACTATCTCCTCCCGATCGATATCCGACCTAACTAGTGTCTTACCGTCTATCTGTGATTCCCACTCTCCTGTCGTTGCTGAGCCTGTCGAAATGTGAAATACTTATTCTACACACCATTTTTGATTTTATACACACATCTATAAATATTGTGATTTTTAACCAGTTCCGTCGTAGTCAGACATGGTAGGTTTTACTGTGATGGCTCGCAAACTCTCAGAGTGGTTAAGACTGAAATAGTACTTCAAAAGTTTTTTTTTTTGTCATGACTGATTCAGGTTAGATTTATAATTTCTTAATTTCTAAAGTTTTAAGCTACCAATAAGCTTTTAAATTGATCAGGGAAACAGCAAATGTCCCCATGTTTTGAAAAAAAACCAAGGTCCAATTTTTTTTATAAAACTTAAATAATAATCAGGTATTTGATTTTACTGTAGGCCTAGTCCTTATTTTTTCACGCATATTTATTTCACTATTCAAAAGGTATTTTTTCACTATCTAAATCAGGTGTTAATAACATAATAGGCCAAACATTTATTAATTTACGTACTGATAAGACTCACAATGAAATTAAATTGATTTCATTGCACGTACTTATTACTTATTGAAGTATTATTGTAACAGACATGAGAATAAACCCCATTTGGCTAATTCTAAAACTTTCTGATCATTGATTTGTTTGGTTGCAGATATCTGATCCCAAGAACTTGGAAAATTGAGACTACTCAACTGCAATCCAACTCAAGAAAGAGAAGCTAAATAAAGTGAAACAAACTTTGAATGCAGACTTTTTAGTTGAGTTACAAAAGGACTGATTAATTATGAATAGCCTACTTTTGGTAATAGGATTTTTGTGAATAAAATATAAAAAATGTTTATTACAATTTTTTTACAGAAGCAAATCTTTGGTATTTATTTTTAAACCTGCTGTTTTTCTCTATAAAGGTACTCGCTTATTTTGTTTTGTTTTATTATTTGCTATCCTTTGGAGGGTAAAACAGTAGCTTTGTGATTATAGATATTGTATGTGAATATAGGTCAACTCAGTTTAGATTTTAATAACTCATAACATTTATTGATCATTTATTTAATTCAAGTTGTGTTGTCTAACATTATAAAAATATGATAGTCATACACTCATATTGAAATATAGTGTTGTACAATGTACAGTACTTGGGGTTACACATTTAAGTGTGGATTCTTACTTTTTGATAATTTTTAAAAATCATCTGTGGTATTTGGGCAATTAATTTTGTATCAACATTAACCTCTGTTTTGGATTTTTATTCACATTTTATTTAGCTTGTTATCAAATTCTAGTCATCCAGATAACACTCAACATTTCACCCCGATATTCTGCAGACCTACCCCAGTCCTACCTCACTAGACCCACTCCTATCCCAGATTCAGTCACTTCCAAAATTTCCAAAACTAGGCCACACCTGGATCTGAAAGTTTACCACATCTGGTCCAGATCTGGGCAATTCCAAAATTGGCCAGAACTGGGCCAGATCTGTACCAGTTCTGGGCCAGACCAGTCCATCCCAGATCTGGGCCAGAACTGGTCCAGATCTGGGCAATTCCAAAATTGGCCAGAACTGGGCCAGATCTGTACCAGTTCTGGGCCAGACCAGTCCATCCCAGATCTGGGCCAGAACTGGTCCAGATCTGGGCACTTCCAAAATTGGCCAGAACTGGGCCAGGTCTGGCCCAGTTCTGAACCAGAAAATTTGTACCCCAGATCTGGTCCAGAACTGGCCCAGTTCTGGCCAATTTTGGAAGTGGCCCAGATCTGGCCCAGAACCATATTTTTTCACTAGGGAAAATAAGCAATAAATATGTTCAAAATTTGAAACGTCCATAAGAAATGTATGGAGAAGAATTTTAAATTCCGTATATCAAGGAAACGGAAAAATATTTTCAAAAACGGATTGCGGCATTGTAATCAGCGTAAAAATCTACTTTGAAATGATGTGTCACAACACTATCTTTATATTACAAAAAAATAACTTTCATCCAATATGGCGGATCCAAGATGGCGGCCAAAAATTAACGACCGGTCATAATGAACTACTTCCCATTAAAAAATTATCGGTGGCGGTGTCACAACATTATATTGAGAAATGCAGGTGAAAAAGAAAAATAAATACTAAATTTTTCAATATGTATCCCATTACCAAAAAACCGCCATTTTGAAAAGTGGTTTTATAGGTGAAAAACAACTTTATTTTTTGGGGACTCATCGGATCTTTAATTATAGTGCTTAAAAGAAGCTCTTATCAAATTTTTGGGAATGCACATCAGTTGCCGATCTAAAACTCCAATTTTACTGTACTATAAGTAAAAAAAACTATAAAAAAGAAAAAAAAAACAATTTTAAAACCCATTAAGGCATTGGTTTCTCAGAAATAGCTTATAATTCCCCAACTCTATGAGATTTAAAGAAGGCAATCAAATACTTTGGGTAATTCACTGGTTTCATTAAGTATTGGCTATAGCTCTAAGACTCTAAACTATGTAAATATTAGTATCTAAAAACATAAATTATTTTTACAAATTTGTGACATCGATTTGTAAGACAGGTGTTATAAAACTATGTAATTTAACTATAAAAATACACACAAAAGAATAATAAAATGAGAATTATTACAAGGTTATGGTCGGTCAGAAGTCATGGTAGTTATCAAGGTCTCAACGTTTTGCACTTAATAATAATTATTAAGGAGACTGAAAAATAATTAGTGTATGTTCTGGTACTCGGAGATAACATATCACATCATTTAAGGCACTGAAAGATAACATTGTATTAACACCTAAAACAGCGAATCAACTTAGTTGGAGGGGTAACGTCAAAATAAAAAGAAGACGAATTTATGAGAATCATATAATTTTTTAATTGTTTATTGTCTAAAGATTCAGAAATTAGGAGTTTATGGTATAAAAAATAATGAACTTGAAATTTTTAAACACTAAATTGCAAACAGGAAACAATAGTTATGGTTGGTAGTAAAAAATCTGATCTTGAGGAAGTAAAACTAGTTGTTCCTCAGGGCTCACTTCTCGGACCACTTTTATTTTTGATAGTTTACAAACCCCCCATTTTTCCCATTTTTAATGTTTCAAACAACAATAATTGAATAAAATGTTGGATGAAATAGTTAATAAATTATAATTAAAAATAAACTCAACTGCGATCAAATATGATTTAACTTTTTTCATTTCCAAACAGCATGGGTTCAGTACATTATGGCCACTACTTTGTGGAACAAGTTAGCTGTTTAATCCTCCTGTATCCTTGCTGTGAATTTAATCTTGTTTCTGAGTCAACAAAGACCCCTGGGATAAAGCTAGGCTCAAAGTTACATGCCATAAGAACCATTACTTCCAAAGCATTTTTGTCTTTTGTCTGACACCACATACATAAGAGACAATTGTAATAGACTTTTGGAATATTTGTTAATTTTTTATGGTAGTAGGCATGGTAAGGCCTAAGCCCGGAACTATACTACTTCTTCATTTTGAGGTCCCCAGAAGCCAAAAACACCATTCACTCATAAACATGAACAAATGGTGCTCGGTATATTGCACCATTCGTTCATTTTCATTAAAATAAACTAATGGTGTTAAATAAATAAATAAATTAATAATTTGAATATTTAACTTGACTTTAACTGGTTACGGAGAAAATATAAAAATAAGTGTTCAATGTAATTTTATGGGGAATTAACAAAACCCTGTATCTCACATAATTATTGATCTAGCTTGATCACATTTGGGTTGTGCATACACTAAGTAGGGTTTAACTTATATTCACTTACAGCACCCATATATGAGGGAAAACCTACGTATAGTACTACTCAGCCCTGTGGGACTTATGGAGAAAATGAAAAATAACAGAATTTGATTCAATTTAGCTTGTACGTGCATTGGGAAGGCATTTTCCTACATCTACTTAAAATACCCTCATGGTAGCAAACCTACATCCTCGTTCCCATGGTGCTTATGGGGGGGAGTTAAACATCTTTATCCTGTAGGAAATCTGCTGAATACGCAGTTCTGCTTAAACGGGAGCATTATATATATATATATATATATATATATATAAGTAGAAGGGAATAGCCGCTCCTGGCGCAGGTCAAGGTCAGCGGTTGTAATTGGCAGGTGTGTGTTGTTGATTTGGGGGTTTTTTGGGGGGTTTGGGGAGGGGTTGGTAAGTGTGTCAAGGTCATTCGGAGGGGGTTTTAAAAAAGGTGGGGAGTGTGGGGACGAGTGGGGCGGGCGGGAGGGGATGGGGGGGTGCGGGGCTGTGGGAATTAATAATTTATTTTAGGAAAGCCAAGTAGAAGTTTTATTTGAAGTGGTGTCGAAGCGATGTTTGGCGGTGACGGTCTGGTAAATGCCGATGGTGATGGCGATGAGCAGATAGAGGCATACCAACCACAGTACGCATTTGAAGAGCTTTAACAGCCGGATCATTTCTTCCTGATTCTGTGCTTCCAATTGTATTCTGTTAATTTCGAGTTTTAATTTATCGTCTTCCAATTGTGATGTGATTGAAAAGCCGTCCATCATGTTTGTGTACAGGTTAGAGAGGAGCGGTGTAGATGGTGTAAAAGTAGGCGATGGAATGAGGAGAGCAAATAAGGGGAGGATATATATATTTAATGTAAAGTGGTGGGGAATTGAAAAAGAATATTTGTGTAGGACTAGCTTTCATCATCTGGTGTCGAATCGTGGGCGGATGAAGGACTGTTGTTTGGCATTTCTAATTCTTCAACATTATCGCTTTCCATCCTTTCACACTCTGGACAATTGTAGGTAATTTCAACAGTAATAGTAACCGTGTTGTTTGGTGTGTTTACAACATCGGTTAAAGTTTGAAAAATATCCTGTAAATCTTGTTGCGATGTTACTGCAAAAGTAGTAGTATTTTTTGCTAATCGAGGCTGGCTCATCGTTCGGCGGTAGGCAAACAAATGGTGAGCGACGGTAAGGCGGTCGCTTATATGGAAACGGGGAATAGTGGTGGGGGGAAGAAAAGAAGTGGGGGTAATCCAAAACGAGAAGCGAGAGAACTTCGGTTACCGCAGTTCGCCGCGAAACGCCGTTCGGGTAGGTTGTGGGAAGTGTATATAGAAATAAAATAATAATAGCATTAATATAGAATAGAAATACCAATCACTTTTGTAAACTAAATACTAAGTTTATTTATAATTTGAATTTGATTGTCTTGTTCCTCGCTGTTTAATTCAATAATTGTAATACCATAAGTTGGTTCTTCTTCTTCCCCTGCACTGTTGGAAGATGATGATGATGATGATGAAAATATTCTGGTAGGATCCACATATTTTACTTTGATGTTGATCCATTTCAAAGGATACCTATCCATAAGTGTGAGTAAGTTGTGAAATAGAGTTTCCATCTCATCTCTTTCGGTAATTAAATGTTCAAAAGAAATGAATCTGTTACCCATGTTGGTGTTAGTCCAAGCAATGTAGTGTAAATGAGAAGCATGTTAAAGGGTATGTAGAATATATATTGTAAATCTCAAGGTCAACCAAATGAAATTTTAAAAAAAAGCTGCAGTCAGTGACTACAGCTATACATCTGAAGCTTGAATAGGATCAGAAGACCAATCTGATCTATATTTGCACAAATGTTTGATGCATGTACAAAAGTCGTCTTTATAATATGCATCACACTTTCGGCAATTAAAAAGTCTTTCTGGGTGAAATTTGAAACATCTCTGGGGACAGCAAGTGTGGAAGTATCTTGATTTATAAATTTTGAAGGTTTGCAATTCTGGTGGTGGTAGTTGTTTTGTTTTGCATTTGCAGTAACAGGATCCGAAGAATTCACATTTTCTACAAGCTAATCCGTCTACCATCCATCTTCCTATATCGGTACATTTTTGTTCACAACAGTAGCGTGGTTTGTAGTCTTCTTTTTTCTTTTCCATGTTGACGGTTCTAAGTGGAGTTGGGAAATGAAGGTGTATAGTATAGAATAGAGAGTTTTATTAAAAGAAAAAAGTGGTGGGGGTAATTTCAAGGTCAACCAAATGGAGTTTTAAAAAAGAATGGGGTACAAATATTAAAAAGTTGCACACTTAAGATATAGGTTCGTCTTTTTTTTCTTCTTTCTCTTTTTTAATATTTACTTCATGTTCTTGTTTTTTTGCTCTAGCCATTGCGACGAGATCTTCAGTGGATAGTGGATGTACTTCTGGAAATTTTAGAATTAACTTTGGTTGGAAGCCTTCTTTAGTTAATACATCAAGATCGGAGCTCATCTCTTCTACCGTTTGATAGTCCTTTCCAAATATTTTACCATTAAATTCAATCATCATTCGGTACAGCATAGTAGTTGTAGTTGTTATCGCTGCGGTTGTCAAAAAGCAAATGATGATTTAGTCTGGGTTGAATAGCCTTTTTATAGCGAAGCCTCAAGTTGATGGAGTATTGTTATTGTAATTCAACATTAGTAGTATTTGTGGAATTTAACATTATTTTGAGTAGAAGGGCTAGATGTTGTTGCCGTTTGTGTAGAAAAGTACACTTCATCATCGCAGTAGTTTTGTTTTGAAAACATCTTCTTATTTGTAACGTAAACATCGGCATTTAAGTGATAACCGCCTGCAAGAAGTACTCGCAATTCATTAGTGAAATTGTCGAGTTGTTCAAAAGTTGTGATGGTGGAGGTATCGTATGATGCGCATTTGATTTTGAGAGACATGTTGTTGTTTAAATAATTGGACAACCAAGGGAGATGTGTACAGCACGGAAGTCAATTGTAGACTGAGGAAATCCCCTTGAAAATTACTTCATTTATATAGTTTTTGTAACTAGGTCAAGGTCATCTAAAATTATTTTTTTAAAAAGCAATATATCACCATGTGCAAAGACACATAGTGATATATTGCTTTTTATTTTTTTTTTTTATTTTTTCATCTTTATTTATTTTCAAAATAATTCACAAAGGTGTACAAAAGTATTACAAAAAATAAATTAGTTGTTGGCAGTAGGCATGACGTGAAGTGTAAGTTCCGTTGAATTGCTTCCACTTGGACCGTGGGATGCCAAGTACAGAGAGCCGGGGTGGATAAGGCGTAGATCTTCGTTTTGCAGGAGGTGCACGAAGCGCTTAGGAAGAAATGTTTGAAATTTTGGTTCATCACCGGGCGTGTAGGGCGCTTCACTCAGTGTAACGTTGATGGCGTCCCCAACACTAGTTTCCATCTTCTTAATGGTGTGGATAACATAATGTTTTTCTTCTTTTAATTCTGAACATCTTTTAGTCGGTAAGACGGTAGATTTTGAATGTTTGTTAAATTGATCGACAAGAGATTGTAAAAATGTTTGTGACGTCATCTTTACTTTTTCTTCTTCTTATTTATTGTTAATATTATTCTTAGTCTTGCGAATCTGTGTGGGAGGTGTTGACTGTTCGGAGGCTAGAGTAATACTCATGCTGGGTCATGGTTGCGTTGTCGCTTTTATATCCTTCCCACCCCCCACCATTCTGTTGTAGATATGCATTCAAACGATAAGCGTTCTTTAAAGCGCATTGGGACTGCCGATGTTTAAAGTTTTTGGTAGAGATACAAATGTTGGCAAAGTGACACTGAAAATCTCTATCCACTTGCACATTTATCACTTCATGGTTTGTAAATGCTTGTATCCAAGCGGTTTTCTCCAATCCCTTTGTGTAGATAATTTTAAATTCCTTACAGTAATGATTCATAATGTGCGGCACCATACTGTAGTGGATAAAACCTTCATCCCATCTCAGGTTGTGAAAATGTTTCATCAACCATTTGTTTGTCACTCTTGCTTTAGTAGTTAATCTGTTGAACGGTATAGGAGGTTGGAATAAATAGTGATAAACGACAGATGTGTTCATGTCTAGAATAACTAACTCTTTAATGATAAAATGTCCGTCGTTACCGCGAAACGCTTGAAATTCAATTATACCTCGTTTTACCTCCATTATTTGGTATTGGTTTGAAAATGAAACTTGTTTATTCATGACAAAGGTCGGTATGGGACTGTTTGTAAAATTATGGAGGGCGTCTTTTTATACTGCGGGTTGGTTGCTGCAAGATGCTTCTTCATTCATTTCTTGTGCTTCTTCATCTATACCGAAGTTAGTCTGATAGTTGTGCAACTGTCTCCACATATCAACTTCGTGAGGTATTCTATTGAAAATGGAAGTATCTACGGGACCGTATAGGATTGGTACATATGGTTGTCTATCCAATGTATCGGTTAAATATTCTTTTATGATTGCGCTTGAAAATATTAGTTGTTTTAGATATCTTGTGATAGGACCTGTAGCACAGCTGAGGGTGTAGAATTCATCTTTTGTAAGGTGTATTTTTATGTCATGTTTAGTTAAATCTCTAAAACGAACAATTTGTCCTCCCCGATGTTTTACTATATCGATTTCAATATTTGATTCTAGCAAACTTAATTTCGTTCTTCTTCCATATGTATTGTTACTTAAATAACATTCTAAAAGATGTATATGCTTCATAAACGATTCCCAGGAAATTTCAGAGAAAAACACCATTTTAGATCCATGATTCAAAATAATAGTTGGTGAATACTCCAATGATTTTATTACTCCGGCAGATACGCTTTTTGTCATACATGATGAGATGGGATAGTAGATTCTAAGAAATACCTCTGTTAAAATATTGGTGGAAATAATGTCATCGACTTTTCTTTTTTTAATTCCTTTTTCAACTTCCTCTTCTCTTTTCTTATGTTTAAACTTGAGGAACTCATCCATTTCTTGTTCAATTTGTTTTTCTATATCGGAACTGTTGTCGGCTATAAGCGGTGTAGTTTCTTCTTCGTTAGTATTTGCATTAAGTGAACTCATTTTGCTAACGATGTTTCCCATAGGATGGTCAAACAAATAATGAAATTTCTACTTCGTTTTCCTCCTTTTATAACAATCGCCCCCACCTAAAAACCGTTTTTTATAACACATTTTTAACTATTCCAGTTAGTGGAGTGTACGTTACTATTTTGTCATGTAAAATGAGACAATATGCCGAAGTACCTTCTGGTATTTTATCTTCAAATTCCATTTCAATTTTTATATCCACACTTGACGATTTTACTGATTCATTTTGCTTTGAGCAATCGATAACGATTATTGGGGCTTTTGAATAATACTGTTCAGGTGATAACAGTGGTGTATTAGTTTTTCCATAATATGACGATTGAAATCTTGCATACATATCATATAAGATGGAATAACGCTTTTTGCTAAACATGACATTTAAATTGTCATAAGGAAAGAATTGAGAGTTTAGAAACACTTTGCAATTCTTTATATTGCAATGGTCAAATTGACCTGCGTGTGCGGTTATAACATCTTTTCGATTGGTTTGAAAACCTAGTATTATGTACCTTGCTCGTTCCAAATAAGTAGATGTTTTAACAGTCCATGTTTGTCGTTCTGTTTGAGGTAATATGGGGTATTCATGGAATTCCCAACTTCTAAAAGGCATTACAATATCACGGTCAGATTTTAACTTTCTTAACAATACGATTCTATGTTCATCGGCTAATCTTACATGAGGTACTCTCCACACGATTTTATTTAATTGTAGCTGCCATTCTAGTTTACTTTCTTCAGTGCCACTTGCTGCTAATATTAAGTCCTTGTTAGTTGAAGATCTGAGTAATACCAATTCTTGTTTGACATTTATTATTATTCTCTTGTAATCTTCAGCGAATCCCAAAAGCAATCGTAAAGGTATGTGAAAATCAAAATGACCATTGGAATTTGGTGTTATGCTGTCTTTATCGGGGGTAACCCATCCGGCGGTGACTATTGAATTCTTTTCATGGGGTGTTAATGATGTTAATCCTTTTAGTGTTGTTGTTATACCAACCTTTTTTGTTGAATCAACTGTCACTCCTGATATTTCATATCTTATTTCGTCAAAAAGATATGCCATTGGGTTATTTATAAAAGGAACAGATGAACCGGTTTTTCCATCCAATTTTAATACTTGTCCCTCAATATATAAATAACTCTCACAGGGTAATGTGTAAATATCTTGTTGTTGAATGGGAATCCTTATTTCATCATTATTGTTTAATTTTGATGAAGTGTAAGGGTTGTGTGTGTGATATTCCTTCTCCCATAGGGTTTCGTCGAACGTCGGTCCTTGAGATATATCCAGAATGTCCATCGTAATTTAGTTTTAACCCAATTTTTTGTAGGAAATGTATGTTGTCCGGTGTTAACTCGTCCAATGTTGAAGAGCTACTGAGCTCCCGGCTTTTCCGTTGTGGTTTAAATGTTAATCCCATGTTATACTTAAGTTACCGCTTTTATGTGTAACCGTATTGTAATTGTTTCTTTTCTAAAGTCAACACTATTACCGTCCTGATCTGATATGTTCAGTACGATGTCTGAAATAAAACTGGTGTTTAATGGTAGGTATATAAGGTTTTGTGGCTTCTCAACTATTTTAAAACCAGGAGCAACTGTTGGATAAAATGTATGTAAAATATGTTGGTTTACCCCATCTCTATACGATCCGTGTATAATATTGCATGTTATATCAATACTATTAACCTTTAATATTGTTACTGTGGTATCACCGGTATGAGTAGTTCCGGGATCTAAGATTTTTCTTTTCTTATCTGAAAATCCGAGTAAACTACCGATTGAATTTTCTAAACTTAAATCTATATAATATTTTGAGGTAATTTCCGCTTTTAAAGTATTGTTGTTTCCTTTTATACAGATATTTTCTTCTCCTAGCTGCTTCTGTAATAGCTGGTTTATATCATCTATTTCATATGCTCCCGTAGACAAGGTTATTATTTTTAATTCTGAATAATTTCCTTTTTCATCTTTACTTTCATAATAATGTAGTAAATTGTTTTTACCCTCTGTAATGTTGGGAATCGAATTGTACGTAGTGAAATCTAATAATGCCGCTTCCCATAATCTATCTTTAGATAGACGCAATGCTGGGAAAAGAGTACTTTTTAATGTAGATGAATTTCCGCTCAGTGACACTGTGTACGATGACATCTTAAAGCTGACTGACACTTTTTGCTAAAAACTCCAAACATAAATGTCCGCATATTTCTGTATTGTTAGGTTGTTCTCTTTTATAATTGTAAAATATATTCTTAGAGTTTCTAAAATAGTGTTGAAGTTCTTTAGGTGGTGGTAGATTGCCAAAACTGTCAAAATAATAAACGCTTTGTCCGAGTTTTTTATAGCATACCCAATGAGTTCCTGGACCATAGGAGGAATCTAAATTTACTATTCCAGTTTCATTTTTCCATATGTTTTTTGGTAATGCGTCTTTCATAAAAACTCCCCTAAAAAATGGTATCTTCAAACATTTTACATAATTTGATAATTGATGATTTGTTAAGGCTTTATTTGGAATTATCAATTGATTTTTCTTATTTAGTACACACGGTACGGTCTTAGGTATAGACCTGCTCCGTTTTTTACCATTGACCAAACGGAAGTCTTCTTTGTCTTTGTTTTACGAGTTCTACGACGTCTCTTTTTAATGTTTCCACCTCTTTTAGGAGCTCTTTTCTTTGCAGGTCTTCCTCTTCGACGTTTTCCGCCACCAAATTTTGTTTTCGCCTTCATAGCTGTAGTTACTGCCCAAGCGGCTGCTTTTTCTGCAATACTTGCGTCACTTGATTTAACTCTTTGCCAAGCTTTTTCCGCTAGCACTCTATCTGCTATTGATCTATTTGTTGAATCAGCAAACTTGGAATACGCTATATCGTGTTCTTTGCAAGCTTGATCCAATTTATTAATTCCTGGATCCCCTCTTGCTAAACGTTTTGCCAATTTAGTTCCGGGTCCGCAATATTGATAACCTCCTGGCAGATGAAATTCGTATGGTAGAGCGTCTATTGCCTGATTTACAACAGCACCAACAGGAATTCGTTTGAGAAGGGATAACGCAGCTGATGTTATACCAAGTCCTTTCTTGCCGCTGACTTGACGACGACTGAGCGGTGCGATCTTCATTATGTTGTTTTATATATAACCGGTGTGTTTACTCAACAAGATGCTTTATATAAATGAATAACTTATGCACAATTTTTATATTTAAATAATTAATTATTCAAATTAATTATATACTGATTTATGATTCTATTTTTAATCCAAGCTTCTCGTTCATCGGGTTGAATTATCACATGACTTGTTGTACTAGCTATATGATTGTGGGTATCAATAAGTAAATTGCCCACTATTCTTATTAAACAATCTAAAGTTACAGCATCTTTCGGATGTTGAGGATCGTGTAACTGCATAATACGTTTATCATTACACGTGTAAGCGGTTGAATCATTTTTTGATGTTGTTATAACTTGTCCAATAGTAGCAGCATCATTAAAATCTTCACCTGGTGAAATATTAATTATTTTCTTCATTTTAGCATCAAATTTGGTTCCATTGCGTTTATCCCAAGTTATTGTTTGTTTCACTGTAACACAATCATTTTCTTCATAACCAGGCATTATATTTTTTATTCTTCTATTATGACCTTCATATGTGCCTAATAAAGGACCGCCCGCAATTAATGTTTGTGCCATTAAAGGTACATCCGAACTTTTTTGACCAAATCTTCCATTTGTTATTCTTTTACCTCCCGCATCCCATTTATCATTACTTCCTTGCATTAAATCAAATTTTTCATTTCCATGTATAAATGTATTTCCTCGCCTTAGCACAGCATCTTCATGTTTTACAAAATTTGATGTTTCCTTTTTTAATTCTTTAGATAATTGTTCCATAGTAACAGCGTCTTTTGGTTGAGAACCAAATTTTACATTTGACAATGCTTTTCCATGACAATCTATTTCATCAGCATCTTGTAAAATACAGTTGTCCTTGATGTATTTCAGGTTTACAGCATCACCGTCTTCCTTTGGGTATCCAATGTCATTTATAATAAACTTATAAAAAGAAAATCCTCGTTGAGTCTTTTCCGGTATTATAGAATGTAAATATTCTTTATTAACTGAATCTTTATCATTTTTTGGATTTGCCACATTGGTTATCCTATGATTTCCAGCATCATATGTTTGTCCATCTTTTAAATTGTTACCCCACTGCAATTTTAAAGTGTTTGAAAGTTCAGATGATAAATACTCTTTAGTAATTGCATCAGAACTGTCAGTTGGTTTACCAACATTAATTATTCTATGTGATTTAACATCGTAAGTATCCTTAAGTAATTTTAATGATGTTGAAGTAGCTTCTTTTACCGTCTTTAAATTTGCTCCATCAGTATCTTCTTCTGGATCTTTAACTAGTTTTAAACGTTTATTACTTATGTTATAGTCACCTTCAGGTGTTTGCGGCAGTCCACTTCTTTTTCTGTCTTCTCCAACTTGCACTCCTAACGCGGAGTACCGTCCAAACTTGTCGACGCTCATGTTAAAAATGATACATTATATGCTTGCCATTCTTTTATATCTGCGGACAATTATACGACGACACCTCGACTTCTGAGTTCATCAACTAGAGCTACCCATTCATTATTTAAACCTGTATGACCAGCTTCCATAGCTTCATGTAATAGTCTCATTCTGTCAACTAATTTATTAATGTCTTTGTAATAAATTACATTGGTATTGTACAGATTTTTCATTAGTCCTTTGCCAGATGTTGAAGTATCTCCTTTAATCTTTTTACTATGTTGTTCAAGAAGTGATAAATCCATAAGTGATAAAGATTTTCTTTTTAGCGGTTGTTTTACTGCTGGTGCGGTACGTAATGTTGGTAGTTTTCGTGGGGGAAACAACTTTTTTATAACAATGTTATATTTTGTTGCGCGTGAACGATTAATTATTGCATCCTTTGAGTAATTCCTTTTATGTGCATTAGTATTTTGTAAAATTTCCTTAAAAGTATTTAAATCTTTGGTCGAATATCTCAATGGTATGTTTTTAAAAATTAATTCATATAATCCTTTTGTTCCCTTATATTTATGCTCACCAATAATGATATAATCGTCTTCAGTTATTTTAAGTTTTGAATCACCTATTTTCAATTCATTCCCATCAATTCTTGCTCCGTATACGTGTGATTTACTTAAATTAGGGTTTGATTTTATATCATGTAGCATTTTCAATATATATTTTCTTCCCAGAGGTCCGTGTTGTAATATATCGCTACTCAATTGTGTTAAATTTGGAATAGATTGTTCTGCTTCAGGTATTGGCTGTTCTTCTTCCTTTTCAACAATAGGTTCTTCTTCTTTTGTTTCTTCTTGGTCACTAGCGCTTGTATATGAATCATCATTGTCTTCCTTTTTTAATGCTTGTACTTCTTGTTTAGAAACTGGTAGTAAAACATCTCCTTCGTAACGAGGTTTACTAATGGTTTCTGATATTTGTTTTAAAGGTTCTGTAATAGGTTTAAATGTAGTCTCTAAAAATTCTTCTCTTTCGCTTATACCCATCCTTAATGCACGGTTTTTAATCCTAATAGAATCACTGAGTGATTTTATTTCTTTCAATAGTTTTTCTTGATTTACCATGTTTACACTATGAAGTCTCATTCATTACTAGACACACCGCTATTCATTTAATAGATTAATACAAATTTATCTAACCCTATTCGATACCTTCCATCTTTTATAGCTTCATCTTTCATAATAACAAGAAATCCATACTTTTCAGCCCATGCTTTGCCGCACATCTCTTTAAATTTATCAAATGTCATGTCGGCATTCACATGATCGTTATATATATGTTTCAAATTTGTTTCATCCTGCTTGAATATTATCAACAAATTTGCATTATCTCTTATAAGTTGTTTTGGAATTTTACTATAGGTTTGACCAATGTAAATACTGTCAATATTATGATGTCTCCCCATTGCGAAATAACTTCTTATTGTATCATGATTCTCACATGACACATCGTCAAATATAAATATAGAAAATGGTTTAGCTTCACTTGGTTGCATAATAGTTTCACTAGCATTAAACTTGTAGAAATTTACTTCTGGCACACTTGCTAATACCTTATCTAACAACTGGTATTTAGGTTGTTGCAAAGATTTTGAGAAAATGTATATGTTATTAAAACGTAGCCCTTTTGGATTAGTTATAAGGTTAAAAACAACATTTGTTTTTCCACAATTAGAAGGGCCAGTTATTAAACATCTTATAGAGTTTGGTAGTAATTCACCATGTTTACCATGGTTTAAATTGTTATTATCCACTGTCAATTCATCTATATTATTAATATTAAATCGTTCTTTTTGCTGTACAATATCCATCTTGTTTAAAGGTTAAACACATAATGAGTTATTAAAGTATTACACCAAGTCTTTTGTAGGAATCCAAGAATCTTCACTCCTATCAAATCCCAACCAACGGACTTTAACTTTATCCTTTTTTCTTTGTAAAATTTTTTCAACAAGATATACATCACCTACTGTCGATTTTAATAATTCATGACCATAGAATCCGCCTTGAAGTAGTTCACCTTTGTTATCCTTTAAAATGTAGGTTTCTGGTATTGTCGGCTGCACTTTGTAGATTGTAAATATTTCGTTAGTCCAATTTGGTAAATATCTTTTACTAAAAACTCCTTTATATTTACTTATACGTACTTTGTCGTTAATTTTAAACTTTTTAGGTCTTAATTTTTCAATTTTAGGAGAAGTATTTTTCTTAATACGCTCCAAAACAAGCTTAGCATTATTGATATTTACTTCAATAGGTTTCATACCGATAGTGCGATGAAACTTGTTATTGTATTCTTTTATAAGTTTCGGTAATATATCGTACCACACGTACGATCCTCGTTTAGAAAATGTTTTATACATTGCTCCTTTTAATGTTCTATTGAATCGTTCAATTATGGAAGCTTTTACTTCCGAATTTGTAGAATAATGATTTATGTTATATTTTTTCATTAATGCTGTAAATTCTTTGTTAAAATATTCTTTTCCATCATCAGTTTGTAAATGTTTTATGACAAATTTATTTTTCTTTATAGCTGCTTCCATAGCTTTTGTTACACTTTTCCCAGTCTTATCCTTGAGTGGTATAGCGTCAGCAAGCTTACTAAAACAATCTATAATTGCCAATATATATTTAAATCCCTTATTTAATTTACTATGCGGTATCATCTCAATGAGATCGGCTTGGTAAAGATCGTTCCTTCCTTTAATAATTGTATTTCTTCTTGGAAACTTTCTTCTTGCCGGCTTATGAAGTTCGTTTACAATTTTATCCTTTAATCCTTCCATCTTCAGATGTTGTTTGTACACCGCTTGAGAAAATACTAATCCTCAAAATGGCTTATCACCTTTTATATTATTAACAAATATGGGTCAAGGCCATATTATATTTGTGTAAAAAAGAGGGAACATGGCATTGAACTTGCCATGCTCCCTTTTTTTTACGGAAAGGAAAAGGAAACAGGTGAAAGGACGAAGAATAGGTTTTATTGGTCGATAGGAGTTAAAGAATAATGTCCAAAAGGTAGAGTGTGTATATTGTCTTCCCGGATATGTCTCTTGTCATCCTTGTAGCTGAGTCCCCACTTAGTTTGCTTGACACTGTAGACTTGATGATTAAAGCTTCTTATTGTATTAAAAGTTGCAGTTGTTTCCATGCTTTCAAATAAACATCTTTTAAAATGTTCAAACTGTACATTCTTCTTTAAATATGATGTTTTTATACCTTTTGCCTTCTTTACAACTTGATGTTCTTCTTTTTCACTAATGTACAATTGAAAAGAGTACAGTTTGGACATTAATGCCACAATTTCTTCCATAGGTGCACCATTTGTTTCATCTTTGAATTTTCCTAAAACCTTCTTGTTTATTCCATTGTCGTAATTGGGGTGATGTTGTGGGTAGTCAGAAAAATCAAAGTCATTTTTATAAACAAATGTGCGTAAATCTTTATACATATCATTGGTTATAATCCAATAGATGAATGCATCGGTATCCATGTATGCTATTCCAATATTATCTCTACCATAAAATTTCACCATTTTATTATAATGAAAATCATACATGTGAGTTTTTGATATGTCTAAAATGGACATTCCAACATATATGGGTCGATCCATCTTAATTGAAATTTTATTCATAGAAACGGCTACAAGGTTTTCATTAATAATTATAGAAGATGCAAAGTTTGGTTTTTGCACCAATTTCTGTAATTTTGTTGGATCAACAACCAATCTTAAGTCTTTGTGATTTCTTTTGTTTTCTAATGTTTTACCGAATATCGCATTGTTCATTAATTTAAAGAAATCTTTTTGAAAATTGGATGTTGCTGCAGTTCTTCTTCTTGTGTTGTTATCTATATAAGATTTTAACCAACAGGATTGTGAAAATTGCAGTACTTTATTAATTTTCGTAATTTTTAATCCCATCTCTAGCGCTTGCTGTACTGTCCAATAATGAGCTACATACCTAGTCTTATTGTTAAGTGTCATCATCAATTTTGGCCATCTACCAGTGGGAGATATTTCTGTTTTTGCTAATAGTGGTAGATCATAATGATGGTCGTGGAGATGTTCTGGGTATTCAAAATCAAAGTCAAAAATGTAGCCAATATCCCCATATTTAGGGATATCAGCGATGTTATTGATTGAATTTGGATCAACCCATTTAAAATTGTCATATGGAAGAGGGTTTGACATGGCCCATCCGTACAGATTATTTGCATCAAAATAACCTATAAATGTGCTAGGTTGTGATGCGTCGTAATTTGGAAGATATTTATTGTTTGCTTTTACATATCTAGTTACACTTTGGGTTAATCCTCCTCGAATACCGGATTCAATCATCAACACCATGTCTATGTCAGTTAATAGTTGAAGTTTGCATTTTGTTTCTTTTAACATAGCCTGCCATGCCAATCCGGGAGCTGTGTACGAATGAAGTGGGTCTAATCCATATGCTGTAAAACAGGTGTTTCTAAATTCTTCCATTATGTCGCAGAGTAAAGTCACATCTAATTTAACATAAAAATCTGAATATTCACCTAAGGTTCTTATTTCTAATTCATTCCATACTCTACAAGCGTGTTGATAATCCTCTTCACTGATGTCCTCTTCATGTAATTTATTCTTAAAAGCTTCTTTAGGTGGAAGTGACGTTTCTTCAAATTTTTCCAAATTGTCAATGTAATCATAAGGAAAAACGCCTTTACGAAGAACTAAATCTAATTTATCATTGTTTACAATTTTCTTTGTTTCTATTAAATCTTCTTTTCTAAGATTTTCAGAAAGTTTTGATAAGCTGCACGGCATAAACCGGTACGAATCTACAAATTGCAACTTCATATTTCCAATTTTTTTACTAAAAGTTATAAACTTTTCAGTTGTTTCTGCAAGAACATCAATTGCACCATCATCTCTCCCCAATTCTGGTATTATAAAATGACCATCATAACCGCTAAGGTTATGCAATATTACAGGAATTTTTCTGGTAATCTTATAGTTTATGTTGCATGCATTACATGCTGCACCCCTATAATATCCTGTAAGATGATCGTGATCTTTAACTTTATAGTTATTTAAAGTAAATTCATTTTTACATAGAAAACAGTAAGTAGCATTTTCATGTTGAATTTCCTCTTCTTCCTCCATTGGTATCATTGGTACTATATTATTATACAAATTTTCAACATGGCCAGCTATTTCATATAGATGATTTAAAAATGTTCTGGCAACATCTTCACCACGATACACCACGGGTTTTGATGACAATCCATATGCATTCAAATGTTCTTCAACCAATGTGGATTTAACCAATAAACAAAAACTGTTAGGCTTGTGCATTTGATATTTTATACTCTTCCTTGCTTCAATGTTTTCATCTTCAATTGGAACAAGTGTTGATTCAAAATCGGCATATATTACTATAGGAATGCGATACTGATGGAAAACTTTTTCAAACTGTAAATATGATTTATTTAATGGTGGTAGAATAATCTTAGCTTCAAAATTTTCATTACACAGTTGTTTGTGCTCCAGTAACCAATTTTGTTCTCCATTTCTAGGTTCTTTAAAACAAAAACATCTTTTACAAATTATTTTTTTATGTTTACTTCTTGATAATTGTTTATTGACAAGTTTTTCAAATGATTTTATCCATACATAGTGTGATACTTCATCCTTTGTAATTAATAACAAATCCGTATGGTCTGCAAGTTCGTTTTTTACCACTTTCAAAGGATACACCTTGTTAGAGCTGTCCAAACCAAATACATTTACAGATATTCCAGGGTTTTGTTTTTCAAATTTAGAAATATCCTTCAAGGCTACCGGATAAGACACACCTTGAAAGTTATATCTGTATCTATAGTTCTCATATTCTTCGCTGGGTCTTTGTGCATCGCGTGATATGAATTTTGATGTCATTGCATACCGGAAACATTCCGTATCATGATTTTGAACATTCACACATGATTTTGTATCTTGAATCCTTTTTGGAAGAGCTATATAACTGCTCCCCATTACCCCATACCCATGCTTGTGAACTCTAATATCCATACTTACTACACTAACTAAACTCCAACCTGATCCTCGTCCTTCATGTTCTTGGATTTTATTGATGATCTCATCAAAACATTCTTCTACTATTGAATTAATATCTGAACTACTCATGATGGTTCTGTTTTTAGTTATAAATCCTCTTGGTGACAATTCTTCTTCAACGTTTATAAACATAGCATCCAATAACAAGCCGAATTTAATAAAATTTAATCGTTTTAATTCTTCTTTTAAAAGTTTAACTACAATGGTTTTTGCTTCGGCAAGAAATTTGTCTAATTCTAAATTTTCATTTTGGATTTTGTGATGTGTTACTACTCTTCCGGGCAATGCATGAATACTTAAATTAGGTAGTGCATTAGATGGTCCCGCTGTTTCTTCTTCTTCTGCAGATGCATTTTTATTTTTATTTTGTGTTAAATTTTCATTTATATTATGATATAACTCCTTATGAATGTCTAGCAATATTTCATCTTCATAAGTTTCTAAACATATATCACAACGATGCATTTTAGTGATGTTTATCCTATGAAATTCGGCATATAAATGAAATGCATCTTTTTCATACCTCCTTTTTATGCTGTATTACCCCACCACTATTTTTAATCTTCTTCTTCTTCATCTTCTTCTTCTTCATATGGAAATAATTGTCTTGCACAAAAAATTAATCTTCCACGTATTGATTCCAAATCTGGATCGTGACTGGATGTTGGAGTTTCATTATGAATATTTTCAAATTCCAATGATGGTGTGTATTCATTCTCTGTTAACTCCATTTCTACATCTTCACTCCCTTCATTTATTAATTCTTCTTCCATACTGTTAACACTATCTGTTTCTGAACTGTCATTATCCACATCTTCCACATCAAACTCCTCTTGTAGAATTTTACACAATATTTCTGCAATAGGTTTACTTGGATAGTCGGTGGTATCCACAGGAGCCATGTCGATTAAATGAAAGAGCTTCTTTCTCGTAGCTGCTTTTATATAAATTATTTTATTAGGTCAAGGTCAACAACACTTAAAGCGAGAATGGGGAATAGAGCACTAAGTGGTATGTTAGTCCATTACCACAAAGTGATCTATTCCCCACTCTCTAATGCAAGTCCAATTAATAACCAATTTATATTCAATATTTTTAGTAATTTTGCAGTTTCCTTTGTTTAACTTTTCTTTATTGATTGTCTTTAATCACACAGTTCATAGGTTCTTCTTTTTCTTGGTGAAACAATTGTTTACGTTCATATTCCAATTGACGTATTCTTTCATTTTTTATAGTCAACTCTATAAGAAGTTGGTTGATGTAGTCAGCAGCCATGTCGATTGTTCTGGTTCTTACTTCTCCCAATTTCACTCCTGGTATTAGCCTCTGTAGTTTATAATATTTTAGTTTTATTCTTGTTTCTCTTGCCTTTGCCATTTCTTTCATCTTCATTTTTCGAGAGTCCGCATATTGTTTTTTATTCTTTTCACTTAATGAAAGATCCAAAATGATGTTTTCACTATTCATGTTGTCTTTTCTTATGTTATGTTAGTAAACGCCTGTTTAGGATAAGAATGACTCCAACCGAGCGTTGGACTTCTTTTATCTAGTTTCCCCCACTCAATTACCTTCCCCCACCATGTTTATTTAGGTCAAGGTCAAACATAATTAATGCGAGAACGGGGAATAGAGCACTAAGTGACATGTTATTCCATTGCCACAGAGTGATCTATTCCCCGCTCTCTATTCTACAACTAATTTTTTTTCCATTTATATTTTATTATTTTTTTTTGTATTTTTTTTACCCATCATTTGTTACACAGCAGGAGGTTGGTACTTCACAGGAGAGTCTCTATCAATATCATTAAATGCGTTCCATGCATAAGTAGCAGGAAGATCGTTTGGCTCCATCTGCAGAACAGGGAGTTCATTTGCTGGATTCCATACATTTAGATTTTGCAACTCTTTTAGTTTATTTTCCAATACTTCAATTTTACCCAACAGTTCTATTATGTACTTGTTTGCAGTCCTCAATGTATGTGCTCTTGTACAGCCTACGTCCAATGAAGGTACTAAAAGCTGCATTTGATACAATTCAGTTTTCTCTTTTATATGACGTTCCTTAGCTAAAATGCTCAATTCCGGATGTGTTATAGGTTTACCTTTTCTTGACAAATTCACAATCTTCTTTGACAAATTTAATGGTTTTCTTTCACTTGTTGAAGGAGTTGAATAGTCCCGAGATTCAGCCATTTTTTTCTATGATGTTCTTCTTTTAAATGGTAGTAAGCGAATAACTCCTGCTGCGTATAAACCTTGTTTTATACACAATTCCCCCACCATTTTTATTCTCCCTCTACCAAGTTCTTTAAACATAAAACCAAACTTCTAATTCCGCGTTAACATTGTTGTCTTTTAAAAATTTAACAAAGTCCGAGCTGGAAGTTGACATATCTCTATTTCTTAAATAGTCTCTTACTATGTCTTCATCCCCTTCCTCTAAAATGTAACAAAATACCTTCATTAGAGTTCCATTATCTTGTTTTGAATGAATAAAATTTGAAACTGTTGTCCACTCCTCTTCAACTATTTTAAAGCTTGTCACTTCTAGTTCAAAATTCATTTTTTTTTTTTTTACTAAATTACAAGTTACTTTTTCAAACAATATTACAAGACTAAAGAAATTGGTGAACATCGAGCAACATATATAACCAATACCCCCCACTTCTATTTTCCCCCACCATTCAATAAATTTCCCCACCATAGTGTTACATTAAACAGTTTTTTTTTTTTTTTTAATATGATCTACATCTAATAAATCTAAATAACAGTTGTGCACAGATTGTACATTTTTCATTCATGATTTCAAACCTTATTAGTGGTGCCTTAACACGATGGTCTACATATCCTCCTTCAAGATCAAATTCATCCCAATCATCTATAGCTGCTCGTGCACAATCTTGACAAAGAGTCGTCCCATCTGCAAATTTATAAGCAACAATAATGCCAAACCCATAATTTTGTCTTCGGTATTCATGAATAGCTTCTCTAATGCTGTTTGGAATAACACATTCTCCTGATCTTATTATATGGTTAAATAAAAAACCATCACAAATAATTTTCCTCAAGCAAAGTTCAAATAGAGTATCCACCATGTTTTATAAAAGAGATTAATATTTCAACTGAAGTGTTTACACATGTTTCATCCGTCTTAAATACTTTATCCCCACCATATTTTATATATGTCAAGGTCAAATTATATTAATGCGAGAACGGGGAATAGAGCACTAAGTGACATGTTATTCCATTGCCACAAAGTGATCTATTCCCCGCTCTCTATTCTAAATCTAATTTTTTTAATATTTTTTTTTATTTTATTAATTTTTTTATTATTTTTGTTTTTTATAAGTTTATACAGATGTTTAAACTTCTTTCTTCAAATTCCCAATATTTCATTTCCTTCTTCTGCACCCTCTTCAACTACGACTTCATTATTTCCATTTTTCAAAAGCAATAGTTCATTTTTCAATTTCTTCATTTCATCTTCTAATTTTGTAATTTTACACTCTCTATCTTCCAATAATAATTTCAAATACTTAATATAACTACCAGCCGCATGTACAGTCTTTACTCTGTTTTCTCCAAGATGCATACCTGGGATTTGGATTTGTAGCCTATAATACTCCATATTAATATTAGACTGAATTTGTCTTGTTTGTTCGCTTTTCTTCCTTCTAGCTTCAGCTTCTTCATGAGATGCAGCCAAATCAGATAAAATTGGACGATACATTGTTGGTGAATGATTTTACAAGAGTGAGAGACTATCCGGTTAAACAACACATTTATTTACTTTCCCCCACCACTATCCCCAGTAGGCCAAAAATGTTGAATACATATTTCAATAGTTACACTGGCACCATTTTCAACTAAAAATTTATAAAGAAAATATGGATACTCACTGGGTTTAATATTCATATTGTCCATCATAAAGTTAAACGCCAATCTTTCCGAATATTCATTGTGATATTTTTCAGTGACACCAATTAACATTCCTTGTTTTTGAAATTTAAAACCAATGTCTGGAATTTTTTTACAATCCTCCATGTCTAAAAGTGGGAAATAATATGTAAAGGAATTTACCGGTGGAACCCAGGGTTCTTCCTTACAAAAAGCTTTAAACATTGCTTCTCGGTCCTCCATTATGAAATGATTTTTAAACTGTTTTCTTTCCTGCTTAAATAATCAACCCCCCACCATTTTATTCAGATTCTTCTTCTTCAGATTCGGTTAACTCTTCCGGTTGATGCATCATTGATATATTTCCAGTTTCATTAGTTGTTTCTTGGTTTAAATTTATAAATTCTTCTACTATTTCTTCTATTAACTCTCCAAATGTAACATTCATCTCTTGTTCTAGTTCTTCTTGTTCTTGTATCTGACGATGTGTAATAATTTCAGTAATGTATATAAAGGTAGTAGCTCTTGGAGACATAGTTTAATAAAGTGTATGACTTTACTAACAACACAGCATATAATGAATAAAAAACCTGATCAACTCTTGCTTTTATAGCAAATATGGGGAAGGGGAAAGAAAGGGGGGGGGGGGATCAGTAAGAAAAACACCAACATATCATTAGTCCGATTCAGAGTCTGAAGATTGTATAGGGGATATCAATGTATCAATTGACGAATCTAAAATGAATGTTTCAATTGCTTCTTTAACAATTTCTTCATCACTATCATTTATTAGCTCTTCAAATATTTCTTGTTCAAAGGACGAAATTTCTTCTTCCAATATAGAATCAGCCAGACTATTATTCAATTCTTCTTCCGAACCTTCATTTGTCTCTTCTATCCAAGTTATATTTTCATTTGTATTAAACTGATTTTTTACTTCAAAATAATTTAAAAAAGGTGTATCCTTAAAAACCATTATTAACCTTTTCTCTTCACACCAAAGTAATATCTTATAACAAAGTGATACTGAGTATGAAGTTGCTGTCTTATATATATATTCTATTTTCCCCCACTATATTTCATATAGTTAAACATTTGTAACATAGTATAATTACTCTTCTTTATCAAGCTTATAATACATTGCGGCTACTTCCAACTGAAACTCCATTTCTTCTACAAAATTACGTAATTGCACCATCCAAGGAAATAAATTATTTAAATTTTCAATTCTGACTGTACATGAACACAATAATTTGTAATCACCTCGACGATATACAAGCACTTTAACCCCTACACCCATATCTTTCAAAATTGTTTCTTCAATCTTTCTATGTAATCCATATAATAGTGGCCAAAGTTCTGTATGTTTAGCAAAGAATGAATCCAATCTTTTGGACATGTTCACTATATAGCAACTGGTTAAGTTCTGATCAAATATGTGAGCTGCGGACTTTTATAATGCAACTAATAGAAGGCAGGAGGGGGGGGGGGGTGTTAAGTTCAAGGTCAAAGTCAACAAACTTTAACTTATGTAGTAACCAATAACTATTAACTCTCACACATGAGTTAAAAAACTCATATGCTTAATTGGTGTATTAGGTAGCTCTGAAAAGAGCCTTTTTGGGTTTAAAAAACCCTGCTTATCTTAAACAAATATTAAACCAATTATTGTACTCCTCATTTCCCCTAAAATCCTCAAACAACTCCGCCCATTGCCAAATGTATTCGGCATTGTCTGCAGTCACATACAAAATTGGGCTACCAAGAAACAACACTGGTGATATAATTACTATTGTTCTGCCCAACTGCAACCAGTCCAATGCTTCCCACATGTATGGGTCAAGACTTTCTTCCAGGTCCAAAGTTACACAACGCAAATATTCAAATATCAATTGTTCATCTTCCTCAACTTCTTCCATTTCCTCTTGCTCAGATTCATCTTCCTCAACTTCTTCCATTTCCTCTAGCTCAGATTCATCTTCCTCCACTTCTTCCATTTTCTTTAGCTCAAATCGCCTGTTGTAAAAGTTTGAACCATCCAGCGGAGCCATATTCACTGTACACCAGGTTAGCGGCCAATATCCCATACCCAGTTGCATAGTGGCTACTTATATAAAGCAAGAGAAAGTTGAGGAAGGGGAAAGGGAAGGGTGAGGGGGGGGGGGTTATTTTTATTTATTTGAGGGGGGGGGGGTAAAGTTCAAGGTCAAGGTCATGTGAAAGTAGGTCATGGGACTTAGAGTGACCAAAAAATAATGGGAGAGAAACGCAGCGCACTGTTATATAGCGCTGGTTTCTCTCCCATTATTTTTCTAACAAAATTTGGAAAAAGCTAATTCTTATCACTCTTTACTACGACCCCAGCGAGTCCAACCATCCGCACCTTTGTAGAGATAGTCTTTCGCATCAAGTGTTTTGATCGCTTTTTGGTTTCTCATAGGTACAGAGAGCTTAATTACCCATTTGTAGCCGTTACACCCTATTATAATTCTATTGCTCTTTTCTGTTCTACTTACAAAAAAGTACCTTAAACCTTCTCGCAATCTCTTCAACTTAGTAGCGGGGTAGGACTTGCTGGAAATCACAGTCGGTTGTGGCACAGCAATATGTTTTACAAGATGTACACGGCAATACTTTTCAGTAAAAACACATTTCCTACCACAGACCGATCCTTTTTTAGAACCCCTAAGCAGCTTCTCAGTGCATTTACGAGGATTTTTAAATGCCCTGCGACGCTCTGCTTTTAATAATTGAAAACGCTCTGAAGGAGCAATTTTGAAAAAAGACTTTTTAACTTTAGAACTAGGAATGATAGGATTAATGGACTTTGGTTCAGGAATTGGTGTTATTAGTGGTGGTAATGAGGTGAAATTATGAATAGATTCTAGAATTGAAGGAGTATCAGAACGAACAGGAAGCTCCATCTGTGGTGACGTTGTAGGTGTAGGTTGGGGTTGTAGTGGTGGAGTTGCCGTAGGGTGTGTTGGTGATGGAGGTGGAGAAAAAATACTCCCAAGAACCGCCATGGCTTGTAGAAGAATATTTCCCGGAGCAGTTGTAGCAGATGTAGATGGTGGTGTATCCATCTGCCGCAGCATCGACTCCGGGACGTTCTTCAACTTCAGTCTCTTTGCCGGTTTCTTGTTAGCAGCTGGTATGTTCATAGTAGGAGCAGGCACAGAAGTGGCAGCAGGAGCAGCAGGCGTAGTGATAGTAGTAGCAGAAGTTGTTGATAGAGACATGGTTCTGAAGTGGCAGCGTTAGCGGCTGGAATCAGAATAAACAAACATGTTAGCTAGCCCCGCTTATATAGGGATGCTGAGTGAAAGTGACCTCGGGGGGGGGGGGGCTAATTGTAATTTTGGGGGGGGGGGGGGGGGGGTTAATTACTTTAATTTAGGTCAAGGTCACCAAAAAATAATAATGATCCAAAGTGATGGAGGCGGCCACGGCCGTCTCCACCACTCTGTATTCCTCAAACACTCCCAATCCCAACCCCATAGTTACGTCTTGCAAGGGATCCCAATTTTTTGCCCGCACGCACGTGGCTATCCAGTTTGGTGGGCTGTGATACGGGCGGTCGGCCTCGGGCCTGGGCACTGGACCTGACCATTCCAATTGTACAATAGGGAATCTGGAACAGTTAATGCAAAACGCAACTCTAACCTCCCACCCTTAATCTAAACCCACCCAAATATAATTATTTCCTAACAAAAAATTAAAAATTTAAAAAAAATAAAAATATGCGCTGCCTATGGCACAACACGCATGTCCCACCCATATTTAATGAAGTTCGACAGAACTTCTATAATTTAAATTTAAATTTAATCTACCCTCCTAACAGCTAGCTGTGAAAGGTTATTAGTACACACACACACATGCACACAAATACACAATAATTACATCAACACTCAACATTAAATGCATAAACACATTTTTTAAACATTAGCAATAATATAACACACCTTAATACTAACATCGCAATGCGCAAATTAAAACTTAAAAATAACACAACTTAAAACTAAAAAATAAATAACATTTTATACACACACACAGTCACACACACAACAAATATTAATATTAGAACCCTAACAGCAAGAATAACTCAAATATATATCGGCCGCCTATATATTTAAGTTACCCTTTGAGTTCGTCCCGAAGCTTCGCGTCCGGAGTTTCGGTACGAACTGATTCTAAAATTCTCAACAGAATATTCGTAAACTTTCAAGATGGTGGGGGGAACTCGTAGGGGTTTGAGGGGCTTACAACGTTCGAAGTACAACTTCAATAGGAAATTTCCAAGCAACACTGTTTCATACACGTAGCGGCGATTATTACGAGTAGGTCATCGATAATTTAAGTGTAGTGTTGCGGCTTTCAATAATGTTGGCCAACATTTAATTATAATCTCCACCTAATCGAACCACAATTTTCCTTATAGCATTACACCATAGTTGTTCACTGCTATTAATTTAATAACAGTAGGAAATTATGTGTTCCCTTTCGCCGCTCAACTATGATTCTTATCTATTGCCAACAGCAGACCTAAATTACCGTTACTCTATCGGTTTAATTTATCTTAAGTATATGTTGTATTATCTTAACCACAATAGTTACCGTTTGGTAACACCAAATTAGTATTACACAAGCTTAACTACTATTACCATTTCAACATAAAATAAAAGTGAAAGAAGGGGGGGGGGGGGGTCAATTACCTATTTTGGGGGGGGGGGGGGGGGTCACTTTCATAATAATTACCACCTGCTGTTATAAATACCGTTACACGAGCAGCTGCGCCTCTTTTCACTCGCGGGACCCACAGCTGACACAACACCTCGGTAAGTCGCTACCGTCTAATAATATTATATATGCTTTCTTTTAACTTACTCCAATTAGGTCTACTTGTTTTTAACACCCCATGCATAACTTAGTTTTCAACTATTTCTTTTTTTATTTACTATAAACACATATTACTCTCCCATTACCTATTTTTTTTATTACTGCATAAATTAACATCACATCAATATTTTTTTTTTGTTATTATTTAATATTTATATTCACCTGCTGCTAATTATTCATATTCACATCTGCTTTTTTTTTAAACTCTTAATTATATTTAATCCTTTTAAACATTTATAGTATTACATTACTGTTAGTCTTATCCATGGTGTTAACTTACCATTTTTCACATTAATAACACATATAATTATTGCTGAACTATAATGTTTGTACAAATACTAGTTCTTACCGCATCAACTTATTAACAGATTGTTGTTTGCACTTGTGCAGCTCATAGCCAATTCATACAGAGTAACAAATTCCTTTTTTTCAACTAGATGTTATCTTAATATTTTTAACAAAATAGTTTTAAAGTATTTCCCTCTCCCTTTAATACAAACTATCGCAACTCTACCGAACAAATAACCGGGGTAACCGCAATCCCACCCTTTTTATCCCATCGGCTGAGGGGGGAGGGTAGAGGAGGGGTTGTTCGTGACTCACAAATTGCTTAAATACGGGGTCGGTACCGCGAGCGTCTCATTTATTCGCCGGGTTTCGTAGGGTAAACTTCGGTCTTTACTTTTCTAACAATTTTCTAATTTACATTTCTTACTCTAAAACATGTGTTCGCGGTTAATATGCTAATCACTCTCTATATATTCAAACACATTTACAGACACTAACCATTTATCAGTTTTTTTTTTATGCAGTGCACATTTAGTCACCACTATTACAATGGCTTCCCACACTTTACAGCTGAAACTTTTACGCACCAAACATATTTTACAAAAACAGTCTAACTACACAGTTTCAAGACCTCGTAATACATTCGCTAAACTTAAGAAACAGTTCAGCTTTCACCCCTTGTATTTTACAAGATCCAACCTTCGCAACAGTTATTCTACTGACACTATTTTGCAAACAGTCTTAACTGATATGCTGAAATATCAACATTACAATCTTGTCACACCTATTGATGATGTTATCCAGTTATTCTTATTCACTATATTACCGGGTTTATATAACCGTTCTTCATCACACACATCTCTCATTCTACTCTATCAACTCACAATATAACCATCTAGCAGCTCTTATTTCTTCAAGTTATGGACACACGGCAGGGTGCACCCATACAATCTCCAATAGTGACATCCACTACTAACGATAACAATAGTGGTGTTCCCACACAAAATTCGCCTACATACACTACCTCCACCGACTCCCGACCCGTACAGAGCAATGAAATCAACAGTACGGCTGCAAACGATGTAGAAGCCATCCTACGATCACTGGTAGGCTTTGATGAATGAATAAATTTATTTCCCGGAGCCCCACCCGTCCCCAGACTCCCCACCTTTTTTAAAACCCCCTCCGAATGACCTTGACACACTTACCAACCCCTCCCCAAACCCCCCAAAAAACCCCCAAATCAACAACACACACCTGCCAATTACAACCGCTGACCTTGACCTGCGCCAGGAGCGGCTATTCCCTTCTACTTATATATATATATATATATATATATATATATATATATATATATATATATATATATATATATATATGTATAATATAACTAAGCCTATATAAATTAAATATTTTTAAATTTTCATATTTTTAAGTATAGGTCTAGTTGGAGTATAGATTTTTCCTATTTAATTTCAAATGTCCAACAAACTGACTAAGAATATAAAAAATTAAATGTGCCATACACTCGTATTACAAGAGAGGGATTGTTTTACATTATTATTTTTAATAGAAAATTTTTGCTATCTTATAAATTTAAATGTTCATCACAAATTTGTCAATGCGTATAAAATAAATTACTTATAAAGTGATTTAATCAATATTTAAATTTAAATCTGTTTGAAAAAATCTAACTTATTAATCCCATAACTGTTTTCAATCAAAACTTCATATTCGTTATCCAATTTCAAGTTTCCTCCCTCGGGCAGATAACAAACAACAGGGACATAAAACAGATAATTATTACATCAAACTTTGGTTATCAAATTATACATAGCAATAGTTGACCATATTCAAGCATAAGAAAGGAATTTTTAGCATTCTGCACGAAATCAGCCTGTTTTTGTTCTCTCAATAGTACCAAAGACGTTTATTTTTGACCTAGTACTGAAAAATCAGCTGGAATTTATTTGGGTTCTAGGACTGAAAAGTCAGCCATTTGCTAAGAGTTATTTATTAATTTTCTATTCAGTATAGTGAAATTCAAATGTTATATGAAAGCATTGTTTGCAAATAACAAACATGTAAACACTATATATTACTTTCTTTGTAAATATAACATCAATAATACAACTTTATAGATATAGTTTTCAACGATTAAAAGTCTAATTCTGCATTATGATAAAAAACGTTGTTCATCACTCGGAACAAAAGTGTATTTTTAGCGCTTAATCGTTTTAAAAACTCTGCTGCGCTTCGTTTTTAAAACACGATTGCGCACTAAAAAGAGCCACCTTAGCTCCTAGTGATAAAAACTACTATTTTTGCTAGAGCCATGATATTTACTTGTTAAAATTTTATTTTGTTTATAGAATGAATACATTCTTAGTTTGACCTATTTTGTACGTAAAAGCTGCACAGTAAACTAACCTTTATACACAAATTTATTATTTGAAATATTTTATTGTTCTTAAAAACAACATTTTGTTTTTAATGACTATATTAAAATCATTATTTTAGAAAAGTCGAATTTGAAGCTAAGTTGATAAAATATTTTCAGAGTAGTTTTAGAAATTATTTTTGTAATTACATTCGTGTTAGGTTTAATGATTAGTTAATGACATACAATCAACAAATTTCAGCTACAGTATGTAGACAATATAGATATCTGGTGAATTTTGCAAGAAAGTATGCCGATTTCAATACTTCTGGTAACCATAGCGAATAAAACAGTTGTTAAAAATACAAATATAAATTTATACGTCATATTTATCACATAAAATAGTTGTTTAAGAAAAAAGTGTTTGCATCTACAACCTTAATATGAACATTCTATAGACCCCTACCATTTTGGTCATGTGGCAGTCAACCGAGATAGGCCTATCTGACTTCGATAACTACACCCCTAGCGAGATAAAATAAAGATATCTTATTCAACTGTTTTATTTTTTATTCAATTTACTTTGAAATCATTCAATATTTATATTTAAATATATTAAGCTTAAATTTCTATATTGAATCTCAAGATATAAAGAGCCTTTATAAGAAATAACGAACATATTAAACATCAGTAATATGTGTAATGAGTTTTGTCGGTAAATCCTCTGGGCCGAAGGAATGTCGTTACTCGGGCCTGGCGGTCGGAGGTTGGTGACCATGAATTTATCTCGAGAGCCTGTTTAATTAAATGCTGCTACTAAAACTACCTCGAGCTAACCACGAAGTAACAAAACCTGCCAAATAAACTATAAGTAAAAATAACTATATTATTGCCTGGTTATAAGTAGATTGGAAACCTGTAGGTATTACAACTTAATTGGAACACTAAAAATACATTGTTATGTTTATGCTTAAAAGAATTCGACAAATCTAGCAATAAAATATTGTTAATATGATGCCAGCAATGTGTTTTGGTTAGGGCTACAATCAGGTTATTTTTGTTTATTCATCGTTAGATATAATAAAAAGTAATTTAGAAAATAGATTGTAATAAAAAATATAACGTACTTTTGGAAATAGTATAATTTATTGTTGGAAATTACATGTATTTAATTTTTTATGTCATGGATGTGGTTTCTTTGGTGGGTGTTATAGTTATGAACGTCATGATCCCTTTCATTGAGCTCTGGAAACTTTAAAAGTAAAATTACTGATTCAAGAATATAGGCTGATGGTTGTGTAAGAACTTGCAAGTGTTTGAATAGTGGTTTACAATGTTTGAAGTAATGAGCTTTACAAATCATAACGATCCCTTTTTGTAACAAAAGTATTCTATTAGCTTCAGCGCAGTGTTCCCAAAATGTGATTCCATAACTTCAGCCTGTAGTACTTTTATGGCTTAAGAAATTATACTGGATGAGGCCTTGGAGGACTTATATAAATTATATTAAGTACCAGGGGCCCGAGCTTGGTAAAATTATCAAGCGTCACTCTCCTTTCTCAGACCAAAGCTTGTTCGCTCTGCTCTCTCGCTGTCTTCCTTTATAAGACACCCTTCCTTAACTATTCTAAACTTCCAAAAAATCCATTCAATAGAAAACTTTGAATTTAAATGTTCTAATCGTCTTTTATTGAGGAAAAGAAACAAAGTACGATTGAAAAAATATTATTTGAAAACACATTAACATGATAAATAAATGTTATTATGTTTTAAACGGCAAAAAACATTAACGGTAAAACATTAAAGGTAAAAAACATCCAGCAATATTGTGTAACTGAGATAGTATAATTACCACTATTATGATAAAAATTTTTGTAAACATAAGTAGGTATCTGTTCTTAAATGTAGTTTTCTGGTTTTTACGGGATAGATTTACCAAATATTCAAGATACGTTATTTATTAGTGAATCACGTTTTTGTTTCGGTATGTTTTATTTTTCTTATTCCTATTAAAAATATATTGCAAATTATATTGCGACGTCATATTGTAAACTTTTTCCCTTTGATACTATAAACTTCACATCCTTTGGAAATTCTATGACAAATGCCTGATAATTATTGATATAATTATTTTATTCATTTCCTGAATGAAAAACGGCATGTAAAGTTCAATCGGTAGGATTCACTCAATTTATCACTCATAATTGTTTCTCATCTTTGACCTCTCCCAAAATCATTAGTCAGGTTACAAAATAAAAACATTAATCTTAAATATAAACCTCTAATCCAACAAAATTGAAATTACTAAAATTTATTATAAGTTTTTAACTTAAAGAGAGATTTTCATATTCAGAGCAATATACGCATTCTGTAATGAACTCATTAATAGACAATTGTAATGCTGGTCAAATAATTCTCTGTATTAACTGTGCAATGTGCATATGTAATGCCCAATTATTTACTAATTACTGCCCTTAATATAATCATAATGTACAATATTTTCTATCATATGAGGAAGATCATTCTGAAATACAATGCCTGTAATTAGTTCTTAGTTTGTTAATACTTAAAAAGTGTATAAGGAATTATTAGTTTTAAAGATAAATAATACAGTAGCAACAAAAAAAGCTTCAAGAACTAACAACTAAGAAGTAAAATAGTTACTCCTGCATAAGCAAAGATGGAATTTTTAAAGTTACATAAGCATTAGCATAGGCAAAATTCTTATATGCTTAAAAGAATATTACATAATTTTAATATCCCCCCAAAACTACACGATTTATTGATAAATTTACAATCAATTATTCAACTCAAATAGTGGCAAACAACGAGAAAACCAAATCCATCAAAATTAATAGAGGATTTGATCTCTATTCATTTTGATGGCAATCATCTTGTCGTGATTTATATTTTTGAATATTCTTCATGATATTTACTGTCGAGTTTTAGAGTGTGACTTGCAATCTCAATGCTTGAAATTGATTGATATGACTGGCTTAGCACTTTCATGACTAAAACGAATTTATTTAGCCTATTAATTTGTAAATTAATTATTGTTTTGAAAAATTTAATGAACTTGAACATATGGGATATATTTTGAGTAGGTTTTTATTAAATAGACTTATGTTAAAATAAAAAAATGAATTACCAAATATATATGTAAGGAATTACAGTGCTAAGCAGGCGAGTTCATATACAAAGGGGATTAGTCAGCCATCCCCACGTTGGCAGTTTGTCTTTGTCGACGGGTGTAATTGATTCAGTACGTGGATCACTGGTTTGATATTAAAATTACCAGCTCAAGATTAATGGAACTTGTGCTCTAGTTTTGCATATTGAAATCACTCATATATTACTGTAGTTGTATACATTACAGTCCTTTTGATATTAACATTTTCAGGACGATAATGAGATTCGTATCACCGTTCTAAAAATCATTTTATATTTGACATTTGTAACTAGAGCACAATCTCTAATTCAAAAATGTTAAATTATAATAATTTAAAACCACTATCTGCACGACTTTGCTCTGTTCATGTAAAATTAAAGTTTGCTCTATACATTATTTAATTCATGCAATTTTCTAATCTTAGCTTATACACGTAACACATCAATTTAAATATTTCCATTATCCTGGTTTTAAAATATATTTAACATGCATTTACATACATATAACATATATAACTTCAAACATTGACATAGTGTAAATTGGGGTCTTATGCAATATTTTTTCACAACTACTAATAATCAATAAATGAGAATTATTTATGTTATTTTTGAAAATAATATATATATTATATTTATGTTAAAGCAATTATTACCTCTTTAAGTATGGCTTGTTTTTAACAGTAAGCTGCATGAATTGATTTGTTGATTTTAAATTAACTTCTAATAATATTGATTTCCTTTTAATATATCATTATTTTGAAAACAATAAAAAACATGCATTCGTACCCAACACTATTAGAGATTTAAATGTTCTATTTAATGACTTCCAATTTATTTTAATTTTTTACTTTAGTCATTCAACTATATTTTACATCATTAGCATACTTATTTCATAAAGAATACTGTAATATTTATAAACTTCTTATTTGTACACTTGATTACTACAAGAGCAAATTTGATCTTGTCTTCTTTAATTAGCCTAACAAAAGACTTGATTACCTTCTTTGCCTTGTTATTGTTTGTTTAATACCCTCAGTTAGTGCAGGCACAGGAGTATAATAGAAAATATTCAAACCCGATTGAAATATTTCAATAACAATCAGACCTCACTATTTTGAGTGTGAGTCTTACAAATTTTAATTTCTTTTTTAAACTTGATCACAAATTAATTAGGATTAGCACGGTAATTGTATTTTAATTTTCTAGAAAAAACTTAAAGCTATATCGAAAATACATTAACAAAGACATTCGTATTAAAAGAATGTTGTCTAAATGTTATAAATTTTTAACCATCAAATTTTTCATTGTAAAAGTTTTTTGTTAGTATTTATACACTAAACACACTTATATTTATTTGTACACTTTTATCAAATCAGATATGGACTTTGCATCCACCCCGTTCTAAGAATCTCAGCTCATATAGAAAGGGCATCGTTTTTCAGCAGATATTCAGTTTCAAACAAACATGTTTCACTATCCAAATTAATTAAAACTGTGCTTGTTTTGCCTTTGTATACTTGTTGGCACAATCCTACGTTTGGTTGAAACAAGGGAATACAAACAGAGGTCCAAATATTACACAAAAAATGTTCACAGTAAAAATTTCCTCTTTCAACAGGCACAGGCAATTTACTAGCTATGCTTTGGAAATCAATTAATTGCTCTTTCTCGGTATAAAATGCATATAAAATGCATTAAATATTCTTTTATGAATCAACATTTGTTTACAATAACTTCAAAAATGTTTACAATAAAACGGCAGTATGTAAAAAAATTATATTAAATGTATATATTTGATTTATTTGATATAAATGGAGTTCAAAAGGTTACGTGTGATAGTTTTAAAACTTGTTTATTGATGAAGAATGACTAACAAAATGTGGAGCATGTCTTACATAAACAATTTTTTTAACATTCATTAATTCCTCTTGCTCCTTGTTAATTTTTTACAAAATTTTTTTACAAAGTACTATAAATTTTAAAACGAAAGCCCCCTCCATAAAAAGAGACTTTCATGTGGTGTATGCAATAATTTAGATCCTACATTGAATTGATACAAAAACTATTCATATGTAATACTATATTTTCAATTATTTTTATTGCAGATTAATTGACCAATAAATAAATTATATATGTCACATATTGTTTAGAGCTTTGTAAGAAACCAACATCAAACTTTCAACCAAAGAAACTTTTTTCAATAACATTAAATAAACATAATCATACATTTATTAATGCTCTTGTTAAACTTGTATAGGTTATTTAATTTAATTGAACTGTAGCATAAAATAATCTTTTTCATTAGTTTGCCACATTGTTATTGTTTTGCTCTTTGTTGTTGTTTCTAAATATTTATGTTGTTAATATTATGTTTTTTTAGTATTTTTTTACATTTAAATATAATTTATTTATCCAAAATTTAATATTGTTAAATTTATTGTGCACTATTTTAATACTGAAATTTTTCGGTAGCACAATTGTAAGCTTTTTTAATTTGATTTAAAACTTAAGTCATTTTGTACTTCTAGTGATTGTTTTGTGAAAATGGAAATTGTCCGTTGGTATGCAAAGTAAAATAAAATAAATAAATATTTTTCATCCATCAAGCTTTTTAAATTGAAATATTTTTACAAACTTTATGTTTTGAATATTTTTTAAATATAATGTTCTCATGTGAAGTGCTGAATGACAAGAGATCTAAAATTTCAACAGATAAAAGTGATTACTATCAGGTGAATTTTCCCTTGAATGTTTTACCGCAGATCGGGATGAAGTCACCGGGTACGCCAGGCGTTGAATGTTCCCCGACATTCACAGCCACGCGCATTCACAGTTGACTGATTAATGAACCATCTCCGTCAGTCCCTCACTGTAATTTAATTTGTCTAAAGTCAAACCACCCGGCCTCCTCCATTATAAATTACGACAGTCAAGGACCTTGGAAGATTTACCAGGTAAGTTTAACCTGAGTTCTACATTATAATGCAGACAGGTTTACTTGATTGATTCTAATATTTGGTTTTTATTTTAAATGATTAATTAACCCGTTTAATTGAACTTGACTGAAAAAAATATTGCAATAATTACAGAATTAGTGTAGCTAGATTTGAAAGAAAGATTAGTGTATGCAAAAAGTAATGAACGATAAAACTTCTAAATATAAAAAATAATAACATGTTTTTTTACATACACGTTTTAGCTAAACAAGTAAGTTTTTAATGTAACGTAACGAGTACCAAACAATATAACGCAAAAAATATGTAAAGAACATATTTTAAAATATAGAAGCTTGCATCTTTAATGAAAATAATGTAATTAAAAAAATAATTTTGTGGCTCATAGCAGTTTCCTGCGATAATATCAGAGTAGTAGGAAGCGTGTTTTATCTCTACCAATCTCTCTTTACGAGTGTCAGCCTGTTACTGGAAATTAACAACCCGCCTATGGTGGTGAGAAAAAAGGGGAGGAAAGAATATACACTTGTTAAAGTAAAACAGCCCAGAAGGCTGATTTTATATACCTTAAAAAGAAAACGTTAAAATAAAGTTTTTAAGAATGTATTCACACACCATTTTAAATTAATTTGAATTATGAAAAATGTGCTACTAACTCGATCTCAAAAGGGCTATTTTTGGGAGTTATTTAATTTTTTTTATTTCGGTAATATGATGCTGATGTATAGTTTGATCACCTGCCATTTTTGACTGCCATCCTTTTAAAGTCAGGTTTACGGTATTGTCTTCTGTTAATAGATACCTCTAATTTTATGTACGTAGATTAAATTACATGATGTAAAGTAGGTGAGTGTAAAAACATTGCCAGTTTTACAGGAGCACTTTGATGAGAGACTTACAATTAGTTCACATTCATTTTTTGTTGCGTTTTTACATTTTAACAAAAATGAAAATACCTACACATCTAAAAAAAAAAAAAAAAAAAAAAAAACTTAATAAAAGGGAGTACCAATAATGCTAACCTAATCTGTTTTAATGTTGATAAATACTTTAAATATTGATCTAAATCAGTTCAGCATCGGTCAAAGACCGGCGAATACAAGTTGGGTTTGCCAGTTGTTCTCTTGGGGCAGTCTGTCTTTGTCAGTAAGGAAATTGATTCAGTACGTGAATTGCTGGCTTAGTATTAAAATTACTTGTTCAAGATTAATGGAGCAATTGCTCCGTGGTTTAGGCACTGTCTCTGTTTGCAAGAAATGGTTTGAAGTTGAAACATTTTTAGGCATTTTTATACTAATTTATAGACGTGAGTTTACGATTGATTACTTATTATTTTATAAAATGCCATACCATGTTTGAGTACTATGAGCCAATAAAGTTATCTTTTTGTTTTTCAACAATCACAAAAAAATTAGTAGGTCCATATTAGGTTAGTTGTAAAATATTATGTTATTCAAATCCATTTTGAAAAGAAGGACATTTAAGGTGCAACTTTTCAGCAATATATTGTCACTCAAAATAAAAAAAGGGAAGGGCATTTATCAAAGAGCTAGGACAAAACACACGTTTTATTGAAATTAGAGTGCATTGTCAAAGTAAAATTGACAAATCAATTGAAACAAAGTTAATTAACCATTCTGGAAATATACGATTTTGCATAGCAGTATGAAATATTTTTCTTCTAAATGTATTATCAAATGCGATGATTACAATTTACTAATTTAAATTATATTAATCCACAACATACGAATTGCGTTTTAAAGATTTTACAAACAGAGGGCTATAACCAAAGTAAAATTTAAAAGTGTTTATTATTTGTTGATGGGAACAGGTTTATTATAGCAAATGATTAACGTAACAAACGCGTAAACACAATACAGTGAAGCAGATAATTAGGTGAGGGCAAGTCAATAATGCCTTTGTTTTAGTCACCCGTTGATTACTAATACGTGGATGTGTACTATATGATTTATCAACAAGTCTTTGCATTACACATTAATATATGTTCTAATAACGTTGATTTTCGTAATATGAACATATCTAGATATAAAAAATAACATTTACAATTTATTTTAATATCATGAAAAAGGTAAAAAGGTTTTTTGGAAGATAAAATACCTAAACATATTAAAGATAAGTAATAACTTCAAGACAAATCAACTCACTTTTTCCGTTACAAAAATTGATATTGATTTCTAACAAATAATTAATTGATTATGTACCTCATTGACAAAAATTCATTGATCAAAATAACAGTACATTTTAAATATTTATAAAAATATGGAATACTTATAAAAATAAATTATGAAAATATGTCTCTAAATTAACCTTCAAAAATCTAACAAATAATGTGGCTGTGTGTCATATCCTCAGATGACACCTTGTGTTTCAAAAGAAGTAATTAATTTATACTATTCCTTCATAAATATTTATGGTTAACTTTTGAAGCCGGAATTATTAGCTATCTATAACGTAATAAATGAATGAAAAATACTTCTTTACTGAGGCAAACCATGAGGTCCTTTCTTAAGTTAGCCTTCGACAAACAAATGAAAACCTAACCTTATGAGTGGGCTTTGGCTTTAGCAAGGGGATTTTATAACTGAGCCATAGCGAGGCATAACTGAGGAATATGATGAGGCTTATTATCTGAATGTCATAAATCATTCGGGTTTACTCATATATAAATAAAATTTATTTTAAAATGCTTAACTACGGTACCAACAATTATGTCATGTTTTTTTTTTTTTTTTTTTTTTTTTTTTTTTTTGAAAATGTAATTAGAATATCAACGGTATAAAAACTATTGAAATGGAATCATCAATAAGTTAGAAAGAGCGCATTAACTGAGGAAAATCAACGTCACAAAACTCTCCCGGGAGCGGTTTGGGTATGCGGCCCATTGTTGAGCTGGCGTCGCGATTGCACCCTCAGCGCTAGACAACCCGCTCAGAGGCTGGACTATTAGTATGCGAATCGCTCTAGCTGGCTGAAGCTCTTTCCTACACAAACGATCTTGGAACTTGAAAAGATTTCCTAGTTCCTATGTCTTTGGGATTGAAATTACTTTAATAATAATAATAATAAATTAATAATAAAATAAAAACACAAACACATGATGACATAAATTTTACTACATTATGTAATCTAAAGTTAAAGATTTTGAACAGCCACCATTTTGAAAATATTAATCGTAGAAAATTGATTGAATTTATTCAATTAGGAAGTTACCTAAAAAATCTGCATACAATGTTTAAGCTAATTTGCAAAAAGGCTTTATCAAGTTAAAAATAATTCTTAAAAATACTAAATAGTGGCTGAGTGGTTAATTGTGGAGCTATTTTTCTTTATTTTCATTTATTATTTCTATATTATTTACTATTTTATAATTTCTTATTCTTTATTTTTATTTATATTATAAATTTTCTTTATGATATTATTAACTTGTCTTTAGATTAGAAACGATCCTGAAATGGTCTGTAGAGAGTTTATGGACACCCTGTATATTAAATTTAATCTCCTTAACAATGTAACAACAGCATAGCTTAAGCTTCAATATTTAATTTATTTTAACTATTTATTTGATATTTTATATTTAATTTAGATTTTTACAAACAAATTCAGATTCATAACAAATAATTTCATGGACATAATTAAGTTTACAGAAAATAAAAATTTTTGGTTTTGGAGCTTTAAAATGCACCGAGTCTTATTTCAGAATGACTAATTTTATTGATTCATGAGAACTACGCTCTGATGTTTATATTTGCTAGCTTTGCTTATGTACTTAAAGTCAAAGCTGAACCTTGTTTGACAAACTGGAACTCTTTGATCCATTTTAAGATGTGTTTGTTGAGATTTTAAATACAGTAGTTCTTGTTCTAAACGTCTGCTTGACTGAAAATATGCTCTGGTACATTGCTAGATAAAAAATCACTTAACGTAATTTTAAAATATACGTTTTTATATGTAGCCTAATGTTTTAGATGTTATCCATAGTTTTGCTACACGACGTAATGATTCTTTTATTTAGTTGTATATATCTTTTTAACATATGAATGAATTTCCAGGTACTAATAAAATGCAGTAATGTTTGCGATTGTTGCACCAGCAAACGTATCGAATAGAAAAGTAAAATTGTAAAAATCTATCTATGAAGTATTGGTTTTCAAGATTGGTATTGAGGTCATATCAATTGGTTTATCAATAACAGAAAATAATGGAGGTTATGCATTCATTAACATTAAAGAAACAAGTGGGTGCTGTTACTAGCATATTTATAAATTATTTTATACAAACATTACTTATCATGTCTTTTAAATCGTATTTTGATTTTCTCACTGAAAGGATATTTGTTTGTTATGTGATGTAATGTAGCTGTGTTGTGTAGTTATATACTTTAAAAAACAAATTATAAACTGAATAATTTCATAAAATAAAATAAAATTAAAAAATTATTATATTTACTGGAATTAAAAATATTAATTGCTAGATTAGTATCGATAGCAATAATAATGTTTTTATTTAGTTGTTGATATTTTGATATTTTCTACAAAAGTAGTTATTTGTAAAACGTAAAAATAATACTGTACTTTTGGATAGAAGTCAATTGTTCCTTGTGTGTGTAAAATAACTTGATGTGTTGTAATATTGTTAAATAATAAAAAATTATTATTTGTATAATTTATTTATTAATTTTATTAGTTGTTGTACAGTTAATAAATAAATTGTCAAAGAACAATATTTAATACAAAACAATTATTAGGAAATAATGCAAAATATCTGGTGCATGAAATTCAATTGGTGTATGCTGTTTGCTCATCAAGATAGTGTTTTGCAACACAATACTACATCAAGTTAGAGAACATCTGATATATGACAGCTTAGTATTACACACATGGCGTCATTTTCTCCAGCCTGCTGACAATCAAAAGTTCTCAACGGATGCTTTTGCAAGGTTTTTAAAACACATTGTTTATCTTACGCGTTATAATAATAAAATAATGTTACCTTTGAAGTTCTTAATCTGATATACAATCTAAAGTGATAAAACGTCAAAGCACTATAAATTTAGTTAGAGTTAAGATATTAAAATTATAGAATTAAATAGAATAGAATAAACAGAATAGAATAATTAATATCTCAAAACAGTTTTAAATACATACATTGTTTTAAATATACGGTATATACAACAATATAAAGTATATAAATAAAATAATGCTGCTTCAAAATTTTTTTGGGAATCTTTATTCACAATGTTTTTTATAAGACATCAACATCTTCACTAACATAATATCCTTACTTTTCTATTTTTCGTATTTAATTTAGGAAAGGGCTAACGATTTTTTTGTATTTAAAGGCAAGAAAAAAAAACTAGATTTTAAATGTTAAACATTGAGGACACTGAAAATGCTCATACATCATGTGAAGCTTATATTAGAAATCATGTTAATATATAATTAAAACGATAACCCAAAAAAATCTGTAGAATTTTTGGAAAAATCCTTTTATTAGCAACTGTAAACTACTTAACATAAATTGACTTTTTTATGGTAATAGATAATTAATTATATGATATTTTAAAAACAGTAACACAAATCTTCAGTCTCCAACATGGTTCTGTAAGGATATATCTAATTGTAAACGAGGGTTGGATTTACTGCGGTCATTTCGCTCCGTAAACCTTTGCTGAGAGGATCCAATAAATCTGCACAACCTCTTAACAAACTGTTTCACAATTGGCTCACACAAAAACAAAAAGTTATGTAAATGGAATAAAGAATACACAAACTAAACTTTCATGGTCATATTAATTTCAATAAAGTTATTGTTTTTAAATACATTTCTAATTGATTCGGTAACTACAGTAAATAAAAATCAACCGTCAGCTTTAGAAAAAACTACAACTTATTAAAACCACGACCAATTATTTTGGATCAATAACAAAAATAAACACAAATAAACCACTTAACAAACAAAGCTTTTAATATGTTGAGAATCATTAATGGTTTATACTAACTTTATGTAGATACATAACATTGTGTTTCGTCACTTCTATATTTCTGTGTTAAACAAACTGAATCATTAATATAAATTTGTAAGGGTCATAATAATCCTAGCCTATAGTAAGTAACTACGAATATAAAAATAAGAGTATTGATGACAAATATATCATTTTTTAAGTATACATAAGAGAACCTTATATAATAATAAATTCCTGCATTACGATTATAACGCAATTCCGTAATTAATTAACTTTATACTTTCATCAGATTTATAAATAAAATAGCCGTAATTATGTCTTTAGATAAGAGCATGTAGGGCCTACTCAGCTCAGCTAAATAGCAAGCTTTTTTTTTGAGGGAGAGGCGGAAAAATGCATTACGCACACAGGTGGCCAGCCTGTAGTGTGGGGCTCCCCTAAAAACGGGTTTACCCACTAAAAAACCTCCTCTACTCTTTAGGAATCTAACCTGGAATTGTTTGTCACATTACGTCAGGCTAGGCCTAAATTTGGCTTACGCCCGTGGGGCTCGCTCCTTATCCAGCCGCTCGATCAAGGGATCTGGGCCACTTCGCGGTCCAGATCGGTTTTCTTTTCCAGGAGGATGCCCCGGACGAACTGTGACAAACAATCCCAGTTGCCCTTATCCTCCAAAATCTTTTGGCAGACCGAGTTCACCGAAAATGCACCAAAGATTTGTGTGGCCTCCAGGCGGGGCCCTTCCCAACGGGGACAGCGGAAGAATGTGTGTTCCGCATCGTCGGGAACACCCGGGCAATAAATGCAGTCCGGTGAACCGGTCTTTCCCATCCGGTTCAGGTACGACCGAAAATAGCCGTGACCTGTGAAAAATTGGGTCAGGTAGTAGTCCACCTCCCCATGCCGCCGTTCCACCCATGGTTGGACCTGCTTGATAAGTCGCGCAGTCCATCGTCCTCGGGTGTCGTGCTCCCAGCTGTGTTGCCACTGCTGGAAGGTTCGGGAGCGCTCTTCTGTTCTTGCCGTGTCCTTGCCGATCTCGCCTTGTCTCTGATAAATCGCTTTCCTCTCCCCTGCCAAGAGCTTGACAGGGATGACTCCGGCGACCACCAGGACGGCAGGCTCGGACACTGTCCGGTAGACCGAACACACCCGGAGCGCAGCTTGACGCTGAACCCGGGCGAGTCGCAACCTGTAGCACTCCTTATCTAGAGCGCCTGCCCACACCTCTGCCCCGTAAAGAAGCACGGACTGGACCGCGGACATCAACAGACGTCTTCTGCTGGATCGGGGACCCCCGACATTAGCCATCAGCCTACTAAGGTAAGTCACTACCTTAGCGGCCTTGTCCGCCGTACGGAAGATCTGATCCCTCCAGCTTAACTTGGTGTCCACCATAACCCCGAGGTATTTGGCGGCACGAGTTGATGTGACCACCTCCCTTCCCACTCGAAACGGGACGACGGTGTCGATCCTCTTCTTCGTGAGAATCACGATCTCCGTCTTACTGAGAGCAAGTGAGAGACCGTGATCGGACATCCAGTTGTAGACCACCCGCATAACTCGGTTACACTTCAGTTGGGCCAGCTCAACGTTGCGTTTAGCAATGAGAGCTGCGACGTCATCGGCGTACCCAACCAAAGTGGTTTCCTCAGGCATCTCGGACCTCAGTAGGCTGTCATAGGCAACGTTCCAGAGATCCGGGCCAAGTATTGAACCTTGTGCGGCACCAGAAGTGACTTCCATCGTCCGCGTTCCGTCCCTCGTGTCATAAGAGAGCGTAGATAATCCTCGATGAGCCGCAACAGATATGCAGGAATACGAAAAGTGTTGCGAAGCGCATCCAGCATATCGACCCACCTCGCCGAGTTGAAGGCATTCTTGACATCAAGCGTAACAAGAAGCACTACTCGGCGGGAGAAATGGTTGTTTCTCTCGGCTCTCTCCACAGCTCTCTGAACTTCGGTGACAGCGTCGATCGTTGACCGTCCCTTTCTGAAGCCGTACTGACGGGGGCATAAGTCCCCGGCAGCTTCCACGGCAGAAGTCAGGCGGGAACGGATCGGCTTCTCGAACAGCTTTCCAGCCGTGTCCAACATGCAGAGAGGCCTGTGGGACGACGGCAGCTCGGGATCACCTTTGCCCTTGCTGATCAGTACAAGCCTGGCTGTTTTCCAGGGAGCCGGAAACACCCCTTCTACCAAACAGGCATTGTACATTCTCAACAACAAGTCAGCGTTGATTTTCAATTTTCAAATAGCAAGCTTACAGGTGATAAATACCTCAGTAAAATTGCTTTTACTTTTAAACCCAGTGTTAATAAATTCAACGCTTTGAACAGCCCCGAACTTTGTGTGTTCGGCGTTTCTCGTTTAAAATCTCTTTGAAGTTAACACGTGTATTTTCGGCTCTTGCAGTAAAATACCGTTTGGACGCTAAGCAGTATCTTTTAAATTAATATATACACGTTGATAAAATATTTTTAATGAGTATGGTTATTTTCTGTTTGTAACTGTTTAATCCACATTAAGTGCTCTCTTCTGCAATAAAAAGCAGATAAATAAAAAATAAATAAAAACCGTAAATATCCATAAAATACAATACTATTATATCTTAAGCATTAGTTAGTTTTCCATATAACATTATTTAATTATGACTGACTTAGAGCCCGATTTAATTTTACTTTGTAATTTTTAAATAATAAAGTTGTGATAGAAAAGATTACAAGAAGAAAATATAAAAAAGAAAGCACGTACTTCAATAATATATGTTTTTTTATTTTATTCTCAAACACTTACATTATTTGTAATTATGCAATTTTAATCTTATTGTTTAGATTTTTTCCTGAACCATAACGTAAACAAAGTTTAATATAATAGATAGTTAGTTTCCCTTTCTTCTTCCTCCTACCAAGCTATTAATGAACGAAATAAGTTTGATTCATTCCATCACCTTAGTCTTAATTAAGTCTTTTATTACACTTGAATGCAGTAAAACGTTTTACCAAAACCGGATTCCCACAAGATCTTAATTTAATAAAAATATAATTTTTTAGTAACAAACACTAACATCTATGTTACATGTTACTTTTGAAGTATGTAGGTGTGCGTGAATAGCAGCGTGCCCTCCTTTGCTATCGACTCTGCCATCAATTCACCACATCCCTCGGCATCTGGAATTTACCATTAAATGTAATAAATAAACTCTGGTTGAAATAATACGTATGCGGTATGCTGCAATGAATCGCGTGGGCACCATTCTCAGTTTTCTGTTCACAAGACGTAACTGAACAATTGCATTTGACGCTACATTATTATTTAAAAAAATACTTTATTTGATACGAATTATAAGTAAAAGATAAATATTCTGTTATAACCATAATAACATTTATGAAAATTAAGATAAAACAATCCAAAGAATAATTAAATAACCTATAGTAATTTTATTTCAATTTAAGGCATTCTCTTTATTTAACCTGTATACGACCCATGAAGATTGCAAGTTTAAACCATAAAATATAAAATTGTAGATTTAATAATTATAGTTATACGATCCTTTAAAAATGAATAATCAATTTTGTAATCTAAAAAAGATCGAAACATAATCTATATTAATCATAACCTAATAGAAAAAAGTATACAATAAACTTTAAATTGAAATAGCTATTACTTAAAATATAACAAATAAAGACTTTTGATGCATTATAAGTTCATATGATCAATTTCTTTCCCTCAAAAGTTGCCTTAACCCAATTGAATTTTATCAAGAATATATTGATTAAGAAAGTTTTTACTATATTTAGGATCTTATGTTATGGCATTAATGACATAAGATGAAACATTCAGGTAGTGTATTAAGAATTCAGGCGATGCATATGATTTCATCAAACGTAGGTGTCTGGTATTTTATACTAACTTTATTCTCTAATATTTGTTCTTTTGAAACATCGATTTCAATACCGATTATTTGTTTATGTCCGGTAGTGAAATAATCCTAAACCCTCACACAGATCACGTGAAATCTAAAAACCTAAAACTTATATCTAAAGATCTAAAACTTGAGGAGTTAATTATTTCTCTTTTTCAGTTCTCCTTCTAGTCAGGTTTAAAATGATAAAACGTCCAGCGTGGGTGCTTTCGTATTCATTAGTAAACGTGTGGAGTTTACCTTGGTAAACCGTAAAGTTTTGCAGTTAGTCAGAGAGTTTTATTTCCCGACAGAGCTGAGTTTACCTTCAAATTTAAACTGAAAATTACATTTTTCCTCTTAAAATACAATAATGGTGTTCCCTTGGAATTATGTGCTTTGTAATTACATAAATAATAATATTTAAATCACTGAAGTTTAAATTTAATATGCATGGCTATTATAACTGTCACTATCTTAAATAAATCACAATTATTTTGTTTTTAAATAACTATTTAAAAAAAGGAGCAGATTTATAGACCAATATTAAATTGGCATTAATATTTAAACAAATATGTGCCTTCATTACAATAATATAATTTGTTTTTGGAAAATAACTGCGATTAAAAGTATTAGAAATTGATTAAATTTAATATATTTTTTTGTGTTTGTGTTTGTATTTGCAATACTTACAAATGGTTTGAAAACATTTTAAGTCTTCAAATAAATAGCGGTAAATCAAAATGTAGGAAACTCCTTCACAATGATCTATACCTAATAAAAAATGCAGGTACGAAAAATTGATCGTAAAACGACAGTTTAAAAGAGTGGAAGACACTTAGGAAAAATAAAACTGAACAAACCGCAAAAGAGATTAAGTTACATGTCTGTCTTATTTGCATTGTTTCGTGAATATTTTGGTTCTAAAGTACCCAATGGTTTATTATGCAATCAATACCTTGAGTTAATGCCAGGTACCGATACCGCGTAGCAACGCATCCTACATTGATAACATACCTAAAGCTCCTTACAAAGCTTTCGCTCCATGCTTCGTACCAAGCGTATAGTTGTAATGGCTCTTTTTTTATTTAAAGTACATTCCTACATACATTCGTAGGAGTAAGTCATCCCCAGTCAATATCAGGAAAAAACTGTGTCTTCGACTGTAATTGGGATGAGTTTTCTTCCTTGTTTATTCGTGTTCATGAAAAAATATTGCATAGAGGAACGTTTTGGTCTGAAATGCTAATAGTGGCTAGACCTGCACGTCTGGCCCGTGAGAAAAGCCATTTGGATTTAGCACAAACTACAAATGTCCACAACCCAATGAATTGGGCAATCCAATATACCCCTGTCGGGTTGTAGTTATCATGGTTTTACTCAATGTCCAACAAATTGGTTTACTTTGGCAACTGAACATTTGAAGTTATCCACTCGACGTTCTGAGTATGTCCAAGAATTCACGTACTTCACTACACGTTTTGAGTATGTCATAGAATTCGCGTACTTCACTCCACGTTCTGAGTATGTCCGAGAATTTACTTACTTCACTCCACGTTCTGAGTATGTCCGAGAATTCACGAACTTCACTCCACGTTCTGAGTATGTCTGAGTATTCACTTCGATCAATGTCCGAATAAAATGCTCACTCCGTGATGTGAAAGTATTCCACCATGTCCACATCGCGTAGTGGGTAAAAATTCCGGGCATTTTCCGGATTCGGCAATTCAGTGTATCATATACATTTTAGTATGATCATGTATTCAGATAAATATTTCCACACAAATATTTCTATAAAAATATGTTTCGTAGTACAAAGGTTATATTTCCTTATATTTCATTACGCACATTAGTGCGTAATGAAATATAAATAATTCTTGATAAAACTCATATTCTGAGAAAAATTAATGCTTTCATTGAATGCTGATTTTCTTATAAATACAAAAACTGTTAATGCAGGCTTGTTTAAATAAATATGTTTGGACTTAGGGCAACAAACTAAACTATCATTTCGCCGTCGGTTTTTCAGGAATTAAATTTCAATTTCAAGCTTTATTATTACAACTGGCTCTGCGTAAAATGATATTTGCAGAAAGGACTGAGAGTTGTTAGGTGGTGAAGCAATTAATTATTAATTATTATATTTGTATTAATAAATGGTTTAGACATGTCTTTTATTTCTTTTTCATTATGTAACAATTTAAAAAAAAAATTGGAGGTAAATAAAAAATATATTTAATATTCTCTTAGCTCTAGGTAAATAATCTTAACTCATTCATTATCCTTAATATGCAGTGGTGCGTAACCAGGAAACTAGTTAAAAAGCAATCTCCTCCATTTCCGCCACAACTGGCTGACATTAGAAGACTTTTTCCATTCATGTTTTTACTATGGAAATTAAATAATAAGCGCATTACAACGCATGAAAATATGTGAAAAGTTGTTGAAAACGACTTATTTTGACTGTTTACTGTATTATAAATTAAGTTTAACTAAATGTTATAAATTAAATGTGTATAATATTCTTAAAAACTCCTAGCTGTAATATTGGAAAAAATCTAGGGACAGTGAACCATTTTTATGTTTTGTATAATAACAGTAACATCAAACGTTTCAATCTCAAAATACATTCAACCGTTTATCAAAACTCATACAAAAACAAATACATGTTGAACGATTTCAAATATAATTGTGTGTTACAACATTTATAATATTAATGTATAATATTAAATCCTGGAATGAATATGCAATTTTATTTATTTTACTAAAATATACCTTTAATAATTACAAGTAAAAAAAAATATTTGCGAATTATTTTATGGTTACGTTACTGATGAGTGTAGGCTATTATTCTCTATCAGATACCAACTTGTAATGGAAAAACTTTCACGAACGCAAATTATTGTAATATTGTTATCGAACAATTGTTTTAACTGGATTATGTTTAAAAGTTAAACTAATTTACGTACTGTTAATCTAATAACGAATAATAATTAAATAATTTTAAACGTATTATTTCCTAATTGGAAATTCGTATCACTTACTCTTTAAAGTGTTTAGATACACACATTTTAAAGTCTTGGCCCTTTTATAGCTAATCATGAGGCCTCCCGTTTTGCTTAAGTATTTAAAGTCAGTACACTAGTTCTACGGAATAGTTCTAGGCAAAAAAAAATCATTTTTATCTGTTTGACTACAGTGGTTGGCTATGAAATTCCAAATAAGCTTAGGTCCTTCAATTTTAAAGACAGGTTTAGTCAGTTTAGTGAAGCAGATAACTACTTGAACAAACTTTATTATTAGATCAGTGTAACAAAATACAGAATTACTCAAAAGAAAACATTAACCTTTAAAAGCCATGTGGTATCTTGAACCCTGCAGGTTAGTTTATCATGTACCCACCCGCAATAAATATATAATAGCCTATATCTCGCCTCGAGCTGTGGTCAGCTGTGATGGATGAATTCCGGGCGAGGGCCGTATCTCATCATGGCGGCCAGGAGAGGGTCATCGTTCGGTGGGTGTCGGTGATGTTATTAATGGAAACATTTAACCAAAACTGTTGAATTCGTTGTACAATTTGGATTCTAATTTCCTTTTTTACATGCTGTTTATTGTAATAAGTACTCTATAACCAGGTTTTTCAATATATTTTAATGTAACCAATGAAGGTAACACTTATTCTAAGATAATGTTAGGGTTTGTACATGGTATAGATGAATATAGTACACAAGCAACAATTTGATACTTGGGAATATTTATGATAAAACATTTTTCAACAACAATTATAGGATTAGAATACCTATCCCAGGATATTATATACCTTTCCATTTAAAGGAGAAAATGACAACGATATTTAGGCCTACGGTAGGCCTATATTTTCAACTGTCAATAGATACAGTATTTTTCGGTATAGCGTAAACAGAACCTGTTGATTATTTTTTTACCTCAATATTAAACTATTTTTATGTAAGCTTTATGAAGGCCTAATCTCGTAAATCTATCAATTTGACTGATATAACACTAGTGTTGTTAGAAAATGTTATAACTGATTCTTGTTTATCCTAAGCTATGACACGTTTCAATCTCCAATATATGCAGGAATTCCTGCATATCTGTTGCGGCTCATCGAGGATTATCTACGCTCTCGAAGCCTGATTTATGACACGAGGGACGGAACGCGGACGATGGAAGTCACTTCTGGTGCCGCACAAGGTTCAATACTCGGCCCGGATCTCTGGAACGTTGCCTATGACAGCCTCCTGAGGTCCGAGATGCCTGAGGAAACCACTTTGGTTGGGTACGCCGATGACGTCGCAGCTCTCATTGCTGCACGCAACGTTGAGCTGGCCCAACTGAAGTTGAACCGAGTTATGCGGGTGGTCAACAACTGGATGTCCGATCACGGTCTCTCACTTGCTCTCAGTAAGACGGAGATCGTGATTCTCACGAAGAAGAGGATCGACACCGTCGTCCCGTTTCGAGTGGGAAGGGAGGTGGTCACATCAACTCGTGCCGCCAAATACCTCGGGGTTATGGTGGACACCAAGTTAAGCTGGAGGGATCAGATCTTCCGTACGGCGGACAAGGCCGCTAAGGTAGTGACTTACCTTAGTAGGCTGATGGCCAATGTCGGGGGTCCCCGATCCAGCAGAAGACGTCTGTTGATGTCCGCGGTCCAGTCCGTGCTTCTTTACGGGGCAGAGGTGTGGGCAGGCGCTCTAGATAAGGAGTGCTACAGGTTGCGACTCGCCCGGGTTCAGCGTCAAGCTGCGCTCCGAGTGTGTTCCGCCTACCGGACAGTGTCCGAGCCTGCCGTCCTGGTGGTCGCCGGAGTCATCCCTGTCAAGCTCTTGGCAGGGGAGAGGAAAGCGATTTATCAGAGACAAGGCGAGATCGGCAAGGACACGGCAAGAACAGAAGAGCGCTCCCGAACCTTCCAGCAGTGGCAACACAGCTGGGAGCACGACACCCGAGGACGATGGACTGCGCGACTTATCAAGCAGGTCCAACCATGGGTGGAACGGCGGCATGGGGAGGTGGACTACTACCTGACCCAATTTTTCACAGGTCACGGCTATTTTCGGTCGTACCTGAACCGGATGGGAAAGACCGGTTCACCGGACTGCATTTATTGCCCGGGTGTTCCCGACGATGCGGAACACACATTCTTCCGCTGTCCCCGTTGGGAAGGGCCCCGCCTGGAGGCCACACAAATCTTTGGTGTATTTTCGGTGGACTCGGTCTGCCAAAAGATTTTGGAGGATGAGGGCAACTGGGATTGTTTGTCACAGTTCGTCCGGGGCATCCTCCTGGAAAAGAAAACCGATCTGGACCGCGAAGTGGCCCAGATCCCTTGATCGAGCGGCTGGATAAGGAGCGAGCCCCACGGGCGTAAGCCAAATTTAGGCCTAGCCTGACGTAATGTGACAAACAATTCCAGGTTAGATTCCTAAAGAGTAGAGGAGGTTTTTTAGTGGGTAAACCCGTTTTTTGGGGAGCCCCACACTACAGGCTGGCCACCTGTGTGCGTAATGCATTTTTCCGCCTCTCCCTAAAAAAAAAAAAAAAAAAAAAAAATCTCCAATATATAAAATACATTATTTTACTCTAGATAGTGTTTAAATATAGTTGACAAAATATAAACTGAAAACTAAGTTTATTAAAAATACACCAGTTTAAGTTGAAGTTATATTTAAAAGAAGCCTCAAATTAGCATAGAATTTTACTTTTTCGCAAAATGTACTTTTACTGTGAACTTTAAATTTACTTTTTAAAATTTTACTTTTTAAGTTTTATTATTTGTGTTCGATGCTTAACATTTAGAACATAAAAAATAGGACTTTATAACATTGCCGACCGTGATTTCGTTCTCATATCAACAGACTATAACTGATAATTTTATCAATGTTGGTAATCGTGGGACATTAATTTTATTTTAATAGACAGTGTGAAAGTACTCAAAGTATAATAACTGAACATTAAATGTAAATTGACTTAAAATAACACCTTACTAAAACTGTGTAAATATTGGTTTTTGTCAAAGCTTCTTTAATACTTGCGTGGCTTTCAGAGTTTTGTTTCCAATGTAGGCGTTATCGTAGGTGTTCCATCTA